>VYXD01012426.1:0-57341 GCA_013397195.1 Hylia prasina | reverse complement strand
TTTTTTTTTTTTTAATTAATGCATCTTCTCGTTGAGATTAGGAGAGTCAACCGCTAAAACTCCAAATGGAAATAGTCTGTTTGGACACCAGGAAGAATTTCTTCACGGAAAGGCTGATTGGGCATTAGAACTGCCCAGGGAGATGGTGGAGTTGCCATCCCTGGAGATGTCCAAGGAGCATGGGGACTCAGTGCCGCGGTTTGGTGGTCTGTCAAAAGTTGGGCTCGATGCTCTCAAGAGATATTTTCCAACCTGATTTTCGTCAGTCAACTGCGACACTTGGTGCTGTGGAGCTTCAGCGATTATGTCATGTCGCACCTTCCACAATTATTTTGGGGAGTTCTTAATATAAAACGACGCGGAAAAGCTGCAGCCTGCGGATCGCAGATCCTGACGCCGCAGCCTGTGAAACAGAGTTGGCGTTCCTCACACCTTGGGGGAAAAAAAAATATTTGGTGGCCCTTGGAAAGTTGCAATGAGCTCAGTGACACCAACATGTAAAGTTACTTTCTGCTGAATTTGTTTTGGCCAAGTGAGTTCCCCCCTGAGGGGTTGGAGAGATTTTGTGGACAGGCAGGCAAGGGCCTGGGTGGCTTTTCTTAGGTTGGAGCCACCTAACCTGCCTGCTTTTCTTGCCAAACCACCTACAAATCATTTATAATGATATTAAACACTTTGTGTGCATTCAGACAATGTGCTCTTCCCAGCTGCCCAGCCTGGCTGACCATTGGAGCCACCCTTTCTTCTTGCTTCCCCCTTGGCTTCCCAGGATTTTCAGTGAACACCAGGGATCCAAACTGCACTTAGAGAGAAGCTTGCTGTTACACCTTGCTTTATTTAAACTAACTCTCATTTCAAATTAACACTTGTGTCATAGGGTTGTAACTTTTCTTATAATAAGAGCCCACTAACTGCTATTTCTCAGCTCCTCATCAGATTTCAGCTGATCCTCTACCTTTGCCTGTGAATATTTTTGCCATTAAAAAGCCACAGTTTCTTTGGCCTTGCTGGTGCAGTTGTCAGAGCTCCCTCTTGTATCTTCCAGCTATTTCTGGCTGCAGCAAAAACTGGATTTTATTTTTAGCATTTATTTCAAACTCCTCAGAAAACTTTCTCCTTAGAAAAGCAGGATATATTTCATCCCTAAGGGTCAAATGTTACTGGGAAAATTGTGACAGTCTACTTTGAGAGGCTTAAAGAAGTGTCTTGATTATGCCAATGACATTTCTTACTCCAGGAGAGCCCTGTTCTAATAAGGCAACATCTGCTATAATCCTAGGGGAAACCATTAAAAACTGTATGTCAGCTGCATAGCAATTTTAATTATAACACTGACAAAAACAATTATGACACCCTTTTTATAGGGGAAACATCTGTCAGAAAGATAAGATGAAAGGCTGGGAGTTATTTATTTCTTGCTAAATTAACATTCTGGGACCCAGAAGCAAAATTATTAACCTGGCCATATTTTGCTCTATTGAAAGGTCTTATTTTTTAGGGCACTTCTTCTTACGTAAGAGTATTTAAGATCATTAAATTTTACTTATTGTTAGTATAGAAATAGACTTCATTAGAAGTGGTTTGTGCTTTAGTGGGCTGGATGATGTATGAGGAGGGGCTGGGGGAGCTGGGTTTCATTAGTTTGGAGAAAAGCAGGCTAATGGGGAGTCTCAGTGCTAATTTCAACTCCTTAATGGGAGGTTGGAGCAAAGGGAGAGCCAGACTCCTCCAGAGGTGCACAGAGGCAGCAGGGAAAATGCCAACTCGATATTTGGGAATGGATGTTCCCAGTGTGAGTGAAAGCTTCCTCTGGGGGAGTCTCTGCTCTGGAGTGGCCAAAGCTCAGAGCAAGCCCAGCAAAGGTCAGAGTGGGGACCTGAAACTTTCCTCTCCACCCCAAGTTTCTCTTTAATTCCATGATCCCTCTGCATTTTCAAAATGGAACATCATTAACTTAGAGAGTCAAAGGAAAAACAGGCTTGGGTTGGGTTTTTGTATTGTGTGTTTGGTTCTATTTTAGGAATTATCCATCCTCCTCACAGCTTTCTGTGGTTTTATTCCTGCGTGTGTTGGCACTCTGTGAGCCAGAGACAAAAGAGGGGAGTTAGGTATCAATTTAAGAATAATTGAATCAGCATCTAGATACAAACTTCTGAGAATTTTTTTGTGATATTTTTGCTTGGGTTTGTTTTTTTGGGTTTTTTTGGGGTTTTTTGTGTGGGAGTGAAGGAGAACTAGCTGTGGTGCTCAAGAGTGAAGTAGCTAGAAAGGGAAAAGGAAAGACAACTGGTAAAGAATAAAGAAAAAAGCATTGCAAAGTTCTCTATTCTGTGGTAGTCCAGATAGATAAGGCTTTTTTTCAGTCCTTCTTGATCAGTTATTTTTTGTTTGAATGAGGACCTGAGCTGAAAGTGAGTGCTAAGGAGTTATTTAACTGCCTTTCTCTGCAACAATGCCTCAGAAATAAGCAGAAGAGTTACTTTCTTGTAGTGAATTAGAGGAACCAGCTAGATTTTTTGGAAGTACCTGGCAATGGCCGGCTGCCCAAGGGGATTATTTGGCCCCATGTCTCTGATCTGAGCTCACTGGAGGGAGAGAAGGGCAGCAGCTGATGGTCAGGGCATCCCAGGGAAAGGCTTCTGCACACCGTATCCTCACTGGGGACAGCACAGAGGGGGAATAAGATCCTAAAAATGCCGAGGTTTAAAGCGTGGAGAGGGAATGTGAGGAGGCAGGTATGCGGCAGGGCTGCATTGCAGCTCCGGAGCAGCTGTGACTTAACTCCTCCAGAATTCCTCTTGCGCCACAGAGGCAGAGGACACACACAAGAGTGAAAATCCCTGTCGTGCTGTCCCGGTGTGCGTGGCACCCTCATCTGCATGTTGGCTCAGCTCCTCTGCCTGGGGAGGTTTGGGGTGCACGTGTTCCTTCTCCTCCTCCTCTTCTTCCTCCTCCTCCTCCTCCTCCAGCTGCTCTAGGGAGGGCTGGGCTGGAGCAGACCTTTCCTGGGAGCCCCAAAAATATCCGGTGGGTTCTCAAGGTCCAACAGAGCCCTGCACCTCTTCCCACTGCTCCTGGCATCCCTGCAGCACCAGGGATGCCTCCTCCAAAGGGGGTTTGCATTCAGCGGCGTAAATAAACAGAGCCATCCTGAATTTGAAAGGAAAGGCTGTATATTTGTGCCCCTAAAAAGACAATTAACAATGAAGCTCCAGTGGTGGCTGGCCGGCTGTAAGTTCACAGAGTGAAGGGTCTCAGGAAATAACATCTTTGAAAAATAAAGGCCCAGCTCTCCCAGCTTGAAATAGCAACTTCAAACAAGGCGCTGTTATGGTTGAAACAAAGGATGAAACTCATTTACTCTGCCATTGAAACGCGACTGAAACAAAATATTTATACAGGTTTTGGAGGGGGGAAAGGGAGGTATCGAATGGCTTTTCACTCCGGTTGTTTGCAGCTAAAATAAAACACGGCTGGCTGTCCCCACTGGAGAGTTCTCCCCACGGTGTTTGGTGCACAAAGTGTGGCCAAGGTAATTTCTGCAAAGGCATCCCGGTGAGTCACAAAGTGCAGTGAGTTATTTGTGTGTGTGTGTGTGTGTGTGTCATTACTCTGAGCACATGCAAACCAACACGGCTAATTACTGCCCAGAAAAAAAAAAAAAAATACTGTGTCAAAGTTTGAGCAGCAGCAGATATGGCTACATTTTGCCCCTAAAGTGCTACGTTTCACCTTCACAACCCTCAAAGAAGTCAGGTAAACTCCCGGCTGCATAAAGTCTAAAAAATTTGAAGTGGTTATGCATCTTTTTGGTATTTTTTTTAATTAAGTGAAAATGTTGCAGGCATGCCTCAAATAATGTTGCCAGTGGTGGACAGGAGAGATGCCTAACACATGAACTGTAGAATGATGCCTCATATGATTGAAAAACCTAAACCTTTACCTTTCATGCTAAAGCAGAAGATTAGTTGTTAAACTAGCTAGTGCTTGAGAGATTGCTCATGCCATTTTGGGTGTATTTAATTCATTTCACGCAGTCTGAGGCATAAAACAAAAAGCACATGTTAATATTTTAAGGCCAAGTGTATTCAGAAACAACAGAGCTTAATAATTGCTCTTGGATGACTGGGTTCAAAAAAGTATGTTTGAGCTTCCTTTAGCAGCAGAGCTTTTTCTTTTATTCCCTGCTGGTTTCATTTAAGATTTGCTTGTGCACAAGCTTGTGATTTTGCTGGTCAGCTCACTAATCACTGTGCTGTGCCCTTCAGTGCAGTGAGGGCAGGAATTCATCTCGCTGGGTGTGGGCCCCTCTTTTCCCAGCCTCTCACCAAAAAGTAGTGGAGTTTGGCATGGTTGGTCCCTGGCTGTAAAAGTTGTGTGCTGGCACTTTTGGTAAGGTGTCACAGCTGTTTAAAACCTTTGCCTAAGCCCTAAGTGTGTAGGTAATGATGTTCACAGCACAGAGTGAGAGAACCCCTTGGCTTGGAGCTTTGTCACTGCTGCTCTTGTACTTCTCTAAGTGAGAACTGTCCGTGTGAGCACTGGGAATATTTTTGGAACAATGACATAAGATTATTTTTTTCATGCTGACATATTCTACTGTGTGTCAGGGCTCGGGCATTGGCATCATAGAATTAGTTCATGTTTTATGTTTCCTTTTACCTTCTTCATTATTCTCAACTGACTTCATTCCCATTCAGCTGGAGCAGAGGACACTGAGGGCAGAACTCCCCGGGGGCTGCAGCTCCTCCCAAGGACAGCTCCCATCTCTGCTCCTGGCACAGGGGCAGCACCCAGGGCATGGCTGGAGCTGTGCCACGAGGGATTGAGGTTGGATTTTAGGGCAAGGTTCTTCCCCCAGAGGGTGCTGGCACTGCCCAGGCTCCCCAGGGAATGGGCACAGCCCCGAGGCTGCCAGAGCTCCAGGAGCCTTTGGACAGCACTGCCAGGGATGGACAGGGGGGATTGTTGGGGTATCCATGCAGGGCCAGAAGCTGGACTTTGATGTTCCTTGTGGGTGCCTTCCCCCTCAGGATATTCTGTGATTAATTCCTCACCTCCCAGAGCAAACTCCCAGTTCTCTTTTTCACCTCGTTGACTTTTGTCTGTGGAGTGAGCTGTGCAAGCCAAGTGCTGGGTAGTGGCAGAACTCATGGCACTGAAAGTGAGAACAGAGTCACTTCTAATCACTTGATTCCTTTTGGCAAGTGAATGCCATGATTTCATCCATGGATCCCTCTTACTGCATGTGCAGTGCATATACACATCCTTCCAAAAAGCGCAGCAGTGACTCTCATTGTGGTCAGTGAATGAGAATATCTCTGTTTACACAATGTTTTGAAATTCATTCTGGGCAGGTGCTGTGTGTTGGGACCTGAGGGGGCTGAGCCTGGAGAAAAGGAGGCTCAGGGGGGACCTTGTGGCTCTGCACAAGTCCCTGACAGGAGGGGGCAGGCAGGGGGAATCAGGCTCTGCTCCCAGGGAATAAGAGACAGGACAAGAGGAAATGGCCTCAGGCTGTCCCAGGGGAGGCTCAAGTTGGACATCAGGAGGAATTTCTGCACTGAAGGGCTGTTAAGCCTTGGAGGTTTGGAGTGCCCATCCCTGGAGGTGTCCAAGGAAGGCCTGGAGGTGGCACTCAGAGCTCTGGGCTGGGGACAAGGTGGGGATGGGTCAGTGACCTTGGAAGTCTTTTCCAACTAAATGATTCTGGGATTTTACTGGGACAAGTTTTTCAGCTCTAAGAGTGAGGGGGAAGCTGATGGCTTTTCTCCTGACCTAAGCAAAAAATTCAGGAGTTATTGCAGTCCGGAGCATTCACCCTACTCCGTGTTGAGGATTTCAGCCTGAAGTATCTGGAGCAAAAATTCATCTCTTGAGTGTCTTTGAATAATATAACCCATGTGTAAGATCTACATCCTGTTTTATTGACCTCCTCTCCTGCTGGAAGGCTGTTCAGGCCTTCCCATCAAGGAATTCAACCCTACTCCCACAGAAGCAGGAAAAGTAAAGGCGATGCCAGATTGAGCTGTAAGTGGATGAGTAGATGGTTGTGTCCACTGGTGCATACACTGGTAGACTTGGAAAACTGCCTGTGTTTCATTCACAGCTATCTCTGGGAAGCTCTGTTCCATCCTAGTCTTTTTGCTTTTACTTCCCCAGGGGCACAATGTCAAATTAGTCATTTTCACAAGAGCGGGGAGCTTTATAGCAGCCCCATCATATGTTCTCTAACAAGATAAATTCACTTTATACAAATACAAGCAGCAGTTGCTGTATCTGTCCTGGTTGCTTTTTCCTTTTTTTACAATGGAGCAGGTGCAATGCCTGTATCTGTTATCAGTATCTAATATGGTTTGAGCAAACAAGGAATTGCTCACGTTGTCTAGGTGTTGCACACAGCCCATTAGTCACCCCGTCTAGTGCTTATCACAATTCAAAAAAACAACATTTGGGATGAGTCATTAAGATTCATTAAAGAATATCTTTGTCACAGCGGCAAACGAGGGAGAAGTGTGGAAGGGATGGGCTGGGCTATGTTTAATATTTGTGGAGAACATAAGACATATGCTGTGTACCAGGGATCTTGGGAACAACCCTGGTTTCACAGACTATTATTAGCAGAGCAAAAAGTGAACTAAGTTGTGTTGATCAACCCCAGGAAGCAAATTCTGTATTTGGAGTGTGGAATAATTCACTTTTTTGGGGGGGTTACAGGGTGTGATATCCCACACCAGTGTCACCCACAAGTCTTGTTCCACCCCGTGTGCAGCTTTGTCAGTGTCAGAAGCCCCAGAGCACCGTGGTCCCCTTGCCTTGCTGGTGTTCCCAGCAAAACAGACATTCCTGCAGGATGTGACATGGCCACTCCTGTGGCCACATGTCCCTGTCCTGTCCACTGTGGCCTCCTGGTCCAGTGTGAAGCCCAGATGCTGCAAGCACTCAGCAGGGGCTTGGTGACACACAGGACTGATGGCACTGGCCAGCAAACACCCTGAGGGGCACAGGCTGTGCCAGGCTGGCATAAAACAAGGGGAAATCATTTCCTTAGCCCACGAGAATCTGTTGGACCTTAGGCACTGGAGCTTCCCCCCTCCTTGGAACAACAAAAAAACAACCCCTTTTTGAATTGTATTTTGAAGAAAACCCCAACAAAGTAAACCCAAGCCGTGATTGATCAAACCCTTGTATTCTTTTTGCTCTTTTTAATTTTATTTTAATTATTTTAAACCCTGCTTTTCCTTTGAACTGTCTCTTTTACAAACAGCGGGTTTTGGTGGAGCCCTGGACACACCAGGCAAAGGGAGAGGCAGTGCTGTGAGCAGTTCCTCTCCACACACATCTCCATGTAGCTTTTCCTCCACTGGCATGAATTCCCCCCTCTGTGGGCCAGATGTGCTTTTCTCCTCACAGGAGATGAGTGTTTCCATGGCTGAGCTGTCCTGCTGACAGCACCGAGATTTCTGGAGTCACTGCTCATTCCCAGGTGTGAAATGGATTGCTCTCCAGCCCGGGGCAGATAAGCAGCCACAGGATTTTTGCTGCTGCTTCTCCCAGCATTGGAAATCTTTTAATTAGGAGAGAAATAAACAGTCCTCTCTCTTTCTTTCTTTTCTTTCTTTTCTTTCTTTCTTGCTTGCTTGCTTTCTTGCTTTCTTCCTTTCTTACTTTCTTGCTTTCTTGCTTTTCTCTCTCTCTCTTTCTCTTTTCTCTCTCTCTCTTTCTCTCTCTCTTTCTTTCTCTCTCTCTTTCTTTCTCTCTTTCTTTCTCTCTTTCTTTCTCTCTTTCTTTCCTGCAGTGCAGTCTCTTTCCTTTGTCTCAGAACAATCTGGTTTTCTTAACGTGGCTGATTCAGAAAGTAAAATGAGGGTTGCCCTGAAGTCTTTAAATGAGAATATAGATTTTATTATGATCTTTATGGTAATAATTCAGTTTCTTTTTTATCAATGTGATAAGTGACTGCCCCTGACATCCCAGCTTTCACTCTGCATGGAAATTGAACTTTGGAAGCAATACCCTCTCAGGTCCTGTGCAGGTGAGCTCTGCTGATTCCCACTGGATTCCTTTAAGCAGAACCTGGATTGCTTTCAGTGCTCCGGAGTAAACCCAGGAGAAACTGGAGTTGTGTGGAGCTCTTATCTCAGGGGAATGCACACTTTGGGCAGGCAGGAAAGAAACTGAACAGATTTTAAAAGACAGGGGTTTTGATCTCACCTTCTTTAAATTCCTGCTGTGCTTTCCCAATAACCTGGCATTTCTGGGAACCTACACCAAGCATTGTGCCAAGGTTTATGGTCAGCAATCATCTTTAAATACCCATTCCCTGGACTTGGACCCTCTGGCTTTTCCCAATGTTTTTGCAGTTTGCAGCCTGGCCTCAGGCTGGTTGAGCTTTTGCTGCAGCGCCCAAACAGCAAACACATTTTGGGGCAGAGTTGTGAATCCCAGAATCCCTGAGGCTGGAAAAGCCCTCCCAGCCCAGGCAGTCCCAGCTGTCCCCACCTTGTCCCCAGCCCAGAGCTCTGAGTGCCACCTCCAGGGGACACCTCCAGGGATGGGCACTCCAAAGCTCCCTGGGCAGCCCCTGCCAAGGCCTGAGCTCCCTTTCCATGGGCAAATTCCTGCTGCTGTCCAAGCTGAGCCTGGCCTGGCCCAGCCTGAGGCCGTTCCCTCTGCTCCTGTCCCTGTTCCCTGGCAGCACAGCCCGACCCCCCGGCTGTCCCCTCCTGGCAGGGACTTGTGCAGAGCCACAAGGTCCCCCCTGAGCCTCCTTTGCTCCAGGCTCAGCCCCTTCCCAGCTCCCTCAGCCCCTCCTGGGCCTCCAGCCCCTTCCCAGCTCCCTGCCCTGCCCTGGACACGCTCCAGCCCCTCCAGGGCTCTCCTGCAGGAGCCACAACTGGACACAGCCCTGGAGAAGCCTCTCAGTGCCCAGCACAGAGGGACAGATGATGCTTCCAGAATGGGACTTGCTGGATTCTAACCCATAAAGCCCAGCATTTCTGTAGTAGCACCATCCTTTTATTAAAAAGAAAAATAAAAAAGTTAAGTATTATATAGAAAATATTCCATAAATCCTTAGTAATGGATTGGATTTTCACAGCTGATATTTTCCCATTAAAACCTTTCCTCATTTTCCTTAGGGCTCTGTATCCTGTGTTGTTACATGCTCCAGTGGAGAGTTTAGTTACTGAGGAAGAGGTGAAGGGATTTTAAACGAGCACACTCCACTCCTTTTGCTGTTTTCAGGCATATGGGGAACACTTAAAGGAATTTAGTTTTTCTAGGATATTTCCTTCTCCCACCGCTGCATGTATTCCCTTGAAAAGGGCACGTCCCTAAAGAAAAAGTTTGTTTACCAAGTGATTATTCCAGGGATTCTTGTTTTCTCTGCAAAGATTGTGTTTTAGCTTGGATTGAACTTAAGGAAATGGGAGTCACGGAGTCACTCAGCCTTTTTTTTTTCTTCTGGCTTCCTGTTTCCCCCAAACAACTTTTGAACCATTTGGTCAAATTTAACCAAAGCAGGGAAGGGTCTCCTGATCTGAGGGAAATAAAGTTCTTACACGTCCCAGAAATAAGAGGCAGCAGAGCAGATAAAAGACACCAGACCTTGTGCCCCCACAGAGATAAAGGCAAGAAACTTGGGGTCGACTGTATTTGTTTCCAGAGAATCACACGAGGAATAAATGTTATTAACAGGAACCTTTGATCAGGGCTCACATCTTACCAGGCCTGAGATAAGGATTTGTGTGTTGCTGGAGATGAGATAAGGCCCTCTAAGGCTCAAGGCACGGGAGAGCAGCATCATTTGCCCTCCTGCTGGCAGAAGGACGTGCTGCTGTGGTGAAGGGTAATATTTACCTCAATTCAGGGGTTGCTCAGCCCTCCTTGGGCTCTGCCCGAGCCAGTTCTCCCGTGGGGATGTTTGCTGAGGTGTGAGAGACCTGTGTTGCTGTCTCAGTGCTGCCTGAAGAGCACAGTGCTGAGGATCAGCCTGAAATCTGCTCCAAGCCCACAAGTGGTGGGGCTGGGTGACTCCTGGGCTTCAGCAGGAGATGCCAAATGGAAACATTTCTAGAATCACAGAAGTAGAGAATTATGGGATGGTTAAAGTTGGAAAGGTCTTTTTCACCTCCTACCGTGGGCAGGGACACCTTCCACTATCCCAGGCTGCTCCAAGCCGTGTCCAGGCTGGCCTTGGGATGGGCAGTCCCCAACTTCTCTGTGCATCCCCAGTCTTACCATAATTTTTTTTTTTCCTAATATCTAATCCAACTCTGCCCTCCTTTATCTTGAGCCCATTCCCCCTTTCACTGCCACTACAAGCCCTGATGAAAAGCCTCTCCCCAAAGGAGATAATCAATGACTGAAAATCGTGACTGTCTGAAGGCTATTCCAGTTCCAATTCCAGTTCCACTCAGGAGTGAGCTGGCAGTTTCACTTGGGAGCCTGTTTGGCAAATGGCCACTGCTATCGATACTTAGGATTGCCAGATCTTACCAGGAGTGAGTGATCAGGCTTGGAAAATGGGCACCTATCCATCCCTAGAGAGTGAATCACACACCTTATTTCAGGAATGTCATTAATGCCTCCTTTTATTATTATTATTATTTTAATATTTATTCCAGCTTTGTAGGTAATTTGGGGACCTCATGCTTGACATCCCAGTGGGAGATGTGACACTCCTTTCCCTGCTGTGGCTGGGTTTCAGTGCTCCCTCCTAAATCCTGCCAGTTTCCCATGTTTCTGGTATTTCAGTGTGGTCAATCATATCTTTATAGAGAGATAAATGCCCATTAGTGGTGGGACAGGAGATCCATTCAATTTTGTGATATTTGGTCACTCCTCATGCAGGTGATGAGCTCAAGCACGAGCTCAGCAATGCTGAACTTGGGACCTGCACATCTTTTGTCTCTGGGTTTCCAAAAATAAATCTTCCCCGCTTATCTTTCTGACATCTTTTGTAAACAGTGAATTCAAGAGCAAACTTTGTAAAGCTCTTAACCCTAATCTTCCCTCTAAGCTCCAAAGGTCGAATTACCAATTATGCCCTGTGTTTGTTTTTGTCCTCTGGGTCTCAATTTTCATGCTTGCTTTTGCTGCTGGGGACTCTGTGAGGCTCTTAGGTCGTGTTTTATACAAGGGAAGAGGTTCCTTCCTTTTCTGAGGGCCTGCCACGGAATTTCAAAAGGCAGGGGAGTGAAAGAATAGCTCATGCTTGGTAACAGGTAAGGTTTTGAGCCAAGTTTACAGGAGAAGAGAATTAATTAGCACAGACCATCAGCCTGCTGTCTGACTCTATTATTTAAACCCCCTTTCTGTGCTCTCCACAAGAAACCCAGTGGATCACTTTGCATTTTTCAGGTGGAAGAAGCAGCAAAGCCGTGCAGGAGGGCAGTGTGGGAGCAGGTGGGGAGGTACAAAAGCAGGGATGTAGGAAGGGCTGAGTCTCCTGAGTCACGTCCCTGGTAAGGGCTGGAAGCCTGTGGCTGATGGGATGAGAAGCCTTGGGGAAAAGGGTGTTGGAGGGACAAACCACGCAGGTGACTTCAGTGGCAGCGTTTTCAGCTCAGCTCTGAGGGAAGGGTTGAAGGTGGGAGAGACAGAGGGAAGATTGGAACATTCCAAAGGGAAGAGAAATGTGGAGAATCATGTCTCCTCTTCTTCCTCTGTGGGATATTGGTTTAAAGCACAGCAACAGCTCCTGGCAGCCTGTTTCCCTCTGTCACTCCCTGCTGGATTCTTGGTTACTTCAAATTTCTTTTTCCATGAGGACTCTGACAAGATCCCTCTCCTCTACCCAGTTGCTCATTTTCAGTAGAGGTAGGAACATAATTCATTCCTGTCCTCCTGTCGTCTGCCAAATGGGACTGCAGTTGGGTAAGGGATCAAAATTTATCATAGGAAAACAGCCAATATCCTGTGAGATATAGGGTGATCACATCTTGCCTTATGAAAATGTGATTAAAATAGCAAAATACCTGAATCAGCTCAGCAGCTTTTAAACCTCTGTTGAATGCACCTTAGTGAGTTATGTGCTGCATGTCTCACTTAAAAATACAGCATATTTAACTTTTTTTTTTTGAGGTAAAAGCATTCCAGAAATGGCTTTTGGTGAACTGAAAATTGAGAGAAAAGTTCTGAGAAGAAATGTGCCATGCTGTTGGCTGATATTTTGGTTTTCTTACTGGGACAACAAACTATTTCCACGCCAGGAATGACTTCTCTGGGAGATGGTGTTAATTCTGCAGAGCAGGTGGCTGAAGAGACAGTTTGAATATTTGATAGCACACACCGAGGTGTTGGGATGAACTGGTCATTTAAAAACAAAATCAAGAGGCATGCATCTCTAGGGAATAGTAAACAGAGTTGGAGTCATTCCTAATTATTGGGATACAGCTCTGTCATCAGCTCCTTCTCCAGATACTATTATTTATAGCAATAATTATTATGCAGCATTTACATTTGGGATGCACACGGTTCTTTAATTGGGGGCTGAACTTGTGTTTGGAGATCTGGATTCCTATCCTTACTCATCTGTCTATCATTTGTAAAGATTATATATCTGAAACGTGACCTCTGCATAATTATAATTAATTAAGTCACCAGCAGTATGCTGAAAAACTTGCATTTAAATCAGGGGTTGAATAATTAAGGCAATTAGCAGAACTGACTATTTGCAATATGGCTTCTTGAAAATGTAGAATAATTGCTAATCTTCTAGGCAGAGATGGACAGAACACCAGCCTGGTATTTAATTCTGTAAATACAAATTAGGTGAGGTGGTGCAAGTATGGAATTCCTTTTTTTTTTGTCCAAATTTCCAGAGGTCATAAACTGGGCAAGGGACACACAGCCCAATGGATTATTTCAGGCCACGGTAAGTTCAGGGTGTCCAGATGAATCCTCGAGCTATTAAAAAATTCCCTCCTCTAGGCCTTCATCATTTTGATTTATAATCCTTAATTTGTGTGGTCGGGAGAGTAACAGTCCTTGGTCTGCTGCTGGTGCTCGTCCCTATGGATTTGTAGGAGCTCCAGGCTCCCCTGAGGCAGCTCCCTGTTGGTTCTTTATCCCAGGAAGGCACGAGGGGATGGGACACCCACGCCGGGCAAACTCGGCACGCCACGGGTGGGAGAAAATCAGCCAGAGCCTGGAGAAACCAGAGCCAGCCTTCCCAGCCCTGCCTGGTGGCATTCCACTTCCAGGGAGATGGCCTGGATGGGGTAGGCTGCCTGGAGGAGCTGGCATCAGCCTGATGTGCCTGCAGCTGGGGCAGGGAGGGCGGGTGACTCAGGGCACAGCTCTGGGAAGGTGTCCGAGCCAGCCGGGCTGGCAGAGCAGAGCTGGCCTGGCTGCCTCACTCAGGACCAGCATCAGGTGCTGGTGGGTGATGCCATCAGCCTCTTTCCCAATCCAGGAGCTGAGAAAATGTGTCATGATACCCACCAGTATCAATGGGGAGCCTTCAGAGAAAGGGCTGTGGGGACACCAAGCCCAGCACAGGGATGGAGGAGTCTCCATGGGGTTTTGTCCTGGTTTTTTTTTTTATTCTGTCCTGCTGCTTTTATTGCTTCCAACTTCTCATGTCTCTGTGCCTGAAGCATAGATTGGTGTCCTGGTTTAACTTAAAGGTGTAGAACTTAATATATGGCATAAACAGAACAGACAATTGGGGGTACAAGCATCACAAAGCCACCCCAGGGCACTTGAATTAGTGGATTTGTGCCTGTGTGACATCCCTGAGGTGAGCTCACTGTCCAACAATCTGGATTTTACACACATTTTTGTTGTCTTTTTAAAGACCTGTTCAGCTTGTGGTAGTGGGGACCACGCTATGAGACAAGTTTTTTTGACTATTTCATTGCAAGCTCAGTTGAATAATTTATAACTTTTTAATTTTTTTTAGCTTTTGTGTTTATACCCCAAGAAACTTAAGAGAATATTGCCAAATTCTCCTCTCAGGAACACACGTGCATTTTCCAGAACTTGGATAATTGTTCTCTGTGTTTTTCTTGTGTCTGGGATTTTTTTTGTTTGTTTGTTTTTGTTTTTTTTTTTCTCAAATCCCATTTGAATGAGGCACTCCAAGACTGTGGAATTTTTGCATGGCTAACTCTGGGCACATGCAGCAAAACCATCTCCCTGCCCCGGGGCTTTGCCCAAGCAGGGTTTGTGCCTTTAAAGCAAAGAGAGTGATTCAATGTCCTGTACGTGACAGGGGCAGCTCCTAACAAGTCTGGAGGTATTTTTAGAACTTGATAAAATGACACTTCATAAAACACCGATCAGGCAGCTCGAAAGAGGAAATAAGAGTGGAGAGACTTTGGGAAAACATTACTGTATTTTTAATTATCAGCCCTTTTGATGTTGTCAGCCCTTACTTTAAGCAACGGGAATAATTGTTTAACTTCCTTCCTATTTCATGCGGTCATTTTATGGCTCAGAGGCACAGCTTCTGCTCCTGAGGTACCATTTACAGCCGTGGCCAGCCTTGGGGACGGTGTTTTGGGCCCCACAGCTGCCCTGGCACTGGTGTCTGCCAGGGAACAGGGACAGGAGCAGAGGGAACAGCCTCGGGTTGTGCCAGGGGAGGCTCAGCTTGGACAGCAGCAGGAATTTCCCCATGGAAAGGGTGGTCAAGCATTGAAAGAGGCTGCCCAGGGAGGTTTGGAGTGCCCATCCCAAGGGAAGACTGGAAATCTGGGCTCTCTTCATGGAATCCACTGAAATTTTCTCTTTCTGGGACTGAAATATTCCCATTTATGCTATCGACACATAAATATCTGTATGCTGAGCTGGGGAGGGAGGATGAGCCCTCTGCTCCTAAAGGAACACCCTTCTCAAGGCAAAACAGAAGTCCAATTTTGTGGAAATAAATCAGTGCAGATGGGAATAGGATCTTGGGGTGCTGGGCTACTGAAATGTACAGAAAGGCACAGGTGTAAAATTAAAGCAAGATTTCATCATCTTCTGAGCTCAATACTCAAAACAGCTGAGTCTGCCTATCCTGAATTGGTGTCTCCACTGAATTTTACCTGTCCACACCCTTTAAAAGTTCTGGCCCTGTGGATGAACCCTAAATTTATTGCTCTTTCTTTTAAATAATAATTTTAAATTTTAAAAAATAATTTTAATTTTTTTATTTCATTTCTATTTTTCTTTTAATTTCATTTTTTTTCATTTTTCTGATGGCCCAGGACAGGCTCAGCCCTTCAGATAAAGGTATGTTAGGTCGGTGTTAGTTCAGATTTTTTTGACATCACTTACACTCACAAANTCTCTTTCTGGGACTGAAATATTCCCATTTATGCTATCGACACATAAATATCTGTATGCTGAGCTGGGGAGGGAGGATGAGCCCTCTGCTCCTAAAGGAACACCCTTCTCAAGGCAAAACAGAAGTCCAATTTTGTGGAAATAAATCAGTGCAGATGGGAATAGGATCTTGGGGTGCTGGGCTACTGAAATGTACAGAAAGGCACAGGTGTAAAATTAAAGCAAGATTTCATCATCTTCTGAGCTCAATACTCAAAACAGCTGAGTCTGCCTATCCTGAATTGGTGTCTCCACTGAATTTTACCTGTCCACACCCTTTAAAAGTTCTGGCCCTGTGGATGAACCCTAAATTTATTGCTCTTTTTAAAATAATAGTAATTTTAAATTTTTAAAAATAATTTTAATTTTTTAAATTTCATTTCGATTTTTTTTTAATTTCTTTTTTTTTTTTTTCATTTTTCTGACGGCCCAGGACAGGCTCAGCCCTTCAGATAAAGGTATGTTAGGTCGGTGTTAGTTCAGATTTTTTTGACATCACTTACACTCACAAAGAAAGGAAAGAATTCAAATTCTTTCAGCTGAAATTTTTGCTTCTCCATGAATTAAACTTGCTGGGGAGGCCAGCAAAATATGATGTTCCCTGCTCAGTATGGCAGCTTGCAGGTCAGCATGGGGAGAGATTATGATACTCAGCAGATTCCCTTTAGGATGTTGGTTTTTCCAGTGTGGAAAGGAGCTCAGATAAATGCAGAAGTTTGTTTTCCCTTCCCATTGACCCCAGAGGGGATGCTCTGAGGTCCTGACTCCGTGTGAAATGCTCACTCTGGGACATTCACATCCCCAGAACTCTGTGGAGCCTCAGCAGAAAGGATGAAAGTGTAAGGACACTATTCCTGTGTAAGCAGCTTGCTCAGAGAGGGAATTCAATCCTGAAAGAAAGGTGGGGAATAGTGGCCTGCAAGATGGCTCAGAGAATTTACCCAGATGCAGCTTCCCTCATCCACACATCCATCCAGAAAAAAACAGAGATTTTCTGGGGTTACAAACCCAATGGTGCAGATGTGCCACCCTACAAAGATCCCAGGTATGGCAGAAGAATTTCCAGGGAGCAGAGTGGACACTTTCATGGACCCTCTGTGTTCTTCAAGAAGTGTCAAGGGGCTGCAGCGGTGGCAGAAGATGGATTCTGACTTAAATTAAGGAATCATCCCAAAACTAGGAGGGGCCCAGCATCTCAGCAGAGCAACGTGGCTGCCTCAGTTCTCCTTCATGATCAGCAGTGGAGCTCTGGGATGACAGGAAAACAGAGTGGGAGTAAAGGCTGGGAGAAGGCCGTCTGTTTTGAGAGAGGCTTTCACATTTCTTGCAGCTTTCTCTTTTCCCAGTGATGCAGTGAAGGACATCTGCCCCAGGAAAGCTGTAACCCCTGGAGAATTCCTCCTTATTCCAAGAAAGTCCAGCCTGAGCACTCACATCTCTGTATTTGTAAACAACCTCAGCACATCTCTTCTTTGGGATCCATCCAAGCTGCACTTTACTCAAATGCTGCTCCATTCCTGATGCAGCCCATCACACTTTTCCTGCGTTTCACTTGTTTTGATTGTCACCAGAGAACTTTCAGCCAGGCAGTTTTTTGTTGTTGTGATGGCTGGTGAATATCGTGTTGGGGGGAAAATAAAAGCTGAAGTGGAAATTTTCTACTCAAAGTCACTGTTCTTTGTTGCTTGCAGTCTGGATGAGGACAATGCAGATGGGTGAGTCAGTGGAAGTGGTGTCTGATGCTCTGAAAAAAAACCACCTTATGTAAACACCTGAGTGATCTGATGAAATTTTCTACATGTATTCATGATACATTTTTTAAAAAAATACCAATTAAAAGCCTAATAAACCTTTGGAAACCCTCTTTTAGTGCCACAGTTCTAGAGGAATTCATCTTTCAGATCTTCCAGGTAGAGATCTTGGTATGCTTGATTGGGTTTTTTGTGTTTTTTTCTTTTTTTCCCCTTTTCCCAAACTGTTAACAATTTCAAAGCCGTGTGTAAGCACTCACTTACTCTTAGCTATGTGTAACTGGATTTAGAACAGTAATCCTGGCAATGGTTTTTCTTCCCCTTTAAAATGCATATTTTCCATTAAGCAGTGTGGCTAATGAGTGTTGCTGTTTGTAATGANGATGGTTGTTGTTTGTAATTAAGCCCTTTTTTTTTTTTTTTTTTTTTTTTTTTTTTTTTTTTTTTATTCCAGGGTAGCAGTGAATCACTTCAGGCTGTGACCTTATCTGATCTTGCGTGTTCAAAAGGGCTGAGTCTAATCAATAATTGGCGAGGTTTCATCACGGAGCCCGTGGGTGCTGCCGGAAGCACTGTGGTCATTAAGCAGTTGACACTCTTGCTCTCAGCCATTCATGAAACCCTGTCCCATCGAAGCCCTGGCAGGGCTCTGCAGCCTTTTTGGGAAACTGAGATTTTTTCACTGCTCAGCCCTCATCACTATCCCGCGGTGGGTTTTATTCATCCGGGCAGTCCTGGCCGAATTCCAGTTTTGATAATTGTTTTCTGCCTAGCTTCCTTCCATTTCAATTCCGACTGCTATTCCCCTTTGTTCCCTAAGCCAAGGTGTTAAACTCCTGGCATGATTGCTTCCCAGGCCTGCTCTGGGAATGCTGCCTGGCACAGGGTGGGTGCAACTCCGCTGCCTCTCAGCTTTATCAGGTATTTTTTCAGCCTCTCCAAGGGCTCTCTCTGTGAAGAACTGATAATGTCCTGTGGAAACATCTGGACGGGGTCAGCTCTTCAGCTTCCTGGACTGGAAAGACTTCAGCTATTGAGGTGCACAGATGTAGTGTGAGCTGCAGTTTGATGTTTAGATCACAGACAAAACTCGTGCTTTTTCTGTCCTCTGACAGCCCCTGGGATTTATTAGCGTTGGCGTTAAAGTGCTCTGTCAAACACAGAGGGGATGTCTGAATGCCTTTCTTGTTTGTTTATTTTCCAAACGTGTAAAAGGCAGCCTGGAAAGCTCCCGGCGTTTGTTGTTGGTGGCATTCCCTGAATGCCTCCAGCTCCCTGCTCATCCTGGAGGAACAGGGCAGATTTAGCAGCTTCTGTTTCAGTGCTGCCCCTCTAGGAGCAGAGAGAGCATCCAGGACATTTCTCTGAGCTAACAGGGAGTTGGGAGTTGGAAGAGGGAAAGGGCTTGATATTCCTGGTATTTCTGAGAATCACACACTCAGTTCCCAGCCAGCAATCTGTGCTGCTGGAATGAGCATTAGGTTTTGGAAATATCAGTGTTCCACCTCCCCCTGGGCAGAGCAGTCAGGTCACAGAAATCATTCTGATGGTTTCTGTGGGTCCCAGGAGAGGCCAGTTCCAGTCCCTGCTCCTCTTTTCCCAGTTCAGCTGCTGGTTTTTGCCTGGGTTGATTCTTTGCAGCAGGAAGATTCAAAGGAGTAGGAGGAGACACTGGTTTGCTGGAGCTGGAGCTGCTTGGACAAAGCCAGAGCAAAACAAACTCATCCGAATGGGATTGGTTCAGGGTGATGTGAGGGGTTTTAATTTCTGCGGGGAAAACAAGAATCCTAAACCCCTGGCTGAAGCCTGGGCTGTGGATGCACTCCTTGTCCTGGCTGCAGCTCTGCCAAGTGGAGCTCATCAATGCTTTCCCCATCCCTCCCTGCATCTCCTGGAGGACCTGTTCCTTGGGCAGGGGTGGGGATGGGAGGGCTAAAACCAGTTTTAGTCAAAATGAGCAGGTCACCTTGCACAACCCACAGGAGGTCTTTGCTAACTGGAGTCATGAAGTCCTCAAGGAAGGTCTATCTCACCCTCCAAGGGCTTCAACAAGTTTCAGGTTGAGTTTGGTGACCTGACACTTCCATGCCTTAAATTTCCTTTCAGATGAACTCTGAAAGGCAGATTGAAGCTGTTTCAGGGGAGGTTTAGGCTGGAGATGAAGGAAAGGTTCTTCCCCCAGAGGGTGCTGGCACTGCCCAGGCTCCCCAGGGAATGGGCACGGCCCCGAGGCTGCCAGAGCTCCAGGAGCCTTTGGACAGCACTGCCAGGGATGGACAGGGGGGATTGTTGGGGGGTCTGGGCAGGGACAGGAGCTGCTCTGGATGATCCTGTGAGTCCCTTCTCACTCAGGATATTCCATGATTCCGTGATCATTGCTGTGGGCACCCCCTTGGCGGCTGTGCTGGGTGGATTTACATCCTCAGCCTCCCAATTCCTCCCTACAGGGCCATCCTGCTGGGCCTGTTTGGGCACACACTGTTTTTCTGGGGTTTTGTCACCTGCTGAGTCCCAATGGAAATTTTTGTCCCTGTGTCCTGTGTACCACACAAACACATGGGGACAAATAGACCCTGCCCAGAGGAGCTGCAAATAATGAAGACAGAAAAAGGTCATGGCTTGTGTTGTGTCTAGATGAGAAACCAAGGCCAAGAGGGTGAGGATTGAGGCTGGACCTCCTTCAGTACCCTGGAGAAGCCCTCCATCACTGCCATCCCAAATCTGGAAATGCTCAGATCCCTGAACTCGTCCCCAACACTCAGGACCAGTTATTTCCTGGTCCGAAATCTCCTGTAGTTTTAAGTCAAGGCTTTATTTTTAGATCATCGACACCACCTCAGCTGTAATTACACTTGTACCAATCAAGCATGTGGCAACGCTCATGGGTCTCTGAGTAGTCCTGTAGTGTAAGGATTTAATTGGCGGGGTTGGAAAAGGTGGAATGGCAGGTGTTGCACAGGAGCTGACACTGAGGTTTCACCTGCCCCAGAAAGCTCCTCAAAGGTGATGTCCCAAGAGAAGAGAGCAGCAACAGCAGGCACTTGGTTCAGGGTCCTTTTCACCCTCTCCTTTCAGAGGGATCCTCCAGCCCTGACCGTATCTTAGCCCCAAGTCACGTCAGGGAGCACATTTTTAATGCTGCTTTATTAGAGAGTCAGAGGCATTTGTGGGATTGGTGTGGGAGTACAAAATTGTTTTCTGATGAGGAATTGAGTCGAGGTTTGTTGGCGTCTCCTGTAGTGGCTGTTTATGTGTAAACTTGAAACCAAACCAAGCAAAAGGAGTGAAACCATCCCAGGCCTAAAATGTCATCTGGCAGCGAGAAAAAGCTGCAAATACCAGATTAGGGGAGCCCAGAACCAGCTGGCTGCTGTTCATGCTGAAGTGAGTGCTCACCAGACATTCCAAAGCTGGCCATAAAGCCTTCCTAAGCTCACTCTGGTCACTGCTACTCATTTCAGGATCGCTGGCAAGCATGAAGGGGGCTTCTGTTTAGCTGTGGGAAAAGAAGGCAGGGAAAACAGCACCAAGTCCACAGTTTTAGTGTCCTTTCTCCTGTGGCTCACAGCACAGACCGGAGTCCAGCTCCATCTGGAGCCAGCTCCAAGGGTTTTGCTGGTTTTCAGCAGGACCAGGGTGAAGCCAAAGTGTAATGACAAGTCACAAAGGCTGTAATAAAGCCATGGTCCCTGAGAAAACAGCTGTGGTGGTTTAGGAGGTCCTTGCCTCTCCCACCCCTCGGACAGAGGGTCCTGCTCCCAAAATGGTGCCAGGAGAAGGGAATGTGGGATCATGCTGTGCTTCACAACCTTGTTTTCCCTCTTTCCTGGGAAACAAACCCATTTGGAGCTGCAGGCTGTGGCCATCTCCAGCAGGAGGGCAAGCCCAGCCCAATGGGGTGACAAGAAACCCACAGCACCAGTGCTTATCCTGCCCATCCCACACAGTCACACTGGCTGACCCAGGAATTGCTTCCAGACGTGGCCAGAAGCTCAGAAAGCTGCTGGCACATCACAATGTGCACAGAAGACCAGGATTTATGATTTAGAGCATGCGTCTTGAAAAGTTCCTCAAGACTGTTAGGTATGAACTAAAACTAAAACTAAAACTAAAATAAATACATTAATAAATGCCCAGCAGTTGACATCCAGCAAAGCCAAGCAAAGCTCCTCTAAAACACAGGCAGGGCAAAACTGGGGTGTCCAAGCCCATTCTGGAGCCTGTCATTACCCACTGTGCCCTTTACTGAAAGCAGTTGTGCCTATTGCACAGCCCCATACTTCAAAAAATCAGATCTGGAACACAGTGGATGGGTCTTGTTGCTCAGGAAGTGTTTCTTTTTGTACATTAAAACACAGGAGGAGGCTTTGCTGCTGCAGTTGCAGCGATACCCTGACATGCTTGCCGTGCTGATGGCAAAGGAAGCTTCATTCTGAATACAGCTAATCTCACACTAAAATTGTAACCCTTTGAGGCCTGGAAGCAAGCACCATGTGTGAAACCATCTCAGATGTCATGTGGAAGGATGAGTTTTAAAAGCCACCCTGGAGAGATCATCATTAAAACCGAACCTTGCGCAACGCCGGGCTCCGAGGGATCAGTGTTTGCACATCTGTGGTTTCAGTGACCTTGACAGAGTTGTTTCCCAGTACAAGTAAAATCAGAAGTGGAACTTGCAACCAGATGCAAATGTGTTTTTTGCACTCTACTCCAGGCAGATAATGATGTCATGGCTGCTGTGTGCTGTAGCTGTCTCCTTTAATGTCTTTTTTTTTTTTTTATCTTGATGCTAATGTGGCTTTGAATTTCTTCAGCTGAAGATCTCACAGCTCTTGGCATCCTGCCCCACAACATTTACCTGGAACTCTTGCAACCTTCTGTGACATCAGTTTTACTGCTGAGGGTGTAATTGATCTTACCCAGTCTCGAACATGCTCATTATAACATTCATTGTGGTTCTTTTCCAACACTGCTACGTGCCCATCTCGGGACATCTACGCAATATCCACCTCCATACACTTTCTTTATTCATATGGGGCTTATTTTTCTAGGGGTTATGGGGTTCTTTTGATGCTCACAAAGTGTGAGGATCAGAACAGCCCAGGTCAAAGAAGCTGAAAAAACAAAAAAAAAAGAGGCAAAAAATATTGAGGAAGAGCTGCAGGCTGTGTTGTCTTTGTGAACTTAGCAGACTGAGTGGGTTTTTCATGTATTTCTTCTTTTCTAGTGATGCTGGTACCAGATGGCTGATTTACAAGTCAAAAACTTCAAGCATCCAGTAGTTCAGCCTCTTACTTCCAGAAGTAAGAGGATGGATTGTGCTTGATTGATTATGCTAATGTGGCCCATGGAAATTCTCTTCAGATGAGAGACTGTGGGTTGGAGGCACTGGGAGATGTGTCTTGGTGCTCATTTAGGAGCTCTGCTGTGGGTCCCATCCCAGTCCTTGGAAGTCCAGCACCCATGGAAAACCTGAGGAAGTGGGTGGAATGTGTAGCAGACTATCTGTAGAAAAATAGAATCCACTTTGCTCATGGTTTAGGGTGGGTGCACACAGAGGAAGAGGGGATTTTTCTCCACTTCTCTCCAGGAATTTGGGACATGGTTTCATTTTTCTTATGGTTAAGCACATTCAGTAAATAGCATAAACATCACAACTGAAGTGATACCTCATCAAACGCTGTGAAAAGGATGAAGACATTTAGATGACACATAAATACACTGAGTTTTCAGCCACGGTATACAGTGAACTACTTTCAATGGAAAATCAAGGCTTTCAAAGCAATTCATTTAACATTTCCATTTTAACACTTCCTCAAAGTCAATTGCAGCAGAGAACATGCAGCTCAGTTTGCTTCTTCAAACCACAACACAAAATAGTCCAGAACGTCTGCTATGAAGCAACAAAATCCCTCCAGGATAAAAATGCAAATTTTTTGTCTTGCCACCGATGACACGGCTTAAGGGCTTTTCCAGTTTGCTGTCAAAGAAAGGATATGTCTTCATTGCTGATTAAATGCACTGCAATTAACTAAAGTTTCATTTGGTTTGATATTCTCCCCTCCCAAGTTATGTTAATGTGGATAAATAGCATGGATAAAGCAGCGTCTCCTTGAAATAAAATGTGGGCAGTTCAGTACAGGCTTGTCCTGAACTCAAGGGTGGCTCTGCTGAGGATGCTGAAGAGTTCATCCCAGGGATTCCTCTGAAGGAATTTGACTCATTTTCTGAATTTTTACAGTTGTATTATCTCAGCACATAAAGAATGTGGGGGAAGTCAATAATCATAGAGTTATGGAATCATGGAATGGTTGGGTTGGAAGGGATGTTAGAAGTCATCCAGTGCCACCCCTGCCATGGCAAGGACACCTTCCACTGTCCCAGGCTGCTCCAAGCCCCAGTGTCCAACCTGGCCTTGGGCACTGCCAGGGATCCAGGGGCAGCCACAGCTGCTCTGGGCACCCTGTGCCAGGGCCTGCCCACCCTGCCAGGGAACAATTCCTGCCCAAGATCCCACCCAGCCCTGCCCTCTGGCACTGGGAAGCCATTCCCTGTGTCCTGTCCCTGCAGCCCTTGGCAATTGTCTCTCTCCAGCTTTCCTGGGGCTCCTTCAGGCCCTGCAAGGCCACCCTGAGCTCAGCCCAAAGCTTCTCCTCTCCAGGCTGAACAATCCCAGCTGTGCCAGCCTTTCCTCCCAGCAGAGCTGCTCCATCCCTCTGCTCATCCTGGTGCCTCCTCTGGGCTGGCTCCGACAGGTCCATGACCAGTTGCAACCAAAAAGAAGAAGAAATTGTCCTGTGAGCAGTTGAAATTGTATCAACTAAAGCTCCAGCCTGTGTTTCTTTTGGCTAAGATTGGTTTAAAAGGTACAAAATGTAAGTGAAGATCTTTATATCTCAGTGGGTCTCAACCAAAAGGCACCACTCAAGCTCCATATTCTGCAGCAAGGACAATCCCTGAGTATTTCTTTCCAAACTACTTTTTTTAAATTTTAATTTATTTATTGCTTCTCTGGAATTCCCTTTATAATCAGATTGTAGGGGAATAATAGGACCGAGAAAAAGCCAACATAAGCAATCTCCCATCCTGTCCTTTATAAATAAAAATTAAAAATAAAGTCCACCAATGTTTGCTCTTTGGTAAGGGGCTAATGGGACACAGGGCTTGGCATGCTGGAACAGCCACTGGAATGAAGATATTATCATAAAAATCACTAAATCTTGACTTCATTAAAACCTATTTAATAGGATCGACATTTTTTTCCTGGCCAAAAATTTCCAAAGTTATGTAATAAACTCTGCGTGCCTTATCCTCCAGGGTTATTTCCACACTCTATTAACAGGCTATAGCAGGTTTTTAAAATATGCAGCATGGTGTGGTGTGTACCTGGGAACAAGGAACAGAAAGTTCTTTCAGAGATTGTATGTACATATGTCTGTAGGCTGCATGAGCTTGCCTAAACAATTCACACCATTATCAAGAGGATCTTGGCAAAAACAAGAGAAAAAGAGATTCAGTGAGTTACATAACAGGCACATATCTCTTCCCCTCTTGAGCAATGGCTGCTTCCCCTCAACAAATGATATTTGGAGCATTCCATAAAAGCTGCTAACAAAATCAGTTCCCATGGCCTCTTCAGGAATGGAATTGGTGACATGTGGGATGGTGAGATGCTGGCTTCAGTTGTTTAATCTTCTGGGTAATCCCAGATATTTGCACTCCTGCAGATTTCAAAATCCTTATTTTTAAATATTTAGTTGCTGAAGGTGGATACAGAAATCGTTAAGTTAGGAGGAAAAGTGGAAGGACAAATATTACTCATTTTTTCCAGACTGAGACAGATCTGTACTGTAACTTTTGGGAGTAATCCACCTGGAAGTCCCCCCAGACACTCCTGACCATGCACAAATCCTGTATTTCTGGGTGTATGTGGATATTTCAGAATTTTGGGCTGGCCAGATGATCAGACCTGGTCTCAGGAAGGGTGGGTGGAGATGGGGGTGCCACTGTTCCAGCCTGACCATCTTCCCCAGGGCACTGAACTCACTTTGGGAGGTAGTGTACTCACTTTAGCCCACTTATTTCTTTACCCTCAGATGCAGCAAACACAAGATTCTTGGTAAAAAATTATAGAGTTGGAAAGAAATTGCCTGAGTGCTCACAGAAATTTTTCACTGAGGTGACCAAAGGATGTTAATGACTCCAATTCCCGAGTGCTGAATGTATTGACCAAAGCATTTGGTGCCTTGTAGAAGAGAAACTCCCCTGCAAGGGGACAAAAAGCATCCACTTGCCTGTCCCAAACCTGTGCAGTCTGCAAGGAGGGACAGGCACATCCTCACGTTTCCTCCAGGGCATCCTCCCCACTCCTGGCACTCCCTGCACGGGGACTTCCCAGCCCAGAGGCCAGATTTGTGTTTCTGTGTTTTACAGCTCACCGTGGATTTTCCACGAACTGGGCTGAGCTTTCCAGTTTTATTTCTGGCTCCAGTGACATCTGATGGAAAAGGATCCCACAGTGTGGCTGTGTGCCTTGTGAAAAAGTGTGTGTGTGCTTTTTATCCCATTTCCTCTTCTCTCCACATCTTGCAGAGTGAGAAACAAAGGAGAAACATCCTGGTTTTTGCCCTTTCCCAATCACTCAGGTCACTCTGTCACACTCGAATTACTCGTGTTGTGTCTTGTGCAAACCAAGGGCTTCCCATCTCCTGAGAGCTATTTTTATCCCCTTTGCATAAAAGCTGAATTTCTCCCGTTCTCCTGCTGCAAAACCGAAGTTGTGGGTGTGTTTATATTAATTTTATTCAAATTAACATATATAACATTAATTAACACTAATATATTAGTATATTAATATATCAATATATTAGCATATTAATCTATTAATCTTACCATGCCCTGGTTTGTACTACCACAGTAGCCATGCTACTTCTCAATGGAGCTGTGCTTTTTTTTGGTCTATGCCATTTTTTCCCCCTGATAATGCAAATTCTCTCTGCTCTTTTAAGAACCACCTCGGAATTACAGCTCTGAAAATGCAGGGCAGGCTTGAAGGGAGTCTCTCTTTTATGTGCTGAGTTTGCTCCTCTCCAGCCAAGACAAGAAAGCTCTGGGAGCAAAGTGCTTTGTTCAGAGGGGAAGAAGGCTCTTCTATCCCTTGCCTACAGTTAAGAAACAGCTTTTGTTGAGTTATGAGTGAAACCACTTACATAATCTATGGTCAGAAAGCTGAGCTGGCATGTTTTTGGATGACTGGAAGTTGAACAAAGAGAAAAATATCGAAATTTCCCAGCTGACCCCAAACCAAAAACCTCCCATGAGTTTGGCACTTAGTGCACATTTACTGTGTAATTTGGTTTTGTACTGACTGCTCACACTGAGATTATCTGTGTGTAACTGTCAGTCATTTGCAGATGGCTTTTCTTGGGGAAGACGCATCAATGTCACAGCTCTCACATCTGGAATAGGTATTTAAAATCATGGAATGGTTTGGGTTGGAAGGGACCTTAAAGATCATTCAGTGCCACCCCTCTGCCATGGCAGGGACACCTCCCACTGTCCCAGGCTGCTCCAAGCCCCAGTGTCCAACCTGGCCTTGGACACTGCCAGGGATCCAGGGAGAACCACAGCTGCTCTGGGTACCCTGTCCCAACCCTCCCAGGGAAGAATTCCTTCATATATCTAACCAAAGTTTCTCCTATTTCAGTTTGAAGCTGTTCCTGATTGTCCCTCTCCAGCTTCCCTGCAACCCTTTCAGGTGCTGGAAGTTGCTCTGAGGTCTCCACACAACCTTCTCTTCTCCAGGCTGAACATCCCCAGCTCTCCCATCCTGTCTCCACTGGGAAGGTGTTCCAGTTCACTCATCAGCTTTGGAATTGCTCCA
The DNA here is from genome assembly GCA_013397195.1 of Hylia prasina. Taxonomy (NCBI): domain Eukaryota; kingdom Metazoa; phylum Chordata; class Aves; order Passeriformes; family Sylviidae; genus Hylia; species Hylia prasina. The sequence goes on along the minus strand of VYXD01012426.1, from coordinate 30,389 downwards.
TCAGTTCCATGTCCTTCTAAATTCTATTGGGAACACCAGAACTTTATGTCATGTTCCGGGTGGGGTCTCACCAGAGGAATGTCTTAAATCCTAAAATGTCTTTTCCCAGCTCTCCACAGAGACTTGTTCTGCTTCCTTTCCTCTGACACCCCAGTTTTGCCCTGCCTGTGTTTTAGAGGAGCTTTGCTTGGCTTTGCTGGATGTCAACTGCTGGGCATTTATTAATGTATTTATTTTAGTTTTAATTTTAGTTTTATAGTCTTGAGGAACTTTTCAAGACGCATGCTCTAAATCATAAATCCTGGTCTTCTGTGCACATTGTGATGTGCCAGCAGCTTTCTGAGCTTCTGGCCACGTCTGGAAGCAATTCCTGGGTCAGCCAGTGTGACTGTGTGGGATGGGCAGGATAATCTGCATCCTACAGGACACCCAGCAAAGATTTCCCGGCTTTTCTCCATTTCAGAAGAGATGGGATGCAGGAACCTCCTGCCTGCTCATGAGCTGCCCTCAGCAGCACCTCAGTGAACTCTCACAAAAGGCCACCAAAGTCTGGCACTGTGTGATTTTTGTACAAACACACGGAAAGGTTTTGGTTTGTGCAAGCGAACACTTATGTCACAACTGCATGAAAAATCATTATGACAGAAAACTGGGAGAACAATTTCAGTGGGATTCATTCAGAGGCTTGTGTGGGACTATTCCCAGGCTTCAGATTTACCTATTCCTTGGGAAAATTTGCTTTGAAAAAAGCCTTCAATCACAAGTTTTCCACTGTGATGTTGGACATCTCAGTACACCAATGCCATGGTTGTGTGTGGAGTGCATTCACCTAATAAAAAGGTGCAAACCTCATTTCCTTCCTGGCTGAAATTTGGAAGCCACTAAGCTGTTTCAATGGAGCATCACCTAGTTCACTGTAACTCCCCACATGAATCTTTTGCCATCGTTCTTTCTCTCCCCCTGTCCTTTCTCTTTCCCTCCCCCATCTCCAAACTCCCTTATATGCAATTACAGTCTTTTTTAGTGAGGAGCAATGGCTTTTTAATTTCCCCCCAGAAATGAAAGTGTGCAATTATTATGCAAAGCAGCTATCTTTTAATTCCCCAAAATTTCCGGTGTACAATGTAATCAGTCATTTTCCTCCGTACGTTTTACTGTCTGGAATTGTAAGCCTGGAACATTAGAAAACTATAATAAATAATTCAGTGATTTCCTTTCAGCTTCATATTCTACTTTGCTGAATATGTTTGGAGGTGTAAATATCTCTCTGGAGGGGGATAATTTTAAGTTTAGTTTTCTAATTTGATTAAGGAAGCGGCGCCTGCCTGTTTCCTCCACAGGCAGGAGTATGAGTGCACCAGGGAGATATTCAGATATCAGTGTAGGTGTGTTTAATACATTCCTCCTAATTGTATTTCCTTTTCACTAAATAAGAAAAGTTGTAATGCAATGGGATTAAATCTCCCATATTCCCCCACCTCCTTTTTTTTTTTTTTTCTTTCCCCTGGTTTAATTGCCTTGTTCCTCACAGGCAGAATCCCAGAATTGGAAAAGACCTTGACTGAGTCCCAGCTGTGCCCATGGCACATTGTCACCTTGCCCAGGGCACTGAGTGCCACATCCAGGTGACATCTCCAGGGATGGGGACTCCAAACCTCTCTGGGCAGCCCCTTCTGAGACTGTTCCTGTCCTGTGGAAAGTTCCATGGCAGACCAAAAGAGACTTCTCTCTCTAAATGAGCTGATGAAAGACAATTTTATAAGTGGAAAACTGACCTAGAGTTCCAAGTTTTGTCTGTGAGAAAGAAAAGAAGCTGTTGGGGGAGAGGAGAAATGTTTTGAAGGTTTTATTCTGATTCCTATTAATTTTTTCTCTTTGTAGTTTTGTTAATAAACCTGTCTTTATACCCTTTTAAGTTTTGAGCCTGCTTTGCTTTTTCCTTAAGCCTATGTCACAGCAAAAAGAAGAGTAAATAATTCTAATGGGCACTCAAACCACCACACTAATTCTGGGAAATAGAAATTAGCAAGCTTGAAACCACTACACCATCCTTTCCAGAGAAAAATTCCTGCTGATGTCCAACCTTCCCTGGTGCAAAACACGTACAGTCTGTTCTCTCTGCCTCATGGCTAAAGGAGGGACCATCTTACATGAGGGAGTCTTTAGCAAACAAAACTTTTAAACCTTCAGTTTCCATATGGAGTTGTGGCTAGCAAAGAGCTGTGACAAAAGAACAGATTTCACTTAGCTCTCAGGAAATATTCCGACATATTTTGCAGAGGTGAATGTGATAATTCATTAGTACAAAGTGGCCATGTGTTGTGTTAGAGGAGAGAGAAAACAGTGCAGAGCTACACAGGAGTACAGGTGGCCCTAAAACTGTGATTTTAATTTTAATGGCTTATGTAAGCTAAGGGTTCTTCTGTTTGTTTTCAAAATGTGTGAGATGAATTTGCTTTATCTTTTCAAGCTATTCCATGAAACCAGGAGAGCTCTAATTGGGGCCTTACAGGACCTGAAGGGATCCTACAAGAACCTGGAGAGGGAATGTTTACAAGGGCCTGGAGTGGCAGGACGTAAAGATGAACGAAGGAAGATTTAAATGTGAGATTAGGAAGGAATTGTTCCCTGGCAGGGTGGGCAGGCCCTGGCACAGGGTGCCCAGATTTGCTGTGGCTGCCCCTGGATCCCTGGCAGTGCCCAAGGCCAGGTTGGACGCTGGGGCTTGGAGCAGCCTGGGACAGTGGGAGGTGTCCTTGTCATGGCAGGGGTGGCACTGGATGGTTTTTAACATCTTTTCCAAACCAAACCATTCCATGACTCTTGGATTTTATGGAGAAAAAACAAACAAACAAACAAACAAACACCCCATAAAAAACAACATGTAAAGAAAGCCTAAATTAGAGCATTTTAAAAAACGCTCCAGTACTACTTCAGATTGAATATTTTTTTTTTCTTATTTATCTCTAGATATCATAGTGCTTTTTTGGACTCCCCACAGGCTGTAGGGTGCTGTTTCCAGCCCTTTCATTTCCTTAGCAGGTATGGATGTGCTGTGGCATTTAAAATGAAATCCTTCTGAGTACCTTTGGTGAGGAACCTGGGCCTGCTTGAGGTGTGCTGCAAGCACCCTTGTCAGGACCTCCTGAATCCAGGGAAGCTCCTGAATCCAGGGAATTTCAGCTCAGTGTCTGGACACCACTGGTGTCTAAGAGGGAATTAAAGGCAAAGAGAGAGTGCTTGGAGCAGGGGGCACCAAGAAATTTTAAAACAATTTGGGTGACCAAGTCCTGTCTGAAGGAGGGAGGGTGTAGAGGTGTGGAGGAAGGTTATTGTTACCCATGAGGTTTAGGTGGGTTTAAATTCTTTGTGATGCCAGCCCTCTGGCAAGGACTGGGTCACTCCAGAGCTTTTGGCAGGTTCTGGAGAGCAGCCTGTGCTCTGAGGGAGGGAACTTCCCATCATTTCCCCTTTCACGAACCTTTGGTTCTGCATGGCACCAAAACCAGGCATGCAAAAAGCACCATGAAAAAAAATGCAACTGGAGCATTCTTGGCATGACTTGGCATGTGGGAGCAGAGAGATGGGGAGCTTGATAGGCTTCCAGACGTGTTCTGCAGACTGAAGGAGTGCAAGCAGTTGGATAAGCATCTGAACTTTTGTGTGTTTATCTGAACTGAACTCGAACTCCGAGCCACTTCAGAGTTTACCTGGCGGTGGCTAATAATTACTAGAAAGCTTGTTAAAATTGGAAAGTAATCTCAATAATGAATTAATCCACAAAAGGACATAAACAAACCCCCTCATTTAAACTGTGCTGGCGCAGGAGTTTGGAGCAGACAGTCAAGAAAAACCTTTGAAAAAAACCAAAGTATTACAAATTCTCCTCTGCTTTTAAAACTGTTGGGAAACTGCAGGAAAAAAACCAAAACAAAAACAAAAATGAGGGTTTGATGAACATAGAGGTGACAGGTCTGATTCCAGCCCTTTGTAAGTCAACAGCATAATTATGGAATTACCTGGTGGAGTGAAGCCAGAATGGGATCAGACTGTGCCGGACACTTCTTAAGGTGGAGTTACATTATCAAAACACAGACAGTCAGTGGAGGCTCATTACTGTGAAAAATGTGTTTAGGATCCTGTCTGGGAATGATATGGTTGGCTTTCTCAGTAAAATACATTCTTTAATGAAATAAATAAAGCCTTTCTGGTTATGCAGGCTCAGCTGTCATTTACTACCTCTCTGGTGATGTTAAACTTTAACGTGATAAGAGCGTGGTGAGCAGAGAGAGCAGTTTCCACCCACAAGGATAAATATTGATCTGGGTGATAAAGAAGAACAAACATTCTGATGAAGTGGTAGGAAAGAAACTGAACCTGATATGGGAGGGTTGTTTGGGCAGTAAAAGAAAGTTAGTCTTTCAACTCAGAACAGGGAAGGGCAAGGGGATGGCTTATCAAAAAGTTGTTTACAGGATAATAAAGTTTCTGCCTTCAAGCTGTAATATTTGCAAACAAAGAGATGATGACCAGGGTGAAGTTCTGGTGGCAGTGGAAGAAGTGGCAGCTTTGCTGCTGACTCGTGTTTATAGCTGCAGCACTGTGCAGGGGCTCTGAATCTCTGCACAGGTCTCCTGTCAGCAAAATTGCTTAAGTCCCTCCTTGGCCAGTGTCTGCCTGAAACCAAGGCTGAACTTCTCTGTTCCACTGACCCTGAGACTAATGATTAGTCTGACACTTTAGAAAAGTTTGAATTTCTACGCTACAACAAGGGTTTTTTTAATTTATTTCTTTCTCTTCTTCTTATTTTTTTAATTTTTTTTTTAATTTTTAAAATTTATTTTCACTGAACTTGCCTCTTTTGACACCTCACCTAGAAGGAGCAGCTTTCTGCTGGGCCTCCTCTGCTTTGCTGAGCTTCACGTGAGAGCTTGGCTGGGGCTGGGAGCAGGGAGGGTGACATGTCCTGCATGGCAGGGTCATGTCCCTTGTCACATGGCATGGCCAGACAGCACGAATTTCTGGGAGGTGAAGACAAATGAAAGCCTTGATTTGCAAGAGCTTCTAGTGACAGGACAAGAGGGCAATGTCTCAAACTGACAGAGAGCAGGGTTAGATGGGATCTTGGGCAGGAATTGTTCCCTGGCAGGGTGGGGAGGGGCTGGGATGGAATTCCCAGAGCAGCTGTGGCTGCCCCTGGGTCCCTGGCAGTGCCCAAGGCCAGGTTGGACATTGGGGCTTGGAGCAGCCTGAGACAGTGGAAGGTGTCCCTGCTCATGGCAGGGGGTGGAAAAAGATGATCTTTGCTGTCCCTTCCAACCCAAACCACTCTGTGCTTCTCTGCTTCTATGATTTAGAGCCCCAAAAGTCCTTCCAGGTGGGTCTGTGGATTGAACTCCAGGGCCAGAACCAGCAAGTGTGATTTGTACTCTCAAAAGGAATTAAGACACCTACCCACACCTTCTGTGCTGAGGCACACAGATGCTTGGACACACACACAGATGGGATGGACAGGAGTGGGAAGGGATTAGTGTCCCCAAAAGCAGTGTCTTTGATATCTGTGTCAGAGTTAGTCACCCAGGCTCCACCTGCAGTCAGAGGGGAGGTTCAGACACCTGGAGGACGTGATTCACCCCCTTCTCCTGCAGGTGTGGGGCAGGGCAGGTGAAGCAGCTCCTGCTCCCTGCTGTCCCTTGGCAGTGAGTGGGGCCTGGGTGATGCTCTCTGTGCAGGTATCTCACCTGCTGGCATGCACAGGTAGGTCACAGGAAATCCCTGCCTTTGTTTAGGCTTCCCAGTCACTTAGGAAGTGTACAGCACACTCCTAGGGCCAGGTAAACAAAGCTCTGATTCCCTGATCTCCTCCTGTCTTATTGTGTGATTTTTCTGACCACAACCATCACATTTCCTCATCATTCTCTCTCACCAAATCTGACTTTGTACTGCTCCCTACAGTGTGTGAGACAATGACAAGCCACTAGACACGATGTCCACATCTTATTTTTGGTACAAGTCCCCCAAGAAGGGGTTACACTGTCCCATTTCCATAATACTTTAGACTTCATATGCCTTAATACATTTTTCTTTAATGTATAATCCTAGAATGTTAATGTTGTCCCCTCTGCCTCCTGACTTTTTGGGAGGATAATACTTTTGGAATAGCTCAGAGCTGTTCCCAGCAGCTCCATTTGATTTTCTCCCTCCCTCTTTATGAGTCTGTGGGAGAGGCAAGAAAGCTCCAGCCCCTCTGACCTTTGCCTGTTAACTTGTGCCTCCTCCACATGATACAGAGAGGTTTTCCAGCTCAGTCCAGCTACCAAGAGCTTTCTGACAGTCAATAAATCACACCACAGCCTCTTATCTTGATTGGAGCTTCTGCTGGTTACTGTCAGATTCTTATTGCAAATATTTAATGTTGATCTTGCATTAAAAGAGGTTTTAGTCACTGCCATATGTGACTCAAGGGCAAGGTTGGGGGCACTTTTATGCCTTTTAAATGAATTTGTGTGGGGATAATAATACATGTGCATTCCAGAAGAGTGTTTCCTTCCTGAAGGTGATGAATTGAAGAGGGAAATGGTGGTTTGGAATCAGCCCCTGGTCTCTGTATAGCAAGCAAGCTAAGCAGTATTTGGCCTTGATGGGATTAACTGGAAGAGTGTATCTGTGATGGAAGCTGTGGCTCCTGCCAGTTTTGAAATGAAAGATTTTTTTTTCATAGTTGTTCAAAAATCAGTCAAAAAGGTACAGAATAAAATAATCACTTCTCATTCCACTCCTGACTCCACCTTAGGTGAGACTCATTCTTTCTTATCTTTCATGTTTCTATCCCTGGAGGGAGGGTCCCTTTGAAGAACTGTCATCATTCTATTCACCCTTTTCAAAAGGAAACACCTTTGAATTTTCCTCTGCCCCCTTCTATCTGGATTGCTTCCACTGAGATTTTTTCCCCTTGGCTTTCCTGGGACGTCCTTAGTTGTCAACATGACATGGGAAACTTCCCTGACAACTCCATGACTGGGGTGAGATCAGTGTGATCTTCAGTGATCAGTGTGGTCTCCCTCTTCCACAGTGGGAAGGGTTTCATGGAATCATGGAATTCCTTGGGTTGGAAGGTGTCATTGTTAGGGCAGACAGGACACACAGAGTGACACAACAGAGTTTTCAGAAGGCTCTTTGTTGTGGCCACATGCTTTTATACAATTTTTACAAACCTCTAGGGCATTAATTGGCTAATGGCTTTCTTGTTAATTATTCTATTGGTTAGTAAAAGGTATTTTTCTTGTCCATAAAATCTATCTATTGTTGGATTGTTTACATATTTTCTTTGCTGAATCTCATGGGACAAATCCCTTGTTATTACAGGTGCATTTATTTTTCACCCTCAGAATAGGTTGTTGTGTTAAAGGAACTTCTCATTCTCAAAATAGCTTCATATGTGACCTGACAAATTGCTTGTTAGCTGCAATTAGAAAAAATGACAGGGCAGCTATTAATTAATTAGAACAGGCCTGATTTTATAAGGCCTTTCTTTTATAATTCTTCTACCTGTCACAACAGGAAGGGACTGTAAAGATCATCTCATTCCACTTGGTGCCGTGGCCAGGACACCTTCCACTGTCCCAGGTTGTTCCCTGTCCATCCTTGGACACTTCCACGGATCCAGGGGCAGCCACAGCTTCTCTGGGCACCCTGTGCCAGGGTCTCCAGGTTTGTGTCTCCCAGGGAGCCACCATGGGCATGAGGGCACTTTGGGAATGTCCCACCTCTGTCCCAGCTGCCAGCAGCAACATCAGAGTGAAGATTGATGTAGGATCAAGATTGTCAAATCTCGGCTTGCTTAGAGCCCTCCTTTGGGATTAGTGACCTATATCTGCAGTGAGAAGGGATCATAATAATATAATTAAAGAACCTTTGGGCCAAGGGAGCTGAGCTGGTGTGTCAGGGGAGGCAGGGCTGTGGCCCAGGCTGTGCAGACCCACACTGTGCGTGAGGGGCTCAGCTGGCCTCAGTTCTGCTAGTGCTGCCAAAGTGTGAAAGGCAACCACCCTCAAATAGCTGCCAGGTTTATCTGTCAGGGGATCAAACTCATCCATTCACACTGGGATTGCATCCTCTGTCAGTCCCTGAGTCTTCACTTGGCATGAGGCTGCTGATCCAGCAAGAAGTTTGCTGTCTTCCCCACTGTCCAGGACCACATGCAGCTTTCCCACACACAGACTTTTTAATTAGAGGTCTGTCATTTCCCCGTCCCCCCCCAGACATCTTGAATGACTTTGTCTTGGCCTCCTTCACACTTTCAGTGCTCAGCCAGAAAGCAGCTCTTGGGAGCAGCCTCTGCTCCCTCAGCACAGCCACCTACTTGTTCCCCTTTGGTTTCACAGCTTTATCTTTCCATTTTTCCTTCTAATTTATCGACACTGAGAGCCTGGCAGCCTTTCCTGTAATGAGGCAGCTCATGAAAAGCTGTGTCACAACCTGGCTTGTTCTTGTCAGTGGCTTTTATCTTCCCTCTGCAGTCGCTGCTGTAGCTCCACTCTTGATTTCTGCTGCAGTTATTCCTGCTGGCTTTAGCTGAGGTTGCTTTCTGTGTTAGCTCGAAGATGATTTAGTTCTGCTGAAGCCTGGCAATGATGGTACATAATAGCAGCATGTATTTTTAATCTAGATTCGGTTTCTATGTTTTACAGCACCAGGGAGAGCTTGGTTTTGTGTCTGAGGTGCCACTAAAAGATGTATACGATTTCCTGAGTGTTGATGACTTCAGTGAATTATCCCAGCTCTGTTTTAAAGCTGTTGCTTAGGGAGTTTTAGTATTTCAGTATTTATGTACAAAGCTAGCCAAAAAAACAGTCTCCTTTCCTAATTCACAGAAAAAAATCATTCTAAAGTTGGATTTGCATCTAGAGTGGGCAGAATTGATTCTTCTCCCTCTCTGAAATCCCTGATAAATCAGTGAAAAAGGTGCCATGTGCAGCTGCATTGCAAGGATGGCACTTTGGCAAAGCTGCTCAGCATCACCAGGACTTCAGGGAGTCATCAGCCATCAAAGAATCCTTGTTCCCCGTGGCCATGGAGCTCTGTAATCTTAAGGAATCCTGTCTCCAAGGAGGACAGGCCAGGAATTGTGGTGCTGATGAAAACCCTTTGAACCAGAAGCTGAGTGTTTTCAGGCTGAGCAAAGCAGCGTTTTCCTGAGGGTCTCTCCACATTGTGGCACTTCTCTGGAGCCCTCAGGGTGAATTGGGCTCTGCCTGGGGATGCAATTCTGTGCTGAGACTGCACTCCAGACAGATGTGGCGAAACAGAGCCTGAAGAAATTCATGTCTTGAAGCTTTTCACGTTGTGAGCTCCTGAAACCCCCGGATCGCCTGATTTTGAGGCATTTCAGGCTGGGCGTGTTCTGCACTGTGCTGGAATGAAGCACCAGGGATTTGGGGGATGTCTGGGGGCATCTTCTGAGCCTTTGCAGGCTCTGTTTCACAAGTGGGCCTGCGGAGTGAGTCCATTGCAACAGTGGTTTTGGTGATGGTTGAAGATCACGCACTCCTTTTTGCTCCAGGCAGGGTGACCCTGCTGTCCCCGGGCTCTCCCAGCATCTTCCCGGGGCTCTCGGCAGGAGGAATGCTGCTCCCTGCCTGGCACATGGGGAAAGGAGCCTTTGACAAGCTCGATGCCTGTCCAGGGTCATTTACTGGGCAGATAACCAGAGTTTGCTTCATCTGCTCTGATCCCATCTCTGCGTGGGGAGGGAGCTTGGCCCGAGCAGAGAGGAAAACTTAACTCAGAGGAAACAGCACTGAAGCATTTTAAGAGGAAACTCTGTCGAGGTTGTTATATTACAGCACTTAGATTATCCTGAGCTATAAGCTGTGGTAAGAGGAGAAAGGCAATGACCAAATCCGGGAAAAAAATTACTGGTTTTTTTTCTGTTGTTGATAAGCCAAAATTAGCAAGTGAGAGTGGGTCTGAAAAAGAGAGATGTGGTGCTCCTTTTGTAGCACTTACAAAAGAAGCCTGGCAGGATGCACCCAGTGATCTCACCTGGGGGCAGATCCTGCTCCTGCCAGCAGTGAGAACCGGGGGAATCCTTCAGGGAAGCCCAGGCAGGTGAGCAGGCTTGCAGGACAGAGCAAACCTTGGTTTTAATTTTAATTCTGTGTTCCAGAAACACAGGCTGTAACACATATTCCTAAATATCCTCACTGCAGTCCTAGCAAATGGAAGCCACCGCCCCTGGAAGTGTTCAAGAAACCTGTGGATGTGGCACTTGAGGATGTGGTTTAATGCTGCTGGGTTGAGGGTTGCACTTGGTGATATTAAAAGTCTTTCCCAACCTTAAGGATTCTATGATTTTATGAAAAGGGCCACAGCCCTGTGTGATTCTTCCTTGTGGGCTCCTATTTTCATCAGATCACTGCTGGGAAAGAGAAAAGATGTGGCAGAGGAATTAAGGAGATGGGGAAAAATCTATCAGAGATTGGACTCGATAACCTTGGAGTCCTTTTCCAACCCAAATGGTTCTTGAATTCTGTGCAATAAGTCTGACATGAAAAAGGCTTGATCTGTGTATTAAATCTGAGGGGGTTTGTGTGGTGCTTTGCTGCACAACGAGCTCAGGGGTTGGCTGTGAGATGTCCCCGAGTTCCAAGGATGTGAATTCCTCCCTTTGCCCCAGTGTGGTGATGGAGATCCTGTGGGATTTCTGATGGTTCCTGTTGGGTGCTCTGGCTCAATGAGCAGTACAATACCAGAGTAAGTGGAACCTATTTCCTTCCTGCTCTGCTAACCTGATAAAGCCTCACTGAATTTATTTTTCCCTAAGTTGAGCAAGGATAAGCCATCAAACAAGAGGAACCAAGTGGGCATGAGTAACATGTTGAAGTGTGCAAAAGTGAGCTCATGTCCCCATGAGGATGGGGTTTTCATCTTTGTTAGTTAGTTTGTTTTTTCTTCACTGGGAAACCAGAAGTAAAAATATATTTTTTTCTGAGAAGAGCAAGAAGCAAACCATGGTTACATTTCCTCCTTTTTGTTTCCTCAAGGAAGCACTTAGTCAGGCTAATTATTCACTGTGAGACATATCCTCAGCTTTCTTTGCATTCTAGGAAGGAAAATCTAACAAAGAAATAATGTGTGTGTTTCATGTATTTGTGTACATACACAGACACACACACGTCTATACATATATATATATTTCAAATCTGTGGGCTTTCATCTTGGTTCAGAGCATTTTCATTTCAGAGAGGGAACTGAAAACAGCAATAATTTTACCTCTTAATCTGAGGCAAGGTAACTTCCCGTGTGTCCATTAGTCCAGGATTAAATAATAAAAAAAAGGTGGCCTGGAGTTTGGTTATTTTCAAAGCAGTGAATAGTGGAGATTTTGCAAGGCAAAAAAATAGTAACTTTATGTAATTTAGAAAAATTATATTTTTCTATATAAATGTATATATTTATATGTTGATATTAGTCCTGACATTGGTCTCATACCTCAGTAGCTGAAATGTCACAAGTTGAAATCTCCTGTGCAACCTCAAACAAGTTGTTGCTGTTACCAAACTTCAAATTGTGTTTGGCAACCCAATTTTTGACATTTCAACATGAGAAAGACCATGGAAATTTTGACTGTATGTGTGTCTTCATTATTAAAGAAAAGAAAAAAAAAAAAGAGGAAGATTTTTTGTTTTTAATCTGGACCCTTTTTCAAATCAGAATAGTTTCTTTTTACAGCAGCTTTGTATTTTACCACTTCCCTCCCTCTTCTTCGCATTCTGAGGAGCTATTGCTAAAAACAATGTTTTGCTTGAAAATGACAATTTTTGTCCAGGCAGTTGAAGAAGGAGAAGAGCAGCCACTTGCAGCTGCTGTGAGTGGATGTGGGCTTGGTCCTCAAACACTTTTGCACACAAGCAGCTTGAGATATCTAAGCAGCCACATCAAAAGTTCTCATAAGCTTCTTTATATGAACAAGTGTTTGCAGGATCATTGTTCTAGTTCTGAGTTCTCTCATGTTGCCCCATCTGCAAACCAGCAATGGTGCAGGATTCATTTGGAAAACACTCTGAAACCAATTAATTTAAAGCAGTATTTATGAATTTGTTGTTTGCTGATGCCAGGGAGGAGGAGGAACGCTGGCCAGCAGCAATTGGTATTTTCCATTTCCCATAAGAATGGTAAAATAGAACACTTCAGAGATTAACCTGGGAAAGAGAGGAATAGTTCTTAAAAAGGAATAATCCAAAAAGTGCTGCAGGAAGGAAGGGAATAAAAATCTGTAGAGAAACGGTGGAAAATGCAATTAAAGGAGGAAAAAATGGTTAAAACCTCTGTTGTTAGCCAGGGAATTTGGGTAGGGTGATGTCCAGAGGGCTCCATGCTTCCTTTTTCCCTCCAGCAGGCAGAGCACCCATTGTGCCTTCAGACACATTTTTGGGTTGATTTTCCTGTAAACCAGGAATGGTTCTGCCCCTGCACACAGATTCCCACTTCTGTGAAAAGTCAGGCCCTGGAACTTTTAAGTGTGACCTTAGAGGGGAAATGAAATCTTGGCCACACAGGTGCCACTGCCAGCAGAGCAGTCAAGGCTTTGCTCCTGAATTTGTGACCTTCGTGCTTTCGTTTGGTGTTGAGCTCAGTGCTTCATGTCTGATATATTTTGATATATTTTGAGATCCATGTGCTGGTGTTTCTGGTGTGATGAGCAAGGTCATCTGGCAGCCCACTGCAATTTGAGGCTTTTGGTTGTTTTGGGTTTTTGGCTTTTGTTTTGAAAGCTTTTTAAAAGATGCCACAGGACACTCTTACTCCGTTTCTATTCACATACCATTCATTCACAGCTAAAGGTTTGGGCAACACAGGCAATTCATTTATATTTAGCCATCACTTATGCAAAGATCTCTTATAAATTAAAAGATGCAGTGGTGTCAAACGTTGTTACCCTGGTTTGTTTTTCTTTTAATTATTTATTCAGTTATTTTATAATTATTCTCCCCATTTATACTGCCCTCATGATAGCAAGTGCTTACAGTGCCACCGTCTGGTTGAGCCAGTTGCTGTCTCCACGCTCAGATTTTCTTTAAATGAACTTTTTCCTATTACTACAAGAAAACCCAAGCCAGTTTTGTGCTGTTTCTAACACCCCTCTCTCTTGTTTTCAGCTGTTGAGAACAGAAATGTGAAGACAGCAGCTAAAATATCTGGCACTTGAGAAGGATTTATATCACCATTATGGGGCATGAATAATTTAATTTCTCCACTTTGAAAACTGTGATTATTCATCTATGCTAATAATTTAGGATAGAGTTCCCAGTTCTTAAATTGGTCTGTGTTTTGATCTTTATTTAATATCCTGGGGATATGGTTTAGGGATGATGGTGGTGCTGAGGTGATGGTGGGACTGGATGATCTTGCAGATCTTTACCAACTTCGATGATTCTGTGATACAAAATTCTTCTGTGTGTATTTAACCATTCCAAAAATGCCCTATTTTTCCTGGTGCTTCACTGATTCAGTTGAACAGAGCAATGAAATTACTGCAGCTGATTTTTTTTAAATTTTATTTTTGACTTTCCAGTCTGATCCTGCAGCTGTAAAAGCCACATTAACGATGATTATGGGAGCAGGCCTGCAAAATAAGAAAATGGTGTTTGTGACAGGTTTTGACAGGGCAGGGAATATCTGTAACAGATGATTTGGTGGCACGTAGCCCTCTTGGCATGGGAGTGTCCAAACAGGCTGGGCTGCTTTGTAATTCCATTTATTTTTTGGACATGTTTGCCATCCTGTGGGTACCACAAATTTATTTGTAATTCCATTTATTTTTTGGACATGTTTGCCATCCTGTGGGTACCACAAACACGATGCTGTTGGTGAAGGCCAGGTCTGTGCCTGCTGTGCTCCCACGTTGGAATCCACCTGCTGCCAGCAGGGATTTCCCAGTCTCAGTGCTGGATTTGGGGATTTCACTGCCTCTTCCCTGCTGGTATCACCTCCATTCCATCTTCACCAGATGCCTGAAGTCACCCAGAGCCCCTCCAGCAGCTTGGGGTGGTTTGGTCCACAATGCTCAGGGAAGTTGTGGGGGTACAAAAGTGATTTAAACCCACCTTTGTCCTGTGGCCAAGAGGCAAAAGGCTGCCTGCTGCTTTCCTGGGCTCTGCCTTCACCTTTGGAGAGCCTCGAGGAGGAGACAAATGCAGGAGCAGGACCTGCAGTCCACTCCTCTGACCTTTTCCTGGTGAACAATTCCCTTGTAGGGTCCTGCTGGACAACTTGGTTCTCCTATGGGACGGGTTGGCAATGTTCTGCTGCCTGTCCCAAAGCTGGGAAAAGCATTTAGGGGTTGGTTGGGCCTTCTGTCCTTTGCACAGAGCACAAAGAGGTGGTCACTGGAGGACACAAACCCAGGGGTGTGACCCGAGGTCCTTCATGGGTTCCTCTCAACAGCTACGTTGTGCAGGTGCCACAAGCAATTACCAATTTTATAGGATACTTGAGTGAAGCGTTTTCAGAGGGGGAGATGTGGGTAATCTCGGGGCCCCGAGGAGTTGTTCCATTTTTAATTGTGTGTTTTAGGGTCTGTGGGGCTCTGATATTTCAAGTTCTGTGCAAACAGCGAGCACACTGCCATCATTGTGTTCCCCTGCTCGGGGCTTGTGGCTGAATTACCTCATGATAGGCCTTTTAAGTCTTTTGGCCTCCTTCTTGGCCTCATATTTCAACACAGCACGTGAAAGGGATGAAGAATGAGCTAAAACTCCCTCCTGATTGTCGCAGAGTTATGGGCTATTTTATTTTTCATCCCATGTGTTTTTCTGCAACCTCTGGCTTTGCTGCAGCAATGCAGGCCAGGTGAAGACGGCACAGAGGGAGGGAGCTTCCCCTCTGATGTCAGCACTTTGACTTATTTACCTTCCCCTAAAAAGGTGGAGTTCTGCTTCTGTTTGCTCCCTTCCCCGGGGTCTCTCTCTGTTCTGCAAGATCTGTTTGCAAAGTGCAGCCCACACGTTCCCCTGGAAAGAAAATTCCTCGTGACATTTCCCTTGCTGCACAAAAGGCTTTGCACTGCTAAATGCCACTCAGTTCTTCATCCCAGAAAATGGTTTAGGAGTCCCTGGGCTGTGTCTGTGCTGGTGTCTCCTCCTTCAGCTGAGAGATGCCAAGGGCTGGGAATCACCACTCACAGCACTCAGAACCTGCCAGAGATGGTGCCACCAGGGGCTACAGCAGATCAGCCATGGCCTTTTCAGCTTTTAAGGAGATTTCGGGATGCCTGGGATTCCCTGGTTGTGATTCTTCAGGAAATAAAAGGGAAAAAGAGCTCCAGAGCATGACTGAGACCTCTCCAGACACAGCCTGTCCCAGGGAGGGTTTACAAACAGTGCTAGGGGAGGGTGGGTGGTGGTCAGTGATGCCACATCCAGCTGGAGGACAGTCACTGGTGGGATTCCCCCGGGTTCAGTACATTTACTGGTGATGTCGATGAGGAGATCAGGTACAGCCTCAGTAAATCCATGGATAACACTCATGTGGGCAGCAGTGTGGATCTGCTGGAGGGCAGGAAGGCTCTGCAGAGAGATCTGGGCACTCTGGATCCATGGGCTGAGGCCAACGGTGTGAGGATCAATAAGGCCAAGTGCCACATCCTGCACTTGGCTCAGCTGGGGCAGCAGCAGGAATTTGCCCATGGAAAGGGAGCTCAGGCTTTGGCAGGGGCTGCCCAGGGAGCTTTGGAGTGCCCATCCCTGGAGGTGTCCCCTGGAGGTGGCACTCAGAGCTCTGGGCTGGGGACAAGGTGGGCACAGCTGGGACTGCCTGGGCTGGGAGGGCTTTTCCAGCCTCAGGGGTTCTGTGATTCCATGATTCTGAGGGGAGCAGAAGGTGAGTACCTCCCTGGGTTTCCCAGTGCACTCTACAGGCAGGAGCAGTGCCAGTGTCAGTGGGAATGCAGGGGGGTGGCAGGGCAGGGTTCAGGTGAGGACAGAAAGCTCCTCCAGGCTCAGCCCCTTCCCAGCTCCCTCAGCTCCTCCTGGGCCTCCAGCCCCTTCCCAGCTCCCTGCCCTGCCCTGGACACACTCCATCCCCTCCAGGGCTCTCCTGCGGGAGCCACAACTGGACACAGCCCTGGAGCACAGAGGGACAATCCCTGCCCTGCTCCTGCTGGACACACAATTCCTCACCCAGCCCAGGTGCCAGTGGCCTCTTGTCCACCTGGGCACCCCTGGGCTCGTGTCCAGCCCCTGTCACCAGCACCCCCAGGGCCTTTTCCAGCTTTTCCAGTCTCTCTGCCCCAGTGGGAATGAACAGATGAGATTTGAGACCTCACTCCACACTTAAAGTCTGGAAGGGCTGGGGTCCTCACACAATCTGTGAAGACCTAATTTAATATGGAGAAAAGAATAATCCTGTAAGAAGCTCTTGCAGCAGAAGTCATTTCTCTGGGTGGTCAGTACAAACTCTGTAGCCTGTTCTCTGTAGCACAGGTCAGTCCAAACACAAAAGTGAAGGTGGCTACATGGAGCTGGGAAACTTTGTTCCATGCTGTCATCTGGAAGTGGTTGAAAGCAAAGTACATTTGGATGTACTGTGGAGGAGAGGATGGGAGACAGGGGTTCTGTTGGGTAATTAAAGGGGGAAAAAGCCTCACCACCATGAAAAGGAATGAGATAAATCCTGTCACAAAAAGTTTGTTGCTGTGGTTATAAAAGTATTCTCCTTTCACAGAAAGAAGCTCATATGTCTAGGATCAAGTATGATCAGAGTTTAACTCCACAAAGAAAATAAAAACACAAAAACTACAGCAATCATAGAGGAAGAGTGGAGGAAGAGATAAAGGAGAACACAGGAACGAGATGTGGGTAATTTGTAACTTGGTATCGCATTCAGAAAAAGATTTAGAGAGCCTGTGTCCTCCCAAAGGGGATTTGGCATATCATTAAAACCTTTAACATTGTCCTGACAACTCCTCTATTGCTTGTATGGAGCTGACTGATAAGGCAATATTTTTAACTTTAGCACTGCTCTCTTTATAATTCCTGAAGACAAATATAGTTGATCTTGAGAAGGGTGGGGGAAAAATTCCTGGACCCCCTGAAATGCTTATTTTTCAAACACTGGAGCCAGGAATTCTAAAGAAAGCATTAGAAGAGCTTACAGCTTTCCTCCCTTTCCCAAATTTGCTGCTGGAAAACATGTAATCAGAATTTTTTTTGCTGCAAAACCTGCAGGGAAAGAGCTGAGACTGAGAAAGCCTCGCTCGTGACGCGGAGTCTGGCCGTGCTGCCTTCAGCGGAGCTGCTGAAGTTATTCACTGGTTTTCAGCATGAGTAATGGAGTCACCATGAGCCCATCCATTCTGGGTAATTTGTAAAGGGCCTGTCACAACGTTATCTAAAGAGCAGTGGCACTTTGGAGACCATTCTGGGCTGTTGAGGAGGGGAGGCTCCTCAATCCTCATCCTTTGTGATGAAGCTCTGCTCTGACACATTGTGCTCCTTTGCAGTGTCACATTATCGCCAGCTCAGGAGGAATTTCTGCATGGAAAGGGCTGTTAAACATTGGAAAGAGCTGCCCAGGGAGGTTTGGTGTGCCCATCCCTGGAGGTGTCCAAGGAAGGCCTGGAGGTGGCACTCAGTGCTCTGGGCCGGGGACAAGGTGGCCATGAACTGAATCCACAGCTTGGACTCAATAACCTTGGAGGACTTTCCCAACCTCAATTATTCTGTGACTGTTTTGCCCATGCTGCCCCTGGTTGTACAAACTCAGGAGAAAAGGCTTCATTTGCCACTTCCCAGTTTTCCTTTCCCGTGGCAGAAAAGCTCACCCAGCCTGGTGAGCACATGTGGGGAGTTACCTGTGCAATTAAATCAAGGCACTCGTGTAAGCAGTGCACCTGGGGTATTCTTTGAAGATGTTCTGTGATCAAAGCAGAGAAAGGAAGTGAAAATTAGTATGTTTGCTAAATATTGAATAAATTAAATGTGAGGATATTGCAACAAAAAGGTAGAATGTGTTTGTGGGGAAAGGCTCCATCCACTTCATGTCCATGATTAAATATTTTCTCTTGTCCTGGTCACATTCCTTCCTGTTGTTCCTGGTGGGGAAACTAGAGGATAAAAGAGACTGAGCCATAAGGGGCTTTGTGTCTGATTTATTGTGTGATTTATGGGCCCATGTCAGATTTCTTTTATCTCCCCCAGGAAGAGCAGAACTCAGAGGGCTGCCAGGACATAATATTGTACAGGGATGCAGGCACCAAGGTGCAAGTGTTCTGGGCAGGTAGCAAAAACTGTAAAGTATAAACCACTTCTCTCTAAAGTACCAGAATGGCAATAAAAGAATCATGCAACAGTTTGGGTTGCAAAGGATCTTAAAAATCATCCCCCTGCCATGGGCAGGGACAATTTCCACTGTCCCAGGTTGTTCAGAGCTATATCCAACCTGGCCTTGGGCACTGCCAGGGATCCAGGGGTAGCCACAGCTTCTCTGGGCACCTTGTGCCAGGGCCTGCCCACCCTCCCAGGGAACAGGTTAAAAGGGAGAAGTAAAAATTAAGATAGGTTAGGTTGGAAATTGTTAACAGTTTAATCTTTCACTACAGTAACCAGCAGTTTGCAAGCCCTTATAATTTACTTAATGAGCTTTCTGTGGATTGGAAATTAGGCTTTCATCTGTCCACCAGTTATATACTTAGCAGTAGTTTAGTTCTTAATGTTCAGTCCACACATATTGTGGAATGAAATATACTGTGGAATAAAAACACAGAGCCCTCCAGTCGCAGTTTCCATCTATTGTGAGTAAAGTCCCTTATAGATGTGGGAAAAGAATTTTCCCAGGTTATAATTGGGAATACAGCAGCACAAAACCCAGTAAGCTGCAGATCAGATATTCAGTGTCAGAAAGGGGGAAAAAAAAAGCAGCCTGGGTCTTTTGACTCACTCCAGTGTCGTGTCTCACTGTGATAAGGTGCTAGTCTTGTTTTAACTATTACTAGGCAGCCAGCAGTTCTTCACAGGAAGAACAATATTATTTGACATTTCTTAAAATATCCAATGGCAAGTTTAGTGAAAAATATGATACTTGACTGTGCATGGATATGAAGCTGATTCTACAATGTCACAGTGAATCTGATTGTGTGTGTAAGAGAAACTCAGTAGTTAATTTTCCAAAGTCGTTTCCTCTGGTTTCTTTTGATTAAATCCAAATTCACCTTCAGATGCCACTCTGTAAATTCTGAATTAGGCTGTCTCTTAGGCCACCATAAATAAATTCAAAAAGGCCAGACTTCTGAGTACATTTTATAATCATAATCATAACTGCCTGATTGCTGTGACTGTTACTCACAGAAGATGCAAAGGTGTGCTTCTGCTCCTCAGAAATAAGGTGATGATTGTGTTGATCAGATTTTCAGATGTGTAACATGCAGTAAAAGAAAAAAAAAACCCTTTGTTTCTTTTTTCATCAGCTAGTTTCTGGATACGAGGGGCTTCCCACCTTCTAATGTGACCCCGTTTGGTTTCACTCCATCAGATTTCTCAGCATGTGACAGAGGGAAGGCCTTCAGAATTCTCCTGAAGACCAATTTCTGTTGCCTCTTCTGACTAATCAGGGAGTTTTCAGATTTACTAATCATTTCTCCACAAAAAAGTTCTAAGTTATTAAGCTATAATCTTCCTAAATACAAAATGATGTCTCCAATGGTGCCATCTAAAGCTCATTATCCAAAATGAATGTGATTTTCAACCCATCTGTTTTTTTTTATTATTATTTTTTCAACTAAATAACCTTTGATGACTGGGGTTAAACTTCACAGCTCTGAGAAATCCATCAGCTGTTTTTCTCAGAAGCAGCTCAGGATGCCCTGAAATCTGGTCATTGTGGTCTCTCAAAACCATTGTGCTTTGTTCTGTGTTAATTTCCTCATACATTTGCAGAATTATGTAAGAAATATGAAGGATGTGATCATTGTCTCCCTTAATGTGCGTTCCCACAGATGGCAGAAATTTGTCCTGTATTCCATTCAGGAATTTTGGATTACTTGCAAGCCCTGTGACGTCTGCACAAGTGCTCCTAACCCTGTTCAAGAAACTTCAAAGAATGAAAGCAATGTTTCCTTATGGACTACATTGAGCAGAGATTTATTAACAGTTTTTAATTGTAAATCCTGTATTTCTTGGAATACAGTTTGCTCTGGAAAACAATAGTTTGAATATGGTGTTTCTTTCTGTTTTGATTCACTCAAATGCCTGTGAGAACATTTACTCCTCCAGTGACAGATTAACACACAGGAAACATTTAATCATAAATACACGTTGTGTCTTCGAAGCCCAAAACCTCTGTGTATCTCAGACATTTATTATAAAGTGGATTACAAGACACATCATCTTCTAATTTAAATTAATGTTATCCCTATCATAGCATTTTAAAAGTTGCTCTGAATAAGGGAACAAACCTGCTCCTTAGGGCCACTGGGATGGGCTTGGAGCATCTGACATGCCAGGAGAGGCTGGGAGAGCTGGGACTGTTCAGCCTGGAGAAGAGAAAGCCCAGGGGGATCTTGTCCATGTGTATAAATTCCTGGTGGAGGATGACTCCAAAAGATGGAGTTCAATATTCCTCAGTGCCCAGTGAAAGGACAAGAGGCAAATGGCACAATCTGAAATAAAGAGAATTCAACTTGCATATAAAAAGCTTTTACTTTTGTGGGGAAGAACTTTGGGAACAGGTTGCCCTGAGAGATTTTGGATTTCCCCTCCTTGGAGATGCTCAGAATCAAACTGGCTGACTAGGAACTCCCCTGCCTCCAACACCTTCACTTAACAGAGGGATTTGGAGTCATGTTTTCCATATTCTGTCCCTGTAAGCAGATTCCTGGCACACACCTGGGAACACTGCTCTGGGACACACTCTGCACTTGGTGTGCTTTGTTCAGACACCAGGCAGCCTTTGCTTGCATTCTAGATGACATTCCTGTGTGCTTGATATTTTCTGGTCCAGAATTTCCAGTCCCAGAGCAGCTGCATTAAGCAGTTAATTCCCTTTTCCTTGTTACCTCCATCTATGAATAATCTCAGCCTCAAGAATGGGAACATTCAGTATTTTCCCTAATGCAACCCTCTCATTCAATCCAGAATAGAGTCCACTCCTCCACTGTTTATTTTAAGGTGTAGTAGAGGAAAAAAACCCATATAGAAAATAAGAGAGTGTTTGTTTAAGCATGTGGCATATTTTGTGCAGAGATTTTAATTCATGCAGAAGAATTCTTAAAGACTTCTTTGTTATTAAGGTAGAGCTTGAACAGTTTCCATGTCCTCAGTCTTGTTCCCTGAGCCTGTCTCCTCTCCTCAGTTAATTACTGGGAGTACAAGATCTTTTCACTGACAAAACTGGAAATCTTCTCTTCCCATTCCACCTGCCAGGAGCAGCCTTAGCCCATGCCACAAGGTCTTGCTTTTTTTTTTTTTTTTTTTTTTTTATGCTATGCTTTGACTTCAGCAAAATATCTGCTCAAAATGTTTGAGGTTCTCAAGTCTGCCCTGCAGCTTTTTCTTTTTTTTAAAATCTCTTTCTCTTTGCCTGATTGTATGAAACAGAGCCCACAGAGACTCACCAGGTTTTGCCTGATGTTGCAGAAAGGTTGAGAGCCACCGAAAAACTGCATTTCCACCTCAGCTTCCATCCCAGAGCTGATTAATAACTTCACTCTGATGGTTGGCAATCTCATGATTAATAACTTCACTCTGATGGTTGGCAATCTCATTCCCTGGCTAAATTGACTTGTGGCCACTTTGTGTTTGTTTTCTCTTTTGACAAGTCCAGTCTTTGCTTCAGGAGCTCAAATATCTCCCTGATTTACTTGTAGAAGGCACTTTTCTCCCTAGAGCTAATTTTGTTGGAGTAAACAAACCAAACTCTTCCAGTTGCTTGGGCGAAAAGCCCCGTTTTGGCCATTTTCATGGCCATTCTCCAAATCTGCTCACGTTTGGATGTTTTACAGCAACATTTGCAATATCAAGATATTAATACAAACATGGGGACATTAATATTCACACTCTGTACTGGCAGGACCTTCTGTTTGGATTTGTCTGTTTCTGAGCTGCATCACAATGTTCGGTTTGGGGAATTTCATTTTCTTTCTTTCCTCTCATTTTCAGCTGGGAGCTGCTTCACATTCATGCCAGTTCTGTGGATATTTCTTGGATATTTGAGAGGACTGGGAAAATGTGTGACTTCTGGTTCCCTATATTGTGATCTCTTTTGGAGCCAAGCTCAGTTTGGAGAGACCCTTATATTTAACATAAGAAAAGCCAAGCAGGATCAACTTTGAAGTCAATTTGTGAATCCTTAGCTCTTCATAATCCTCCGCAGACGTGGATTCAGTTGGATATTTCAAAATAGCTCAGCAATTATGGGCATAATTTTTATGAACTATCTTAGCTTCTAAACACAGTCATTCAAGTGACAGAGCTCAGAACTGTTATTTTAAAAGGCCTCTTAGACATTCTTGGCCACTTTATTTGTCATGACTGTTGTTGGAATGCTTATCCTTAGCAGTCCAGAGCTTTAGCCTTTAACTAATGCTGAAATAGTCATGGTTCTGCCCCACAAGATTTGCTCTGAGCTCAGCTCCTGTTGTTGCTGAGGGCTGACATAAATCAGGTGGAGCCTATATTGGCTGTGACACAGGAGTGGAGAGTGTAGGAGCAATGGTGGCAAGAGAAAATCTTACCTATCCCCATTGGAAACTGAGAGGAAAATTTATCAGGGAGAAATGTAAGCAAAATAAATCAGCTTCAGCACACACACAAAAGAAAAAGCCAGAATAAAATGCTTATAATCTCCTTGTAAATGTGAGAGGGGAGAACTTCAGGCATGGAATCACTGCTGATGTCCTGCACTCCTGACGGGGGAATAATCCAGTGGATAAGGGATTCCTCAGAAGTTCAACACTGTAAGTACAGCAAAGAAAAAAAATGAACTGAAACAAGAAACAGCACGGGATAGATGTCTAACCCTGGAAAGGCTGGAAGTCTCCCAGCACTGCCAAGATTTCTGGTTAGCCAGGCTGAGATGTAAACTCGGTGTCACACAGCCCAGCGCGGCTGCACGAGTGACCGCGCGGTGACCGCCGCACGGAGCACACGGGGGACAGATGCTGCACAACAGCACAGCCAGTTTCCATGGATTTCTCCTCAATCCATGGCTGTGTCTTCCCTGGAGCAGCTCTGCAATAATCATTCAGGGATCCCCCAGGCGTCTAGAATGGCAGTTCTGGGAAGTGGGGCAGTGATGAGTTACGCAGCGTTTCTGTGACAACAACAGGGCGAAAAAATCCTTCCTGGCAGGGCACGGAGGGGGAAGAGGTACTTTCTGCAGTTTTGTTCTAGGTTTCATTCTCTCTCTGTCCTGGCAGCTTGTGATCTGATCAATCTGCAGAACAGGAACTGGAGGTTTGCCCTCCTCGGTTTCTTCAGAGTGTTGGACATTTTCGGCAACAGAATACTCCCCCAGCAGCTGGGCTAAGGATGTGGCATCATTCCTAAGGGCTAGAACTGAAGAACAAATACTGATCTCTTCATTTTGTCTTTATGTTTTTATATATGAGGTTGTAAAAGACTGAATTTCATTTTTATGTTACCATCTATCAAAAAATTTTATGGGAATACTCTGCAGCAGGATAGTGTTTTGCCATTTACAATTCAGGAATACAGCAAAGGCCCCATACAACTTCCCAGTGGAGTCATCAGCAGCAGCTAGAGAAGATAATCCTGTGTATGCTGCCTATGTAGGATTTATTTTCATTTTTGGACACATTAAAATATTTATTCACAGCTCAGCCTCGTGAATTTGAACAATGTAACTTAAAGAAATTAGAAAACATTCTCTATTTATGCAAATCATAATAGGCTGGCTTTTAATTTCTATTTTTTTAAAGTATCATCCTAGCAGTGTGTGTGTAAAATACTGGAAATGGAATAAGGAAATTAGAATTGAAAAGAGTTTTTTCTGGTTTTGGCAGGTACTTTTCAGCTGAGGACCTGTCAATTGCATAAATGTGTTCTGTGTATAATGAAACCGAAGGCACAGTGGAGTAAATGATACTCAGATGTCATAAAATATATTCTCAACATCTTTGTAAAATGTGTTAAAGATTCAGTTAGTTAAAGAGAAAAGAAAAATCGTCAGTGACCGAAAGACTATAAAGAATAAGGAAGGAAAATACTTAATCCCAAACAATACTTGACTGAGGAAGAGAAATATAAATGAAGTGGTTATCATGGAATCATAGAATGGTTTGGGTTGGGAAAGACCTTGAAGATTATCTCATTTCACCCTCTGCCATGGGCAGGGAACCTTCCTCTAGACCAGGTTTCTCAAAGCCCTATCAAAGCCCTGGCCTTGAACATTTCCAGGGATGGGGAGTTTCCCAACTTGATGGGAAAATTTCACAATTTAAAAACATTACCTGATTTCAAAATATTACCCGATTTCATAAATGAGTTTCTCGCTCCTGGTCTACATTTTGTGGACATGCACCCAGATAAATCTACATGACTTCTGATCAATAAAGCCAGAGAAAGTGGATGTGTCTGATAGGACAAGGTGGAAGTTTCAGCAGTCCTTGCCATCAGTGAGGCCATGAACACTTCTGTAAAATTACTGAATTTGGTCAAGACATGACGAAAACTTCTCTCACCATCCTGTTGCAGTCTATGGATTGTGTCTGTGTAGGGGGCACAGCAGACATGGTAGTGTTTTGGTGTGTGACTCAGCACAGTCCCTGGAATGGTGCTAAAGCTGCATCTGGCCCTTTACTAGCCCAAGAATAATTAAAAAAATATCCATCTTCAAGGAATTACAGCTTTTAAAGGCTGAGTTCCACTTGGTTTGCCTTTAGAATGCCTACTCCAACTCTTCCCTGCCTTGAGGATGTGTGGGAAGGATCTTTCCAAGCCAACAACATTCCCCCTGTTAAAAAAGCACCAAAACCCGTGCAGCTTCCCTGTGGATGACTTCCCGTCCTGTTCTGTGTGCCTCTCACTCAGCAAAGCTCTCTGGTACCTGCTGAAATCCAAAATGTGCTTTAAAGAGCAAGGGACCAGCCCTGCCTGCACTTTTGGGATGCTCAGGCTCCCCATGCACAAGGCCAGGGAGAGGGGACAGTGGGAGGGAGAGAGGTTCCCTGCTGGAGGACTCACCTCAGCAGCCACCCTTGGTTTTGTTCCAAAACCCCACCAAGACTCAAAGCAAAAGGAGGCGGTGGAGGCTGCCCTGGCAGGCGCTGGTTCCTCAGGGATGGAGGGGCAGCTTCCAGCCCTGGAGTCACTGGAGATCCAAGCTGGGAGATGTGTCACACTCCAATCTGTGCACCTTGGCTCCACAGGAGCTGTGGGACCCGTCAAGTTTTCCACCACCCCTCAGATCCCTGGCTGTCACACAAATCCCTGCTTAAATCCAACCTGTGACTGACTCCTACATGTTCTTTTCCCTCTCTCAAGGCAGCCAAGCAGCATCCTGCTCAGCTGAAAGCTATTCAGCTCCCTCCACAGTGTGAGGGAAGCTCGTGGCCTTTCTTGCTTGATGG
This sequence comes from Hylia prasina, assembly GCA_013397195.1. Lineage (NCBI taxonomy): Eukaryota > Metazoa > Chordata > Aves > Passeriformes > Sylviidae > Hylia > Hylia prasina. Next base: position 4,804 of record VYXD01012426.1, on the reverse strand, counting down.
TGGCCAAATATGTGTGTAATGTGCTTAGTTTTCTCCAGCCCACACAGAAAGAGACCCTGCTCCTCTCCTGAACTCGGGCCTAACACGTTCCCTCCACCACCAGCCAGGCCAGCTCCAGACTAATATTTTCTGTACAGTTAATTACCACAGGACAAGTGCTGTACCCCCGTGGAAATTTGCCACTTGAAAAGCTGCCTAAAAATATATCCTACAGTAAACGTTTCTCTGCGTGATTAAGTGTGCACGCGGCCTGCGCTGAGCAAAGGGTTTCCCAAAAACAAATGTCTCGCCGAAGCCTCTTGGCAAGGCCTTGCTGTTTTTTTTAACAGTTTATCAGCTTGTGTGTTATTTACTAAGGGCAGGAATTGCTCCAGAGTTCCCATTTGAACTGAAAATTCCAAAAGCCTGCAAGGATGAGGGGCCCTAAAGGTGAAAAGAGGAGGATGAGGTGAGGTGATGAGTTTTGGTCCTGAGGGGAATAATGTTCCAGGGGTTAGGATATGTTGCTTGGACCATGAAAGTTGGGGTCAGCTCCTCCTTTTGCCTCAGCCTTCATGCACTCTGTGGGTACCTCATTGCTGGAATGAGGTCCATCATCTCACTGCTGGAGCGTGACCACCTCTGTGCCAGGGGACCTGATGCACTGGCCACAAGGAATGAGTGAATTTCATAGCAAAGGCCCTGCCAGACCATCCCAAGCTGTCACCACTGAGCAGAAGGTCATACTACTGCCACGAATCATAGAATCATGAATTAGAGAATTATAGAATCACAGAATGGCCTCAGTTGAAAGGGACATTAAAGATCAGCTGGTTTCACCACCCTGCCATGGGCAGGGACACCTTCCACTGTCCCAGGCTGCTCCAAGCGCCAATGTCCAACCTGGCCTTGGGCACTGCCAGAGATCCAGGGGCAGCCACAGCTGCTCTGGGCACCCTGTGCCAGGGCCTGCCCACCCTCATAGTAAAGAATTTCTTCCTAATATTTAATCTAATCCTACTCTCTTTCCCTTTCTCTCATCCCTCCTTGTCCTGTCACTCCATCCCTTGTAAATATTCTCTTTCCATCTTGTCAGCTCCTTCAGGCCCTGCAAGGCCACCCTTTGAGCTCAGCCCAAAGCTTCTCCTCTCCAGGCTGAACAATCCCAGCTGTGCCANCCTGGCCTTGGGCACTGCCAGAGATCCAGGGGCAGCCACAGCTGCTCTGGGTACCCTGTGCCAGGGCCTGCCCACCCTCATAGTAAAGAATTTCTTCCTAATATTTAATCTAATCCTACTCTCTTTCCCTTTTTCTCATCCCTCCTTGTCCTGTCACTCCATCCCTTGTAAATATTCTCTTTCCATCTTGTCAGCTCCTTCAGGCCTTGCAGGGCCACCCTGAGCTCAGCCCAAAGCTTCTCCTCTCCAGGCTGAACAATCCCAGCTGTGCCAGCCTTTCCTCCCAGCAGAGCTGCTCCATCCCTCTGCTCATCCTGGTGCCTCCTCTGGGCTCTCTCCAGCAGCTCCACGTGCTCCCTGTGCTGGGCCCAGGGCTGGGGCAGCTCTGCAGGTGGGGCCTCACCTGAGGGGGCACAGGGACACAATCCCAATCCCTTTCCTGCTGCCCAGGCTGTGGGACCAGCCCAGGACAGGGTTGGTTTCTTGGTTCCACCACACAGCTGTCCTGCTTTAGGGACAAAAAACTCTTAACTCTCCAAAACAGTGTTGAGGCCCCATCCCAGAGCAGGTCTGGGAGCGGGATCACACCTTTTGACAGCCTCAAGCTGCTGGATCAGTCTGAGCGTTGTGTTAACCTGCCCTGCAGCAGCTTTTCTGTGTGTGCAGCACTGCAGGGGCGTCCCAGCCCCGCTGGGGACGGGGGTCGTGCCGAGCGCACGGCCCAGCTCCCAGCAAACACTGCCTGCTGCACTTGATGGCTTGCAGATTTCTCTGAGAGAATATTGTGTGGCTGGCAAAAGAAAACACAAGAGAGGAAGGAAGCAGCGTGGATTTCAGACCTTTTACTGTTTGCCTTGTCTTTTCCCAAACAGGCTAAGACATCTTACTGTGCCAAAGACCCGACGCGGCGTAAGGATGAAACATCACTTGGATTGCTTGATCACAGAGAGGTCTACACTAAATTTCAGTGTAGACCTTTGTATTTCCCCCTCAGACAGACTGGTGCAGATTGAAGGGCATAAGAGCAGCTGTGTGAAAGCAAGAACACCCCCCTGCAGAAGCAGGTTCCCGTAAAAACTCTCCCGGCGTGCACCGTCTCCGAGCTGGATTCCTCTGAAGACAAGAAAGGACCATTGCAATTGCACCCTCTGAGACAAATTAACACAATTCCACCCTGTGCTCGTACAAGACTCGCAGTTCTGTGATCTGCCAGGGCTGTAGTGCAGTTAACCTCGGGAGCAGGGTTTTATAAAGGTGCTAACTGGTGTTTCACGGTGCCCCTGCGGTGTTTCGTTTTCATACAAGGCCCTGTTTGGAGAAATGCTGTGTGAGCATTTACTGCAGTTCCAAGGGCTGTTTGATCAGCCAGAATGGGTCCTCTGGGCAGTATTTTGGAAAAATAATATTTAAGAATTGCACTTTATAAAAATTCCGAGGACGTATACCCCGAATTGTCGAACGTCAGCACAATGCTGGTTTGAGAAACATTCTTGTCCTCACTTTAAATTGTGACAAAAGAACACAGAAATTAGAAGGAAACCCAACTGTACAACATAATACAGTGACACTTTTAAACAGGCTTCCCACAGTTTTCTATATACCACGGAACTAGGATTTTGAGGTGGGCTGTTTTTATTTTATTTTATTGAACCTAAAGACACCTTCCTTCCAGAATTAAATGTATCAGGCTTTTATAAGTAGCCAGTGCCAGGGAGAAATTGTGCATTCCTTCAGGGCATGTCCATATGGAAATTTTGGAAAGGATTCATGAAAAAGACCATGTTTGTGTTGAACCTTCAGCCTGCCCCACACCACAGTGCTGTCACCTCTCACGGGGGATGCACAAATGGAATCCTGCAGGAGTCTGGGCAGTTTGGATAATGTTCCACAGCAATTCAGAAGTCCCCACTTTCTTTTCTTTGGCTGTGGAGTTGCCATAGGGTAAGGAGAAAGGAGAAACTGAGTGTGTTCATGACTCCCAACTGCATTCAGTGAAGCTCTTAAAGGTTTGGGGTTTTTCCCCTCAGGTTTTAAAGGTTTGGGGTTTTCCCCCTCAGGTTTTAAAGGTCTACCTTTGGTGTCCTGGCTGTATTCCAGCTTGTGTGATCTCTCCTCCTGACCTACAGCACTTCTTCAGTTTCAGCTAAATAAGCTGAATTCCTCATTTTCTGTTCACCTTTGCTGCATCCTGTTAGGGACTCCATTTGTGAGGTGTGGAGCCCTCCTGGGATATCCCAAATGCAAAAAAGGTAGCAAAAGCTGTTGGTTCCAGTAAATGGTACCAAAATTTTTCCTTGTTTTGGGGCTGGAAGAACAGTGGGACAAGAATTTGAGTAGGGCTGTCCTCTGTGAACCTGTGAACCGCTGCTCCTCTGGGCTGATGGGAAATTTTATCCCAAATTGCAGAGGTGACATCAGTAAAAAGAGGATTTTCTTATGAGAAGGTTTGGTGGCAGCAGCCTGCAAAGAGTTAAGGGGTTTTCTGTCATTCCAAAATTGCCAGTGATCTCAGGCACTGACCTTTCCTTGGGCTCTGCTGGTAGCAGGCAGCTTTCCCAGCCAAGGAGATTTAGGTCCTGGGTCTGCTGCTGTTCTCTCTTTGGCTGATGATCTGTTCCCTCACTCCGGTGGGCTCTGTGCCACGAGCAGAGTGGATCCCCCTGCTCTGGGCTGTCACTCTTTGGCCTCTGCAAAGGCCAGTGTTCTTTTCCAACCCTCAGGTCTCCTGAGCAAGCCTTTAGGTGGAGATGAAACCAATTTTCCTGTTGAAATACTCACCACTTTTCCCTTCTGCCTCATGCTTGAAGCTCTGTAGGGTGCAATGTCTTCTGTCGGATTTTTGTTTGTTTGTTTGATTGGCTTTTTATCATTTTTCCCCTCCAGCCTGCAGTTAGGTCAGTGTCAAGACCTTGCTAGCAGAGAGTTGCCCAAAGCACCTTCACTGGCCAGTTCCCTTTAAGCTCAACCCGGGCCTGAGATCATCTGGATTCAAGAATTTCCTTATTCTTTGGATGGGTCTCTCCCAGCAGATGTTGTGCCTCTTACCATTAAATGCATCTCAGATTTTGGGAAAGTCTTCATACAGGAGCTATTTATTTTAAGACCTCCAGGATTTCCTTCAGGATTAATCCATGGTGCTAACCTCAGATCCAGGGTCTTGCAGTCTGTAGGCACAATTCCACGGAATCACCGATCACCAGTGCAGGACAGATCCCTGTTTGCTGCTGTCACAGGTATTGGAGCAACCTCCTGGAAGGGGTGACCCCCTGAGGATGTGACCTGAAAGCAACAAGGATGATTTTTAAGCTTGCTATCCTAAAAAAACCATCAGCTTTGTTACCTCTTGAAGTCACTGCAAATTGCAAACATCTCTGATAAAATACATGCTTGAATATCTAAGGTGTCTCATCCTCTGATCTCTAAAATAAAAATAAATCAGCCCTAACCAGCAAAAGCCAAGAGACCTGTGATTCCCACAGGGAGAGAAATATGGGACAACTTCTGCTTTAGATTTGTTACCTAGGGCTGAAAATGTTCAGGTGTCATGGTGAGATTTCTCAGGTACTTCTTCAGAGATGTGAGATAATGTTTTCATTATCAAGAGATTGAAGCTATTCTATTATCTAATAAAATATTTATAAATAAAT
>VYXD01012417.1:104506-129501 GCA_013397195.1 Hylia prasina | reverse complement strand
GATCAGATGCAGGGATGAGGTGCAGGTTTGGATCAGGCAGCAGGGATGAGGTGCAGGGATGGATCAGGTGCAGGGATCAGGTGCAGGGATGGATCAGATGCAGGGATCAGGTGCCAGTGGATGTTTTGCTGACCAGTGTCCCAAAGAAGGATGTGCTGGAGGGTTTGGCTGCAGTGCCCTGAGGTGTTGGATTGTCCCAGGTGTGCTCCAGAGGGATTGAGCCATTCCTGGGGTGTTCAGCCCAGCTGGGGTGGGTGTATGCACTGCTGCACTGGGGTTCCTGCAATGCTTTCCAGGGAAAATCACAGAATCCTGGAATGGTTTGGGTGGGAAGGGACCTTAAACTCATCCCATCCCTCCCCTGCCATGGCAGGGACACCTCCCAGCATCCCACCATGCTCCAAACCCCATCCAGCCTGGCCCTGGACACTGCCAGATAGCTCCCAGGAGCTTCAATTGATCCATATAAACTCAGGAAAGGTCATTAGAGCATTCCCAAAATGTTGCCTGACCGTGCCCCCCGTGTGCTGGCCTGATGTCCAGGGCACCTGGAAAACAACTCTTTATTGGGAAATGTCCTATGGACACTTCAAACCACTCTAGGATCCCATGTAATCTGCTTTTTTGGTTTGTTTTTCTTTCCTTTTTATTGACCACCTGATAAACAACCAATTGCAGTTATGTTTTTAAGGCCAGAACTCCTCCGGGAGTGACAGGAAAGATCCATGATCCATCAGGGAGTGCAGCCAGATGTTTCTTCAGCAGCTTAAAAAAATCCTTCAAGGGTTCCTGGGCACTTTGGGAGGTGTAAATTGGGATCTGGACTGCCCAGAGGTCCCTGCAGAATTCCAAGGACCCATCTGACTGCTGTCCTTCTCTTTCTCTTGCAGGGTTCAGCTCCCATCCTGGTAGTCATGGTGATCTTACTAAATATTGGAGTCGCCATTTTGTTTATTAACTTTTTCATCTAATTCAAGACTGTCTTGTTTGCAAAAATAACAGTTACATGTATGAATGGGGGAAAAAAAAGACAACAACAACAACAAAACAAACCAGAACCAAACAACAACAACAACAAAAAAGGGAAAAATCATAACTCGAACTGTCCTCTGACAATTTCCAAGTCTTTTCACAGAAGAACAACAAATGATCGAGTCTCACTCACAGTTTGCCTTTTTTCCTGGGTAATGTTTTTTGGATTTTAGCCAAAATTCTTTGCTTGTATAACACTATGCTGTGTGGCATGGCAAAATGCTATCAACACTCTGCCCCCCCAACACTGGGAAGGATGAGAAGGAATCCCAACAAAAGGAAAAAAAAAACCTCGTTTCCCTTCCCCTCACCCCCCCCAACCACCAAAAAAATTGTACCAACAGCAATGAACCCCAAAATGGAGATGAGGGGACCATGGGGAGAGTTTGGGTGGAGTGGGGACGGGTTCTGGGATGCTCCAGGATGAGTTTCCCAGGGAAATCCGGAACAGCTTTAACGATAAATGGGAGAGAAAAGCGAATTCAGGCTTTTCACCCCTTGGAAATGGAGGGATGCTGCTGTGAGGAGGAGAGAAGGAGCACAGGGAAGGAATGAACCCTGTCTGGATGGGAAAATGGGAGAACAGGCCCCATTCTGATCCTCGTTTTTAAAACAAAAATCGGCTTTTTGCAGAATTCCCCGGGGCAGGGGGGGATAGGGAACACGAGGTGTGAGCAGCAGCCCCAGCACCCTCCTGCCTTCACTCCTCCTCCCCAGGCTGCTCCTCACCCACGGCAAGGCTGGAAAACCACCCGGAGCTACTTCTAATTCACAGCCAATTTCTCCTGGCTAAAAATCCCCCCCTCCTCCCAAAAAAAGCCCCCTTGGAGGCGCCTCCAGCAGCGGGGAGGGAGCAGCTGATGGTGGGGAGGAGCATCCAGCCCATCCCAAAAAACGTGCACAGGGATGAGGGGAGGGACAGGGCACAGAGGGCTCAATTCCAACCCACTGAGGACGGGAAATAAAACCAAACCAAGCAAAAATCCAACTTTGTTTCTCAAAGGCACCTGGGGAGGAGCACCTGGAGCATGTCCCAGAGAGGAGGGAGAGGGTGGTGGGTTTGTCTCTTACATCTTGCTGTGGACTGTTTCAGACATCATGCTTGGGCTCTGAGCATGTAGTATTTTGCACTTTGTAATGCAGGATGTATATTCCAGCTTCCAACATGTCCCTGTATTTAAAAAAAAAAAAAAAAAAAAAAAAAAAAAAAAAAAAAAAAAAAAAAAAAAAAAAAAAAAAAAAAAAAAAANAAAAAAAAAAAAAAAAAACCAAACATCATTGGCAATGGCAGCCCCTAAGGGTTTTTTTTTTTTCTTTTTTTTTTTTCTTTTTTTTTTTCTATGTCACTTAATTTGTTCGTTTCTACCATCTTTGTACTATGCCTGCCTTGATTTTTTTTGTCCCCTCCCTGTCCCCACGGGTAATCTGCACACTCATTAAAGATGCCGTGTCCCTGCTCCGAGCTGTCCTGGTCCCCATCACACAGCCAGCGGCTCTCCCGGAGCTCCCGTGCCCTCCCCACGGCTCCTTTGGGATTTGGCAGGGCCAGGGACCAAATCCCAGCCTCGTTTCCCCTCCCTGCAGCTCCAGGAGGAGGGGGCAGGAGGGTGGCAGCTCCCGAGGGGGGGGTGAGACCCTCCCAGGAGATTTTGGGGGTGGGGAAGGAGGGAAGAGCCCTCCTCGACATTCACGTCCAGAGTTGTTGGATCCAGCCCGGACTCGTGGACTCAGCTTTGCTTTGCTTCTGTTTTAGCTGTTTCTCTGCTACCTTTTCAGCAGATTTCTTATTACACTGCACTGGATTGCTATATTTTTAACCAGAAATAAACTAAGGATTAGAGCATGTGCCAGTTAAATTCAGTTCTTTTCCTTACATGGTCTGATTCCCTCCTGTCGCAGTTTTGCTTCCTCTTCTCCTTCCTCTCCCTTTCCAGGCACAGGGCTATGGGTGGACAGGGGAAAGGATAATTTTGAAAATCCATTTTTCCACAGTAACTGTCCATCATCTTCCCACCTCTTCCTTTTTTTGTGTTGTTTTGGATTTTCCTTTTGGGTCCTTAGTCATCGTATTTTTTAATTTTTTTTTTCCCCCTCTTCAACGCTTGCTGCACACTTGAACCAAAAATAAGACAAATTGGGATTGCAGCCTTGGGAATTCACCCCTGGGGTTTGGAATTCTGCTTTTATTCTTTGGAAAGACTCTCGAGGACCTTTTTTTTCTTTTCTTTTTTTTGGTGCATTCAAGTGCAGGGCACAGAGGTCCTGTCAGGAGCAGGTTAAACAGAGCCCTGCAGACACAGATATTTTGCTATCTGCAAAACAGCACCAAAATGCCTCTTGTTATCCATCAAATAAAAACACTGGTGGTTTCCTGACTGGATTTTTCCCACTGGTGCCTGCCTAATTATTCCTGCTCTTGCCCCTGGACCAGCACAAATCCAGCCTGGATTTTTCAGCTCTCTGTTCCACTCAGTCAAGCTGAGTTTTGCTCAGTAGGAAAGACAGCCACAGACTAATATTAATTGGCTCCCAACCCACGTGGTCCAAAATAATGATTCCTTTCTTAATCCTGGAGAGTTGAGCAATTTGTCTCAGTCCTGGGCTTTCCACATTTGCCCAAGGCCAGAAATATTCCTGAGAAGTAGCCCAGAGAGAGAGGTAATTCAGTGTGTTTCCTTGCCTTATGAGCCTGGCTCCTGCAGATCCACCTCAGGCCCATTAAAATGCCCATCAAGGTGAGCCATAAATCCATGGAAATCATCCAGGCCAGCTGCTTTATGTCCAGGCTGCACCTGGTCAGTCCAAGGTTTGGATCATTTTTTAAGCTGCGCTGGAATTTTTACGTTCTGCCAGCACGAGGAGGGGCTGGCACAGCAGGGCCCTGGGGAAGGGGGAGTTTGGGAAGGGAAATTTGGATCCCAGCTGCGTGAGAGGGGCTGGCCCAGCCCTGCACCCTCGGGAAGAGCAGGAGGAAGGAGGGGAGACAAACCCCCCGAGCTGCTGCCCAGCCCATCTGGTGTCTGGGCTGCTGGAGACCCACATCCCAGCACTCTCCAGAGCCCCAGCTCCCAGAGATCCCGAGCTGTGGCAGCGTCCCTGCCAGGAAAACACATCCACACTGCATCAGAAGGGGAGGAGCGACAGGAGAAACAGGGTGGGACCCACGGCCAAGGGCTTAATTGAGACCTAAGGACTAATTACACACGGCAGCTTTGGCAAGGGAGGGAGGATGGAAAGCAGGGGTTTTTGGAAGCTGTCACACAGTTCCAGAGGGCTGTGCTGAGGCAGGAAGGAGCAGGGATGGGATGGGATCTCCTGAGATGGGGGTGAGGGCTCTGCACAGAACAGAATCCTGCCAGTGGCAGCTTTTCCTGCTTTAGGGAACAGCTTCTGAATGACTGCAGCAGCTGTAAGATCATAGAATCATGGAATGGGTTGGGCTGGAAAGGACCTTAAAGCTCATCCTATCCCACCCCAGCCATGGACACCTCCCAGTGTCCCAGGCTGGCCTTGGGCACTGCCAGGGATCCAGGGGCAGCCACAGCTGCTCTGGGAAACCTGTGCCAGGGCCTCAACACCCTCAAATCCCCCAAACCTTTGCACAGAAAGATGTGAACTTACCCAAGTGAGAGGACAACAGGGCGAGTGACTGAGCAAGCATGAGGTATTCATTCCTGGATTAACAAGAAATGCTGTTTTCTCCTCTTCCAGCTCATCAATAAATGGTTTGTTTTCACCTCTCACCTCTTATTTCCTGGGGAATGTCCCTCCCTGTCAGACATGTTTTTATCTCACCAATTAAAGCTGCCTGTCAGCTCTATTTAATCTTCCTTTTGTCCTAATTAGCCCGGAGGATCCCAGCCCTGCTCTCAGGAGAGCTGCATCCCTGGGGATGGCCCTGCCACAGCAATAGCCAGGGCACCTGGAATTCCCTGCACAAGGACAGCCAGTCCTGCTGGCACCTCCGGGCATCACTTGGTGGCTGCAGCTCACGCTTGGATCCCATCTGCTGTCCCCAGGGACACAGCACTGCTCTGCTGGGAAGGAAGGGATGCCTGGAGGGGCTGAGAACCAAATCCTTGCATCAGCCCACTCCTCCCTGGCCTGCAGGTGGACATTTCGCTGGTCATGACGAGGTCACTTGCAGGACAACTGGGCAAACAGGGGGAAAATCTCAACTGGGAGATTCCACAAAGGCAAAACAAGGAAAAGGAAGAGGTTTCTCTGAGGGCATCTCACAGGTAAGGCAGGAAAGCATTCCCTGGTTTCTCCAGGCATCTCAGAGCTGCTGGTATGGATCTCACAGCAGGAACTGCAAGCCCTCTTCCACAGCAGGAGGAAAACAAGAACAAAAGGTTGGGTTGGATTTACTGAGCAAAACAAGACGATGTAACCAAGTCAGTTTATTGTAGGAACCCCTGGAGACACGTCCTGGCCCGGTCAGGAATTTGGGACTGGTGACCAGTTTGTCTGGACAGACCCCAAACAACTTTGGAACAACCAAAGTCAGTGTTGTACAGCCCAACCTCGGCAGAACAAGTGCTTGGACAGCAATCCTGCTCCTCAGCCCCCTCCCACAGCATTCCCAGGAGTAAGAGCAGATGCAGAGCAGCCACCCAGGATGGTCAGCCCGGAGCTGGGCAAGGCTGGAGGCCACGACGGACACTGGGCTGAGCTCGGCAGGGCTGAGCACTGCCCCCAGCACCTTCCTTCACTCCTGCAGCAGCCTCAGGACGTGTGGATGGCATCTTCATAGGAAGTCTTGGCCATGGCATGAGCCACCTTGAGCACCTTCTTGTCCTTGGCCTCGGGGCCCATGTGGCTGCGGGCCAGCCGGAGCCAGTGCTGCTCTGTCCTGGCCACGTACTGGGCCTGGGCCTCCCCGGGCTGCACTGCTGGGTGCTGCTGCTCCCCTGGGCAAAGAGAGGGACACGGGGCTCACACACAGCTCACCAGGGCCACGCCAGCCACGCCACGTGGGGCTGCAGGTAACAGCCTGAAAATCGACCAGCAACCAGGAGAATTTCTCTTTTATTCCGAGAGCAGTGCATTAGGTGAGCTGGAAAACTCACCTGGATGCCAGGGAGAGAAGCAGGCACTGCACTGAACCCCACCTTAGATTAGTATGGAGACAGCATTTATGAGGAATTACCTTCCTCATCTTCACTCTCCTCTTCAGAGCTCTCTTCTTCCTCCCCTCCCTCTGCACCTTCCACATCATCATCCTCCTCTTCATCTGACTCCGACTCCTCCAGCCATTCCTGGGTTTCTTGGATGAGGAAGGAAAGAGAAGAGAGGTACAAAGAGAGAATTAAGGTACAAGGAGACAACCCCAGGTAACGCCCACATGCTCTGCAGGACCCAGGCCCTTCACTGCCCTGGGACAGTGAGGACAGGCAGGAACATCCCTGCTCCTTGGAGGAGTGCACAGGCCTGGCACAGCAGGATTCCCAGGATGGCTCACGCCACCACAACTCTGTTTACAGCTCCTGGATTTCCAAGTCACAGGGCAGAGCTGACTCTAGAGTGACCCCAAAGCTCTGGGCCACACAGCCACGACACTGCACCACCACACATCCCCAGGGAAATCCCACACTCAAAGGCTCCTCACCACCCCTGGGGAAGCCCCACAGTTGGTTTTTTTCCCCCCAGTGCCGCTCCCTGAAGGCACAGGGAGAGCTCCCAGCAGCAGAGCTCACTTGGATCCGTGTCCTGCAGCACCTTCCACTGGTCCATCCTGTGCAGGTCGAGGCAGTGCAGGTCGCTGAGGGTCACCTGGCGGTCGCCCACCTCGAACATGCCCCCGTACACGTAGAGGACCCCGTGCTTCACTGCCAGCATGGCACTGGAGCGTGGGCACGGCTCCACAGCCTGGCCCAGGGCTCCACCTTCCTCCTCCTCCTCCTCCTCCTCCTCCGAGCCAGACCCGTCCTTGTCTGCTGCAGCTCCAGGGATCACCTGCTTGATGGTCATGACGGTGCCGTCTTCTGCCACCAGCTCCTTGACCATCTCCAGGGGCCCCTGGGAAGGTGGGAGCTGCAGCTGCTCCTCTCCAGCAGCCTCTGCCTCAGCCTGTCTGCCACGCCTGCGCCTCCTCCTCTCTGATTTTGGGCCCTAAGAACAGGAATGGAGGGAGGTTTTGCGGGAGCTGCCTGCACCTCACAGCAGTTCACACCAACAGCACGGATGCTGCTGGTGGGAAGGAACAATTCTTGGTTTTCGTCATCGCAATTTAAAGTCTCAAGCGATCAGTGCAACTCCTCCTCCAGCATTTCTCCCGGCCTAAAACAAGGAACAGCGAAGATCCTGGAGAATCAGGGTGTGGAATTGCTTTATCTGTTAAGAGAGGAGCAGCTCTCCTGCTCCCAGGTGCCACCAACACACGGAGGCCACAGTTCTGTGACAAGGGAAAGTAACCCACGATTTCCTGAAATCACAACAATTGCTGGGTGCTAAATTACAGCCCATTACCAGGCAGCACTCCAGGTCTTGGAAGAACTCTATGAAAGGGTTGCAAAACAATCAGTTTGGGAAGGCTGAAGCAACCAGCTGAGTGGCTGTTTGCCTGTTATTATGGGATTGACTTCTCCATTTGGAGAACAAAGCCAGGAAGGGGCAGGGAGAAGGAGAAGTTGAACCAGGTTTGCACCTCCCTTGGCCTGTGAGAGTGGCTCAAACACAATCAAAGAGCTGAGCTGAGCTCTGAAGCTCTTGGAGGCAAGGTTAATATTTCATCTCTTGTGGCAGCTCATCAGCACTGGGGAGAGGAGGGAGGGTTTTGACCCCAAAATCTTTTCACAGCAGCTTTGAGCGAACTCCCTTCATGTCAGACTCATCTGGCCTCGAGAGGGCTCTCAGCAAAACACCAGAAATAAGTTTTCAAGCTGCTTTGCTTCATTTTGCATTCCACAATAATGGGGCAGCCTGATCCTGGAGGAGAGGGATTGCTCAGGTGCACCCTGAGCTAAGAGAAATACAGGATTCCTCAGAAAAAAAAAAGAGAGAAAAATCCTTGCTCCACCCCTGGAAGTGTCCCAAGGCCAGCTTGGAGCAACCTGGGCTCATGGAAGGTGTCCCTGCCCACAGCAGGGGTGGAACAAGAGGATCTTTAGGGCTCCTTCCCACCCAAACCACCTGTGAAATCTCCACGAGGCCAAACCAGGCACGAAGGACGCGCCAGATGACGAAATGGTCGTATTTAACCCCAGACCTTGAGCTGTGCAGGGAACCAGCGGCTCTTCCCGAGGTCGTAGAAATAAATGTCATTGAAGAAGTCCCCCTCAAGGCTCTCCTCCTCCTCCTCATCGTGCACCCCCCCAAAAAGGAGGCAGCGGTTGTTGGGAGCAGCGGCCACGGAGAAGCCGGACCTGGGAGTGGGTTTCACTCCAGAGGGGCTGAGCCGACTCCAGCTCCACCTGTCTGCAGTGGAGAGAGCAAATGGCAGCATCAGCAGAGGAGAATCTGCCTGCCTTGTGCATCCCAAAGTCTCCCACAGCTGCAGCAGGGAATTCCAGCCCCATTTTGGATGCTCTCATGGCAGCTTCGGGGTATTTTCAGAGCTCTCCGGAGCAAGGAGACTCTTGGAAGTGTCTGCACCTTTAGGGAGGGTGGAGCTCACACAAGGCCTGATCAGATGCAGGCTTCAAGCACCAAAAAACGTCCCTCAGTTACCCCATGGAGCCCTTCCAGCAGTTCTCTCCACCTCTCCTGCTGCCCTGCACTGCCGTCCTACCCCCAAAATAAACACAGATCATCCCAAAAAGCCCCAAGCAGGCTTTAACAGAGGCTCAGCAGCAGGACAAGACCTGTGCTCTATCCCTCTGCTTTTCCCCAATCCCTTCTACCCTCACTTCAGAGCAAATCCCTGAAATGCAGGCAGGGAGAAGCACTGCCAGGCCCTGTGCTTCTGAAGGAACTGCAATTCCAACAAGATAAAACTATAAATAGGAAAAATGCAAACAGGGCCTGGAATCCAGACAGTGCCGGTGACCAACCCTCCTCCCCAAATCCCATCCCAGACAGTCAGCTTTGGAGAAATCAATCACAATTTTAACATTTTAGAAATTCAGCTCCAAGAAAATTGTCCCATTGCCTGAGTAAAGGGGAAAATCTCCTCAGGAAAGTGATGGAATTCCCATTCCAGTCCAAGATAACCAATGACCCACAACAGACCAATCTGTTCCAGAAGGATTGTACCCCATGGAATGGGCCCAGCCTGGAGCAGAGAAAGAGCTGAGGGATCTCTCCCTGTCCTTATCTCAATCCATGAGTCTCCCATTGGATTTTCTCTCCCTTCTCCAGCAGAGGAGGGAGGGATGGAGCAGCTTTAGCAGGTACCAGGAATACCCCGCCACAGGAGAATTCTGCAGTCCCAAAGACTTTCTGTTGTGGAACAGGAAAGCACTGATCAAAATGCCCCAGAAACAGGAATCTGGAAATGTTGTTTTAATTCCCTCCCACATGCAAACTGAAGGGGGGAAAAAAAAACAAACCACCACACTAAAATCTCTTTTCCTGGATTTCTTCCTGAGCCAACACTGGGGCACAGAGGTTATCACTGGGAGGGGAATTTGGTTCCAGGTTTTTTGGTGTGTTATTCCACGGAAGGGAGAGGATTTGTATTTGTATTCCCAGGCCTGCAGTGCTCACCTTCCTCCTTGCCTGCCCCTTCAGCCTTCAGCAGGAACATATCTGTGTGCAGGGTGCCTTTGTCCACATCCTTCTTGATCCTCTGCAGGGAAAGGAAGCACAGGGATGCTCAGGGAAACAGCTTCAGTGGCCAAATCACAGAGGGGACCCAACTGAAAATGCAAACACTGGGCCTGGGCAAGGAGAGGAGCATCAGGCAGCTCCAAACCATGGGATGGTCCCTGTGATGTGCCACAAATCCTGCCTGTGGCAGCAGGAAGGGCTCTCCAGGCTGCAGCACAGATTTCTGGGGATTTGTGGCTGTATGGAGACCATGGGATGCAGGAATTTTGGCACCCAGAGCAAAATAAATTGTCACAGGGTATAAAACCAACTGGTTTGCAAAGGAAGGAAGGATGGGCAGCAGTGAGGAGATGGAAGAGCCAAGCTCCTGCCTTTCCCTCTGCCCCACACAGGACCAGGTGCTCCCAAGGGGCAAAAGGAGCAGATTCCCACTGCCCAAAGTGGGACACGACAACTTCCCAGGGCCCTCTGGGGTTGTGGCCTGGATGCTGGGCAGCAGCTCTGCTGTGCAATGACCAAAGGCCCAGGCTGTGGGTCCAGCACAGGCAGAGGTGACAGCTCTGTCCCCCTGCAGCTGGGCTCCCACACAGCCCTGAGCTCATCCTAAACACCAGCAGAAACCCCACTCCCATCCCTGCAAAGGCAACAGCAATGGGAAGGCTCAGCAGGAGCAATCAGAGCTCAGCAGAAGCAACTAAATGCCTGACTTTCAGTGTGATTTCCCTGCTCCTCTCTCTGGAAGCCCTGGATTCCAGTGCTCATGGCAACAGCAGCATTCCAAGGCAGCTCTGTGCCACACCACTGTAGGAGGTGTGTTAATAATGTCATTATCCACCCAGCCCTCAGGCACAGCTTGTAATTCCCTTCCTCCTGGGGCCATGGCACTGCTGGGATGAGGAACTCTGCTCCCAGGATGCCAGCAGTGGATCCCAGGGTCCAGCCCTCCAGGCCTGGAGCTCTATGGAAACGACAGGATGCAGGAATTTTGGCACCCAGAGAAGAGAAATAAATTGTCACAGGGGATTAAAACCAAGTGGGTGCAGCCCTCAGGGTGAGAGTCCTGCTGCACACCTGTACCTGCACCTGTACCTGGCAGGTTTTGTTGTTGCTGCAGGGCCTGGTATCCAACTCCTGGGAATGGTGTTCAGTTCTTAGGGAGAAGACAGGGAAGTGTGTCCCAGGCACTGCACAACTGCACCCAGGTGAAGTGTGAGGAGCACAGCACTGCCTGAGAGGCAGGAGAGCAAACACAGAGAGCAGCTGGCTCCACAACCACCCAGGCTGTGTGGAGAAACCACACTGCTTTCTCCTGCAAAGCTCCCTGCAGTAAACACACACATGACAAAGCTCCCTGGGCTCAGAAAACCCCGGTGAGGTGGAGTGGGAGTCAGTTTGTGTTGTCACAGACACTTCCAGCTGCTGGAGAGATCCATCCCCTCCCAGCCAGGACAAGTCAGCCCAGAGCAAATCATTCACAGGAGGCTCCTGCTCCCCTCCTGTCCTTTGTGCTTTGAAGTTCCAGGTGTTTGTTTTGCAGCACAGAACTGGCTGGGATATCCACTGTGGACAGGCTGTGGTCTGCACATGCAGGCACAGTGGGGAGCTGCAAGAGCTCTGCAGGTATCAGCTGAGAATTCCAGCTCTGCTGACAGACTGCAAGGAAACTGAGGCACGCAGAGCTGGAGAAGTGGCATCAGGATTTTCCACGTGCTGAAACTGTCTGACAGCAGATCAACAGGGTTCAAAAACATCCAAACAGCACAAGTGTTCAGTAGGCAGAGGTACAGAGGGAACCAGTCCCACCAGACCTTACAATTCAGGCACTTCCACATCTCCCAGCACAATCCACTTCAGCTTGGCGACGACTGCCACAAAAAAAACCCAAAACAACAACAAGATCCCCACACTCCAGGCATGTCTGGCATCCCAAAGCCCTCCCCTGGCCTGCAGGCTGCACCTGCAAGGTGGAGCAGCAGCAGCTCCAGCCCCTCTGTTGCCTAGCAATGGAGAGGCCTCGGTGCTTCACACAGCCCAAAATGCAGCTCGCTGCAGCAGCCCCAGCCCCTGCACAGCAAAGGGCTGAGGACATCTCTGGGATCTGCAGGAGAGCAGCTCTGAGCCCCTCTGGGCATTCTGAGGTCTGTTCTAGGCAGGGCTGGCAGCACCCACAACATCCCCTTCCACGGGAGATCACAGAAATTGTCTTTATCACCTCCAGGCTGCTGAGGAAACAGGGACAGAGGCACCACCGTGCTGAGAATTCTGCTTTTGAAACACTGGGCACCAGGCAGTCACACCCAGGGTTGGAGAGCTCCTTTTCATCATTTACAGCCTGGTTTGCTCAGGAAAGTCCAGTGGCTGGCACAGCAAAGCCACATCTGGGGACCAAGGTTCTGCAGGCCAGCCCTGGAGTGCCTCAGACAAGACACTCCATCTTCTCTGCCTCTATTTCCCCAGCCAGGAAAGAGACTTTTTAATCCAGGTCCCAGGAAGGGAATTCAGCCCTGGACTGAGATGTTATTGAGAAGAGACTCTCCACATCACTTCTGCAAGTTCAGGAAATCAAAGCAGGCACCAAAACTCTCCCAGCTCCCTGCCCATCACAGGACAGCAGCCCTGCCATCCAGCAATGTGACAGCTAAATTATGTCCCTATTCAAAAAGAAGAGCTATTATGATTTTCCTTCCCTCTTTCCCTTCACGATTTCCCATCACATGTGTGCTTTAGTCCTGCCTCCCCTAAGAATACTCTGCATTTCATGAATGGTGCTTTGTTTGGATATTTGCCTGATATCAGATGCAAAAAATATCTTCAGGCTCCCCAAAATGCCTTCAGAGCAGCCCTGACTGGAGGATCTGCCCCTGTAACTGGAGACAAGGAGTAAGTCCTCTCCTGGAGCTGCCCAACTCCAGTTAAGTATTATTTTCTCCATGTCTACCTTCTCCCAAGAGCATCCCAGGCAAACACATTTTCTTCACTTCAAAGCAAACCCAGACACTCAGCTCCACAATCAGCTCTAAGTGAAGGCACAATGAGAATTAAATAGCCACACATTAACAGAATTGGGTCTCTCCTGGAGGGGCCATATCCTGCTGAATTTGATTTTCAGGAGCATGCTGAAGGCTGCAGAGAAAATTCTGTCCAGAGCTTTGGTCAGTTTGTGCTACAAAAGCAGAGCCTGGCAGGAATGGCCCATCAGGGAGAAGCACACAGAGAGAAAGGAAGGAGATTTTTAACATCTGTTAAAAATGTCTTGTTTTAATGGAATGTCTGTTTTGCTTTAATGGAGCGTCTGTTCTAATGGAAAAGCTGTTTTCTCCAAGCTGCAGAGAACTTCCCCCAGCTCTCACCCTTGCCCAGTGCCCTGCCAAAGGCTGAGGGCAGCTTTGCATTCCCCCATCCCTGCTCCTCCATCTTCATCAGCTCACACCAACCCAGAGCAGCCGTGGGACAGAACCAGCTGCTAACACCTGTGACTTTTCTGCCTCCACGGGGCACTTGGAGCCCAGCTGCTGCCAGGAGAGCTGCACACCAAGCAGAGCATGCAGGCTGCTTCCTTCCCACCCTCAGGGGTGAGCACACGGGACAGAGAAGGGCAGGGGACAAAGCCCTTTCAGGTGGCAAAGGCTCTGTGTCGTTACTGCTGCTGAATCTGATGAGGCAGAGCCCGGAGCTCAGGCCCTGAGGAGGCACAAATGCTTCTAAATATACAGAGAGACCAACTCCCTTCTCCCCCCTCTCCCTGCTTCCCTCCTTTGTTCACTTATTCCCCTCAGAAGAACAAGGCGTCCTCCTCCCCTGCTGCCCTTCCCCGGGAGCAGCAGGATCCGGGGCCTGTGCCTGCATTCCCCACATGAAAAGCTTTGGGTTTGGCTTTCTGCTCCATGAAACCCTTCCTGCCTGCTGCCCAGCACGGACACAGGGAAACCTGCTCAATGAGGTATAAATTCCCAGGATTAACGGAGCAAGGGGCAGAGCTGGAGGAGCCTGGCTCTTATCAAAAGTCATTTTTGGTTTATTGAGTTTGTTCCCTCACCTCTGCCACTGATGGCACAAAATAAAAGTCTCCTGGCAACTGCTGCTTTTAACCTGCAAGTGCTGAACCACAAAGGAATACCTGAGAATGCTTTAAGTTGCCAAAAAAATGTCATTTCTCCCAGCTGCTTATTCCTCCCTCAGTGCTATCAATTCCTTCTGCTGGATTAGAATAGCAGGGAAAAGAGAGAAATCATTTGAAGCAAAATTAGCCCCACAATCTGCATGGGAAAAAAAAAAAGGCAGAATTAGAAGATGCCTGTTTTGGCTCCCAGCCTGTGGACAACAGCTGACTTAGCACAGAGTGTCCCTACCTGTTTGGAGTAGCCTCCATAGATGATGATGTTGCCCTCGGGGGTGGGAGTCATTTGACAGCCAGACCTTGGGGCAGGGCCCATCCCTGCAGGAGCCAGCCTGCTCCAGGTGAAGGAGTCCAGGTTGAAGGCATACACATCGTTGTAGTAGATGAAATCTCTGCAGAGAGCACGTGGGCACAGCACGTTTTGTGATGGGGACACTCAGGGCGGGATAAAACAGCACTTCAGAGCTCTGCTCACAGCCCCCAGTGGAAAAGGTGTTTCCACAGGATCTGACAAGATTCAGAGGCCAAAAGTGCTGGACTGAGCTCTGGCTACAAGGATGGGCAGCTGCTCCAGTGCTACAGTGATTGCCCCCACATCTGAAGACTGGAAATCAAGACCCCTTGTCTTTCCAACACAAAATTCTACTTCAGTCCCAGTCCTGCTGAGGATAACCCTCCCATTAACACCCAGATTTCTGTCAGTGGTGAAATTTTGTTGCCTTTTTTAAGGAGGACTCAAACTCCCATCCATCCCAGCAGCCCACCTTGCACTCTCATGGAAACCTCCAAAGATGATCAGCTGCCTTTTGCACGCAACCATCCGATGTCCACTTCGGCCAGAGGGCCCTCCTGGTGCCCTGAAACACAAAGAAATTCAACTTATCAGCAAAATCCCCTCTCCTGGCAGGGCACCAGGCTTTTTTTACTGAAGTCACTGGCAGCTGAGCTCAGCCTGTCCTGGAAATGGGAACCACTGGGAACGTGGTTGCCTCAATCCCTGTCTGCTTCTCTCCAGGACAGGACAAGTGCTCCTCCTGGAACTCTTGGGACTGCAGCTCGGGCAGTTTCATTCCTAGAGATAAACCACCCCAACAGCACCCAAAGTCTTCTCAGTGATGACTCAGGAGCTGATCCTTCAGGGGAGTTTAATGAACAGCACTTCACAATTGCAGGGAAGTCACTCCACACAGTTTTCTCCAAGCACCAAAGCCTGGCTCTGACATTCCCCCTTCCCTCAGGAAATCACGTACCCACAACAGCTTCACTCACCCACCTGCAGTTTGGCTGTGACACCAAACCAGGGAAAACACCTCATGAATTGCCCAGGTTTCCTCAAGAACAAAGGCACTGCAGCAAAACAAACCA
The DNA here is from genome assembly GCA_013397195.1 of Hylia prasina. Taxonomy (NCBI): domain Eukaryota; kingdom Metazoa; phylum Chordata; class Aves; order Passeriformes; family Sylviidae; genus Hylia; species Hylia prasina. The sequence goes on along the minus strand of VYXD01012417.1, from coordinate 114,275 downwards.
TCACTATCATCGTTATCCTACTAAGGAGGGCAGGGATAGATGGGATGTTGGGAAGGAATTCTTCCTGGCACAGGTGCCCAGAGAAGTTGTAGCTGCCCCTGGATCCCTGGAAGTGTCCAAGGCCAGGCTGGATGGGGTTTGGAGCAGCCTGGGATGATGGAAGGTGTCCCTGCCCATGGAGGGGGAGGAATGGGATGGGATTTAGGATCCCTTCCAACCCAAACCATTCCATGACTCTGTGACTCACTCCATGATCCTACACACTCAAAAGCAGCCACACATTCCTGTTCTGCTCTTCCCAGCTTTCCTGACCTTTCAGTTAAATGTGCTGCTTCCATTTCCAGAAACAAGCAACACCCCCTCCATCTGTCCCATCCAAAAGGCTCCTGAGGAGCTGGGCAGCTGGACACCATTCCAACATGGATTCACCCTCCTTCCCTCATGTTCACCCATGAACAGACACGAGAGACCATGAGAGACACGGTCACCACACCAGAGACAACAAAACCAACTCCAGCAGCTTCCCAACAAAGCCAACTCTAGGCCAAAGAGGGTTTGCTGTGTGTTCTCTGCCCCCATGGACGAATCCATCCCGTTTTCCCTCGCTGAGGAGCCTCCCAAAGTTCCCAGCTGGCACCACTGAGCCCAGCAAGACTCCTCCAACAGGCAGCCTTAAGCTGTGGAAGTCATTGCACAATCAGGGCCTAAATAAATCAAGTTGAAAGCAGCAGCAAAACCTAAAGCCACCACCACCCTGGCCACACTTGGAGTGGCAGCAGGGAGCTGGGAATGTGGTGATGGATTTCTGTGGAGAGAGCAAATGAGGGCCCTTATTCACCACGGAAAATGACAGCCTCACTCTGGTGATAATGAGAAACTCCACCAGGACAGCAGCGTTTGGGGAAGACTGAATTAATATTGATTGCCTGGACTCTTTATTCTAACGGAGAGGAGGTTTTTCCAAGCATTTACTGGATCTTCAAGTATCACCCTGCAGAACAGCACCTCTGGTATTAATTTCATCAAGACCTGAAATCAGTGTTTTCTCTTGCTGTAATAAAGCTCTTGTGTCATTACTTCCACAAGATGGCACTTTTTAAATCATCTTTTTATTTTTTTTAAGGAGAGGATGAATTAAAACCCAATATGAGCACTAAAATCCTGTTCTCAGAGAATATCTTGTGCCTTGTTTCTCAAACAGGTTTCCTCTGAGCTCAAAATCAATAGAAGTTTATTCATTGATGTGTTTTAATAAAGCTCCCACCAATGCAATGGTGCAGAACCTCATTCCCACTCCAGAAGGATCTTCCTGAAGCTTGTTTCCCAAATGCAAACTCTGCCCTTTTACCTGTTTCAGTGCTCCTGGTCCCAAAGAAACATTTTGGAAATGGTTCCCCAGACTTTGTGATTAATGCTCCATTTCATGGGGTTGACACCAGAAAGCAGACACGTGGGAGGGAGCTGTAAATTCTCCAGACTTTTTTAAAAAATACATGAAAAAGCCTGGCTAAGGACTGGCTCTACACATGCACAGCACGAGGCTGATCTCAGCTGCTCCATAAGGAATTTTCTTTTGCCTGTGGAGTTACTCTGGGACTTGTAGTAACAAACCAGAGCTGAATTCATCCCCCAGATTCATGAATTACTTGTCCCAGTGGCCACAGGCTGCAGAAGCTGCCTCTCCATCCAGAGGATACTCAGGTGCAGCTTGGGAATGTTGAATAATAATAAAAGTGGGGATGAAGGGAACATCCCAGCACAGGGGCACTTGAGGACAGAGCACTTTTGTCCTGCAGAGGAAGCTGAGCTCAGGGTTTGTGTTGTTTTACACCTTTCCCTGGGAATGTCCCAGTGCTGGGGTCAGTGGCACACACAGATCCTGTCCCCTCGTGTCTGGACACTCAGGTGGAAGCAGAGAAGGGAAAACACAACTGGCACATGGCCCAAAATCCTCAATTCCAACCCCTTGCACAGTCAATCCACAGCTGTACACCTGGATCCTGATCTACCAAAGAACAAACTCATTTCTGGGCTGGCAATCTACTCGATTTACACCAAAACACCCTTTTCTTTAAGCACCTTCTCCCTGGTGTGGCAGGACCTGGTTTTTCTGGTGAGCAAGGAGAAGCATCCATCACACCCAACCCTGTGCTGGGCCATCCTCCACTGCAGGGACTGCTCCAGTTAAACAGACACTGGTGAGACTGGGAAATTCACAGCACCACATCCCACCAAACCCTACAGCAAGCATCAGCAGCACTCCAGGATTTCAGTGAAGGGAGCTCCAGAGGAGGGATGTGGCAATTCCCAAGCACGAGCCCCAAGGATGCTCCCTGTCTCCCTGAGGGAGTGCACTGGGCCACGGAGAGCTGAGTGGGAATGTTCTCTCTAGGAAGGAATGAGGCAATTAGGTTAAAATATTGCTGCTCCAAGGCAGGGTAACAAACAGTTCATGGACTGAGGAAACCTCGTGCATCACACACAAGATAAGGTGGCTGCACTAAGTCAAAGTCAGCTGCTGGCACGGCTTCTAACGGGCTGGGATTTGCTGTGCTTGGATCATCTTTGTGCATGCAAAATGCAAGGAAACACGGCTAAATCTTGCTAAATTTAGCAACTTTTAACTCTGTCAGGCAGCCTGGCACCACTGTGCTCTGTGCTAGGAGAAAATGGAGCTGCACTTCCCCAGCACGGGGAAGTTTTCACACTTAGGGAAGGTTTTCTCTTCCCAGGTGTTTCAGAATCAAGCCCCCCTCACGGCACCAGGATGGTTTGTGGCAGGAATTGTAGGCCAGGAAGGACAACTTCACTGTCTGGAATCTGAACTGTGGGGCTGGAATGACCAGACTTCCTAGAATTTCACATTTAGATCCCAGCAGGGTCATCTTGGACAAACCAGCACATCAAACCCACCTGGAACAGGGCACTCGTGATCCTTCCCATGGGAACAGAAACAAACTTTGCCTCTTTTGACCAGACATTTCTTCATGAATAATTAATTCTATTACTTTATTATTTTCACTAAAATGACGTTTTCTAAAGGCCACACTAGTCTGTACCCCATGTCTGTCACCTGGCATTTATTCAGGTAACACTGGCAGCACACTGGAATTATTCCTTGGTCTGTGTGAAGGCTCTTGGTACCAGGGAAGGTTCCCCACCACGATCCCAACAAATGGGAAATGCTGAAGGAAGTGAAGTGCAGCAGCTGTCATGATCAGAGTTTTAAAAGAAGCAGGAAAAAGTCCCTTGTAGAACTCAGCAATCACCTCTGTGCTGTCCTCTTCCCCTCTCCAAGCAGCCTCCTGCTCAAGATGCCGTAAGGAAAAGCAAAGAGGCAGCAGAACCAGGATTTTTGTGCTCAGCCAGCTTTAAAACAAAGCCATTCCCTCCCTTTGCCTCATTAATGCAGCTCCAGGAGCAGCCCAAGGATGGGGAGGGGATGTGCTCTGTCTGACTGCAACACTCCCAAAATTCCAGCAAGGCTGAAGGACAGAGGGACACCCAAACAGGGCAGGAAGCTCAAATGGAGGAGACTCCCAAATTCCCACTTGCCAGGCGCTATCAATGCTCCCATTTTGCAGGGCCAGGGAAAAAGGTGAGACAGGCAGAGTGAGTCACTGTGTGACCCTGTGAGCCAGGCTCTCACCCCAAAGCACCCTCAGCTACTGGGCAAGGAGAGGCACACACAGGTAACTGACCCCACACTCTCTAACAGGTGAAAAGGGATCAGCCTGGACAGATTTGGTGTTCCCACCTGAAGGAAGAACATGGAGCTCCCAAGTGAGCACAAGCTGCTGCTTTTCTGAGTGCACTTCCAGGGTGATCTGGAGCTCCAGCCCACCCAAAGCTGCGTGCTGAGTACAAGACAATCCCAAAGGAGTTGTCCAAGAGGAAGCCAGTGCCAAACTCAGACCCAAAGCCAACCTCTGCCTCTCAGTGCACTGGATGTCACCAGAACTCTCCTCTCAGGCAAATACAAACGTGAGCAGCCAAAGCAAGGAGCCACAGGTTAAAGAAACATCACCAGAGGACTTTGGGCCAAATCCACTGAAAGTATTTACACCTCCACTCCTGTCAAAAACTTTTGGCACCTGTTTCCTTTGACAGGCCTGAATTACTGGCTTGCTTATCCCAAGGAATCTCAAGGCAGCAAATGCCAGTTACCAGGAGTGAGGTTGGGAGATCCTTGCACTGGTCTTGTACAGCCCCCACAGGAGGAGCCCAGGAAAACAGAGCACCAGTTTTGGATATTTGGAAACAGAGCTGTTCATGGTACTCTTCCCTTCAGTTGAGCAACACCCAAAAATGGGGTATGAAATAAACCAGCTTTGGTCTCAACAGACTTAGAACACATCTCTCATTCCCACTTCTTTCTGGAGGTGTCTTCTGCAGCACTTTGAGGCACCCCTGTAGTTAAGGGAGAGCTGGGAAATCCCAGCACTGGACCAGGAATCAAACCTGGATCACACTGGCACAGCTCCTCACGAGGCCAACACCAAAGAGTCACTGAACACCAGGATCTCAGGGATCACTGAGATCCAAATTTCTTGGCCAAAGCACGGCCCAGACACGAGGGCCCGGCACTTACTTGATCTGCTCCCAGGTCTTGGTGGCCAAATGCAGGACCCAGAGATCCTTGTAGTGGTAGAACTGCTCCCCGTTGGGAGAGGCAAACTCCCCCCCAAAGATCCAGAGCTGCCCCCCGGCCGTGGGCACCACAGCTGCCTGCAGGACAAGGAACAGCTGGGTCAGAGCAGGGTTCCAAGCCAGGAACACAACCCCCCCATCAGGCACACAGCTCCAAATCCCAGGGAATAGCTGCAGCTCTCTGGGGCTGAAGGAAGGAGAATTTGGATGAAAAGGTGCTCATGGTTTAGCACATCTTCCCACCTCCTCTGGGAAGTTCAAAGTGTCCCAGGAAACATCTTGGCATTAATGTAACAAAAATTGTTCAACCCTCTCTGTTCAAAACCAAGCAAACCAAAGAAAACAAACAAACAAACAAACAAACCCCAAATAGAGAAGGCAATGTGCAACATTTGGACAAGAGGAGAGGGTGTTACTGCTTTGATTGTGTCATAGCAGAGAGGGGTTTTTATATTTTTTTTTGCACAGAGCAGCACCAAAACACCTCTGGCATGCAAGATGCCAGTTAAAAGCAGAGAGAAGAGCAAGACTCCACTTCAGTAAAATTATCTGTGTTAGGACCAAGGAATAAGGAAGGAATCCCAAGAATCCCAAGAAATGCTATGGCTGTGCAAATATCAATTTATGTTTTCTCCAGGGTACCCATCACAGCTCAACACTGGGATAATGATCTCTTTACTCACAAGGCTTCATTCCCTGCCTGTCTCTCCCAACAAAAAAAAGGTTTTTAGCCCCACACAGGACCATGCCCAGCCACAAACCAGCCCAAACATGAAATGATTAAGTAAGAAAACCCAGGGTGTGCTTTCAGGAAGGATTTGTGGGAACACGAAGTTACCTAAACAAAGGGGATGTGTGCCTGAATTCCATGGGCATCCAGTGCTTAAAAGCTTAAAGGGGAGGTTTATGCAACAGCCTGCTCATACTTGTGGGTGACCTTTCCAAGAGCTGGCTTGAGATTCATGACAAAACCAAACCTTTTCCTTGAGCAACTGCCAACACCTGCCCATAGCTCCTCTCACCTCAGCTCCAGCAGTGGATTGTGTGTCAGAGGCCAGGGATGACAAATAAAACTGCAAACATGCAGCTGGCACCCACAGGCACACTTCTGTTTAACTCTGAGCCATGTATGAAATATAAAGCCACAAGGAAGACAAACCAGTCAGCTCATGAGGCTGTCTCCTGTGAGATAATTAATTATCAGACAGAAAACACTGCTGAAGCAGGACTCCTCAGTTTACTGTTGCTGTAATCCAGCTGCAGCTCCTGAGCGGCTCCCTTTGGGTTGAGCTGCTCGACAGCCACCTGCTGGCTACTGGAGTGTGGCCTCTGAAACCAAGTTGTACTTTAAACAACACAAAGTAGCCCAAAAAAGAATCTTTCGATTCAAGGATACACAGCTCAGAGCTGTTAGCAATGTAACAAAGGGATATGAACCTAATTGGGATGTTGGGTCTTACCAGGGAGCTTTGGGATGGGTGGGAAAAGGACATTCACATCCTGTAGGGCAGCTTTGGGAAGGCACCAGGCACCCACTGGCTGCAGCAGGTAAGAAAATCTATCAGCTGGGGAGGGCCAAAGACCTGCAAAAAACACGAGCCTTTGGTCCAGGTTCTGCTGTGCAGGTGTTCACATGAAGTAAACAAACCCAAATGCTTCACCCTCACAAGCAGGCAGTGACCTGGATGTGCAGAGAGAACAGCTCAAGTGCTCCCTGCTGGCAGCAGTGGCAGTGCCTGGGACCTTCATGGATGTGGGGCTGTGGCCATGAAGGGAACAGTGGACTTTGGTCAAATTCCACTTTGAAAATTCAGGGCCCTCCTGGGGTTATGGATTTGAGCTGGTCCTTGTACAATGCAGCAAAGAGAATTCATTTCTGAAGAGGAATCTCCCCCCCTGGCTCTGCTTGATGTCCTGCCAAACCAACACAACCCCAAATCTCCATTCCACACTGAGCACTGCCACAGTGACCAGAGCACCTTGGGCAGGTCCAAGCAGAAAAGCTGAAGTGACACCACTGCCAGCCCATTGTGAGGAGAACAAAGAGAGGCAAGAAGCTCTCAGGAGCTGAAAAAATTCAAACCCTCCTCCCAAAGCATCTTCAGAACAATGGCAGCCAGAGCTTTACCTGGTGAGCACAACGCCTCGGGGGTGGGTTGGGGATGTCCAGTTTGGCCCAGCTGTTCTTCCTGATGTGGTAAATGTACAGGTCATTGTACAGGTAGGTCTGTGAGAGAGGAAACAGCAGCTCAGCTCTGCATTTGGGGTGAACACTGCAAAGCACCTCAGCAGGCAGGGAAGGAGGACAACAAACCCCTGCACTGCACTGGGAGGCAGCAGCTTTTCTACTGGGCTGGAATGTTCTTTCCCAAACCCTTGGTGACGGCTCGAGATACGAGGATTTAAAAAGCTGGAGCTTAACACAGAGGTTCAGGTTAAAGCTGCTCAACTCCAGAGCAAAGAAGAGCTCCAGGTGGTAAAAAAAAAAGCAGATTTAGTTCAGCTCATCACACTGGGTAACTCTGAGGTGGCCAAACATCACTGCCAGGCTGGAGTTTTCCAGAGCAGTTTGTCTCCAGGAGCACAATAGCCACTTGCAACCTGCAGGAATTCAGGAGTAAGAGTGCTTCTGAGTGCAACAATTTGCTGCTGCTCCCATCTCTAAGGCAGCCAGCAGCAAAGGTGCAGAAATGTCTTGTTTTGAGCAGTGGAAGAGATTCTTCACTAGTTATCCCAAATGAGGGGCAGCTATGGCTACAATTAAGTCTGGAAAAATTATGAAGCCCTGAAATATTGATGCTGAGACAATGACTCTGACTCCTTAATGGGTTCCAGCATGTCTCCTTCCTGCCAACTGCTCAGCCATGAGACACAGCCATGGCAGAATTAAAAGGCTATTTTGCTCTCATTCAGGGACAAATACATATTTTATGACTCTGCCTTGAATTTCCCTTCAAATGAGACCCGTGCAAATTACAGGAAAAGGAGGGAGGGGGGAAATAAAGAAGAAGAAAATGAAGTATACATTACTTTTTGGCCATTGAAATATTCACCTCCAAAAAGGATCAGCTCGTCTCTCTCGGGGTGAGCACAGAGGGAGCAGTTCAGCCTGAAAGAAAAAAAGAGGATGGAAAAAAAAAAAAAGATGTTTAAGCCCTGTAAAACCCTGAACCTTGGAGCCTTTAACTCAGGCACCAGCACCTCTGCCCTCCAGCCACAAAGGTCTCTCCATCATCTGCCAAATTACCCCTCTGTGATGTTCACCCCAGGGCTAAAAACTTCTCCAAAGAAATTAATTTCTTCCAAAACTTCCAGCAAGATGAATTGGGCACTGTCTGAGAGGCTCTCCTATTTCAGGAGCACACGTTACTCTGTGATTTAACTCCCCCTTTGACGTGAGCTCCTGAATTTTAATGCTGGGGTGGCAGGAACAAAAATGACTTTTATGAGGGCACAGAACTCTGGGCTGTCTCCTCTCCATTTATCTGTGTCATTATTCTGCTCTGGCTGCTGGTCACTGCTCTCCTGAATACCCCAAGTTTGTGAACCCCACTCAGCAAAGTGGGTTTTACCTCATGACACATCCTTTTGCCTCTGAATTCCCTTCAGCCCTCCAGTCCAAATCCAAAACTTCCTCTTCACTTTTATTTTCCCTCAAAGCCCTGAAATCTAACCCTGCTCTGCCTCTCTTGAACTGATGGGGTGGTTAAAAAAGCAGATTGTGATGCCCAAAAAAAGGCCTTTGGTCTCTTTTTAACCATGAATTCAGTAATTCCAGGTGTTCCATAACTCCAGATATCAGCTGTACCTTCCACTCTTAACTTGACACAAATAAATGCCATTAAAAGCAACCCCAAATGCTCTACAAGTGGCAGCCAAAGGCTCAGACAAGCTCTCACCTGGGTGAGGGGGGTGGGCAGGATGACTCAATTACTTGGGTCTTTTTAGCATCCAAGCTCTGGAATTCTGCTATCAGGGCTTCAAGATCCTCCTGCAAAGAAAAAGCCAGCCATGAGCAGCTCGACATGCACAGAAGCACACATGAAACCTGCACTTGCTCCCACAATTTCTCTTTTTTCTAAAAGAAAAAGAACTGCTCGGCTACAACTGGAAACTCTGTGATATCCAGAGAAACTCCGTGCATCTTTATTCCCTTTCACCTTCACTCAATTAAACCCAAAATGTGCTCCCCCAAAAGTGCTGACAGACCAAGGATGCTGCAGGATGGCAGCAAGAGGGAGGTTCTGAGCCGGGGTCTCTCCCACAACCCCACTGCTCATCTCCTCCCTCCCTCCAGGTCACTTTTCTACACGTGTGGTCCAAGCAGAAATTTCCAAAGTCTGGGAATTTCGCCTCTGCAGCATGGAATCAGCTCTCCCTGCAGCCAGGAGAGGTCTAGAGGGGCACCTTCCATGCCTTTTAGCTTTGAATTAGGCCATGAACACGTTTTCACCGGGGAAAAGTCACTGTTTTGAGGATTAAACACGAGCAGCCCCTCTAGGAGCACGAGAAACAAAGATTCTCATTTGCTTTTAAGACCAGAATAAAAGGAGGAAGGGGGTGGGAAGCAAGAAGGAGCCTTAAACTGTGTTTTCCTGTCCTTCTCTTACACCTGCTGCAACACACAAGGGATGGGAGTGGATTTAAGCGAGATTCTGGTTAGAATCAAAGAAGAGGGGCTTTAAATCTCACCCATTCCACCCCTGCCATGGCAGGGACACCTTCCACGATCCCAGCTCGCTCCAAGCCCCGTCCAACCCGGCCTGGAGCACTCCCAGGGATCCCGGAGCATCCCTGAAAGCCAGGTTCAGGGAGGTTTGGACAACGCTCTCAGGCACGTGGTGGGATTGTTGTGCCTTTGCAGGGCCGGGAGCTGGACAGGATGATCCATGTGGGTCCCTTCCAGCCCATTATATCCTGAGGTTCCCTGATCCGCACTGATCCCAACCCTGGCCCCCGGGGCTCCCTCAGGGCCGTCACCTCCTCCTTCTTGGCTCTGCGGGACACCTTCTTCTCCATCTTCGCCAACGTCTTCTCGGCACCTTTGCCCTTCTTGTCGCGCTTCCCCTTCTTCCCCATGGCGGCGGGGGTGGGACAGCCCGGGATTCCAGCGGGATCG
>VYXD01012417.1:82584-104442 GCA_013397195.1 Hylia prasina | reverse complement strand
ACAGCGGGGTCACAGCGGGACGGGGCCGGGACGCGATCACAGCGAGCCACGGCCGGGATACCCCGGGATCACACCGGGATTCCAGCAGGATCACAGCGCGACGGGGACGAATACCCCGGGATCACGTCGGGATCACAGCGGGCCGGGCCGGGCTACCCCGGGATCACAGCGGAATATCCCGGGATTCCAGCGGGATCACACCGGGATCACACCGGGACCACGCCGGGCCGGGATACCCCGGAAGGCCCCGGCATGGGGCCGGGATGGGGCCGCTCCTTCTGCCGGGCGGCAGCGCCCTCTGCTGGCTCGGAGGACTAAGCGCGGCCGCCCGCGCTGAGGGAGCTCCGCGGGCCGCGGCCGCTCCGAGCCGGCGTCAGGAGCCCCGAAGGGCCGGGGAGAGGGGTTAATGCAGCCCCGCACACCGGCCGGCACCGCCCTGGCACGGCTTGGACGCCTTGGGTCGATGCCTGCCCCGAGGGGAACGGGGAGCCCACAAAATGGCCCTCTCCCTTCACACAAAATGGCCCCCCCTCAGGGGAGGGTCAGGTTCTCTTGAGTGGGTCCCAGGGACAGGACGAAGAGCAATGGCCATAAACTAAACCACAAGTTCCACCTCAGCGTGAGGGTGGCAGAGCCCTGGCACAGCTGCCCAGGGGGGTTATGGAATCTTCCCTCTTCTAAGCCATTCCAGGCATTCCTCTGTCACCTGCTCCAGGTGGCCCTGCCTTAGGCTGGATGATTTCCAGAGGTCCCTTCCAACCCTAAATATTCCATGGTTCTGTGATTAGGAGGAATTTCTTGACAGAAAGGGTGGTTAAACATTGGAAGGAGCTGCCCAGGGACGTTTGGAATCCCCATCCCTGGACACGTCCAAGGAAAGCCTGGACGTGCTCTGGGCTGGGGATCAGCCACAAGTTGGATTCGATGATCCTGGAGCTTTTTTCCAACCTCAGTGATCCTGGGATTCTGTAATTCCATCACCTGAGACATGAGCCAGGCCTGGGGGAGACCCTGTGAGGAAATAAAATAAAATTAAACCACAGGCAGAATTCCCCAAGGATTGGGGCGCTGTGCAAGTGTTTTCATTTCCAGCTGCAGACCTTTGGGAATGGGGTTTATTCAGGCCACTCTCCAAATCCTCAGTTGTTGGAGAGCCAAAAGAAGTACAGGCACTGTCAGGCAATGCCAGGTGGCTGCTTTATCCCTCAGTGGTGGTGAAGAAATAATGACGATTTACGTGTATTTCACACAGATGCTGAGCCCAGGGGAAACTCCCTGGGAAAACACCTACTTTGAACGCCTAAGGGTGTAAATAGGGGTTGAAATGCATCTTTTAGCTGTGAGTTCATCCCAGTGCACAACAAAATTGCCACCATTATTGTTTCTTGTGGAGCAAAAGCAATAAAATCATATTTTTCACTGAATTCCCACAAAACCCCTCATTTCCTGCAAGCAGGGGGGTTTTCACCACCCCAAACCAGCAAGGATCTCCACTAAGGTACAGCTCAACACCCACTGAGTTATCCCAAACATCCAGCATGTACCATGGAATTGCAGGATGGATCCTTTGCTGTGAACATCCACCTACTCTTGAACCAGGGAAAAACACAGCCCTGGAGCACGGAGGGAAGAGCTGGGAAAGTTATTTCGAGGTTTCAGACAATGCACACCATGAGCAGCACTTTGTTTTTCTGTTTGTTCTGAAAACATTGTGGTTCCAGCTCAAGCTGCAGCGTGTCCCTGTTTATGTGCAGGAAGGGGAACAGAAACTGTGGAGGCACCAGGGATGGGACAATTGCAATTCCCAGATGTGGGAGCTCTGCCGAGTTCCCTGGCGCTGCAAACGGGCTCGGAAGTTTCCCCGCTGCTCCTTGGGCTTCAACCTCAAAAGGACATCAGTGTGTGAACACACGTGCCCTCCTGGTGTCTACAGGTCAACAATTCCTCTGGGTCCAGATCTTCCAGCACTTTTTAGGGAGGCTTTGAAATGAAAAAGCTGCATTTTTAGGAAATTAACCCTCAAAATCTTCAGCTGCTGAGGGAGCGAGAAGTTTCTCACCTCCCGCACACCCATCTCCACTCAGCCCTTTCTGGTTCTTCATCATTCATGGTTGTTTCCATAAGTTCAGAGATTCTCCAAGCTCAGATTGCTTTCTCACCCCTTTATTTTCCATGTTTCTGGTGCAGTTTGGGATGTGTGGGGTCACTGGGAGCTGGCTCCCACGTGGGGCAGGACAGTGCTGGTGTGAGTTCTGTGATCTCTTGAACTCCCCAGTCCAGCTTCTCACAGGGGATGTGGGAAAGGAGGATGGGGGGACAACCAGAGCTCTGTGCTGCACTTTGAAAATGCAGAGCAGGACATGAGCATGAAACAGGGCAGGAATTCCTCAGGGAATCACTAATCACTACTGAGGAGTTGCTGTGTCCACAATGGTGACTTCAGGGATAAGTCTTCCTCAGAAGGATGAGGGTAAAGACGACACCGAAGACCTGAGGGCACCAACATGCCCTAAAACATCAATTTAAAACTCCAGCACTGGCTTAGGTGAGCTCTCTCCACAAACTTCCCATCAGCCAGGATGGGAAAGGCCACTCCGTGTTCCCACAGTCTCACCAACATCTGCACACAGCTGGCAGACAGCTGTGGCTCGGAGCTGGGGCACACGCACACACAGAGCTCCCACGCCCACATGTCCCCCGCTCATTTCTGTTGTGTCTCAGGTTCGGTCCCTGCTTTGTTTGGGGGAACATAAGCTGCACTGTGGCTGTGTTTGCACATTTCGTGCTCTGAAGTCGCCCTGTGCTGTTGTCTCTGGCAGCCCCTCTCCAGCTCTGACCTATACAAAGCCCACGTGGTTCGACTTTGTTATTTTTTTATAGTCTGGAATATGCTCATTCAACAGGATGGTAAATCCAGCTGTATCAGCAAAGTAAAGAATAACAGGCATGAAAGCCTCAGAAAAGGCTCAAAAGCTTTTTCCCACAAGTCTTCTTTGTGCTCTAACACTTGATTTATTTTTCCCTTGTTAATGCTTTCTGAAGCCAGTAGCAAGGAAGGAATTAATGCCACAGATTAAGCAGGAGGACATGCTGACAGCACAGGAACTAAATCAACCAAAAAGGCATTGCAGCGGTTGGAATTGCTGGTGTTGGAGAGTTCTGCCTCTGTCTGTATGGAAAGAGGAGGACAAAGATAAGCCCTGCAAACAGAGAGGGCTGCTGGTGGGGGAGTGCTTTATAGAATCTTGGAATGGTTTTGTTGGAAGAGATCTTAAAAATCATCGCCTGCCATGGCCAGGGACACCTTCCCCTATCCCAGGTTGCTCCAAGCCCTGCCTAGCCTGGCCTTGGACACTTCCAGGGATGGGGAATCAAGCGCTGCTGGTGGATGCACTGCAGGAGTCGGGAGCACTGCCAGGGAACACAAACTCCCCCCAGTGACACCTGGGGACGCAGGAGTGTTGGAGAAGTGCAGCAGAGCAGGGCTCCCAGTGCCCTGGGACATGCCAGGATACCCAGGAAAAATGATTTTCTTTAACTGCCGTGTGGTGAAAAGCCCAGAAAATCCCAGAATCATTAAGGTTGGACCAGGCCTTTAAGATCATCAAAGCACCATATTCACTACCAGCCATGTCCCCAAGTGCCACATCTGCATGGTTTTTACTGAATTCCAGGTATAAGGACTCCACCACTGCACAGGGCAGCCTGTGCCAGGGCTTGACAACCCCTTCCATGAAAAAATGCCCCTGGTATCCAATCAAAACCTTCCCTAGCCAATCCTGAGGTCATTTCCTATTGTTCTTTTGCTGGAAGCAGCTTCATGCAGGAAAACTTCACGAAAAGAGTCAAAATAACCTTTGGTCTCCAGGCTCAGGCTGCAATTTTCCTCCTCCACACAGACAAAATAGGGAGAAATCCACCCAAAATGTGTCCTCCAGGCTCTGGCGACAGAGTCGGTCATCTCCAAAGGTGAATCTAGCTGAGGGACAAAGGCATGTCCATAACCAGGGCTCACTTTGAAAAAAGTTGGGAATTCTTTGTTTTTCTCCGGGCTGTGCTGACTGTCCAGCAGAGGCCCCTCATTCCCTGCTTATGCCGGGAGAACATGGAGCTGGATTGGGAGCTGGCAGGTGCCTGCTGCTCCATTCAGGGCTCGTTTATAACCGGGAGCTGATAAAATCTCCCAACCATTGAATTGGCTTCCTGGATTTTCTCTTAGGAAATCGGTGCTTTAATATCTCGAGAACAGAGGAAGCCAAGGAAAGGCAGAGGTTTCCCTTGAGGGAAGTACAAAGCGTGGCTGTATCCATACACACATCCCAAGGGACATCCATCTAAATCCATTAGCCAAGTGCCAGGCTTGAGGCCAAAAATTCCCCGTGAAGCTGTGAAAGCCCATACTTTTGCCATTCCAGTAGGATTTCCTTGGGGTTTCTGCACTTTTTGAGAGGAGAATTGGAGCAAATAAGTAAGAATGTCAGAGCAAAGGAGCCTGAGACTTCCCACTCTGTGATCTCTGGTTTTAACTGGTGATGGACAGGGGGAAATACAGATTTTCTGATTTGTGTAAAGCAGGCCCTGTCTCTGAGGGTGCTGAGGGAACATTGACTGTGCTGGGATGCTGCATGGAGCACCTTCCATGCCAGAGCAGGGAGATTGTGGAATTCTTTCAGCTGTTCACCAGGAGCAGCTGCCGCATGAGAGGGCTCTGCTCCCGCTGTTCACGGGCTTATCCCCACCTCCCAAAGCACCCAAATCCCGAAATTCCCTTCGGGGAAAGGCTCTGGTGACTCAATTCCACATCTGAGTGAGCACAGGAGGACGGGGCTCTTGGAGGAATGGTTCTTTCTTTCCATGCTGTTCCAGCCAAGCTTCCTCGCGGAGCAGCCAAATTTCTCGGCGTGTGTCACTGCCTTTCTTTGCTTGTCCTTTATCAGACACCAGGGACTGCAGCCTTTGGTGCCGTTGTTTCATCAGAGCAGCCCCTGTGGGGGTGTTTGGGGTGTGTCCGTGGTGTCACTGAGCCCTGACGGGATTTACCAGCCCAGAACCGAGGCTGCTCCCGATTGAAATGCTCCAGCAGCTGCTCCCAAAGGCTCTGTCCAGCTCTTTGTCACATTTTCCAGGACACGGACTCCCATCAGTCTGCTCCTGTCGTGTGCCAGCACCACAACGGCGATGAGAAAGCAGAAATCTTACACTGTCTTTATGTCTGTCCCGGAGCTTCATTAATTAGGCTGGTGAACCATTAATTAGGCTACCTAAGCTTCTTTAGAGATGCTTAATCTTCCCTGGGCAAGCGGAGCTTACAATATCAGGGATGGATCCAGCTGACACCAGCTGAAACTGCTTTTCCTTAGCTGTCACCAGCCTTGTTTTGCTCGATTCTCAATTTGCTGATGAACAAGTTTTGATATTTTTCCACTCATTTATGTCCCAAGCTGACCCAGAAGCACTTTAATGCCAGTGTCAGTACACAGGTCCCTGGGGTCAGGGCTTTGTAAGTCCAGGGGCACAATTTGGGGCTCAACCCTGTATTTCTGAACCCACCTGAAGATTTCTAAAGAAATAATTGGGTGAACCTGAGACAAACGAAGTGAGTAAAAGGAAACCCCCAAAAAATCAGGGGTGAGAAGTGAGAAGCGAGTCCTGGCCGGTGAGATTATATTGCTCAGAGAGCAAAGCAGCCAAACATACCTGAAAATCCCCTGCCCTTTCCAAAGGAGCATTTTTCCTCCCCAATATTCAATTTCGGAGTCTGATGCAACCCGGGCTGGAGTGGAGTCAGGCTGCAGTGGCTGCGGAGCCCCGCGAGGTGTCAGCGCCAGTGCAGCCCCGCTGCTGCTGCTGCTGCTGCTGCTGCTGCAACACCCACCCCGGCCTTGCATCAGCTCCGAGCCAGGCTCGGCATTCAGGGATGTGGATATCCCAGCTCCAGGCACAGCCCTGCATTCAGGGATGTGAATATCCCGGCTCCAGGCACAGCCCTGCATTCAGGGATGTGAATATCCCAGCTCCAGGCACAGCCCTGCATTCAGGGATGTGGATATCCCAGCTCCAGGCACAGCCCTGCATTCAGGGATGTGAATATCCCAGCTCCAGGCACAGCCCTGCATTCAGGGATGTGAATATCCCAGCTCCAGGCACAGCCCTGCATTCAGGGATGTGAATATCCCAGTTCTAGGCACAGCCCTGCATTCAGGGATGTGAATATCCCAGCTCCAGGAGGCCAGCAGGGAAGTGTTCTCCAGTGAGCAAAACATGTTGAAACGGAGAAATCCTTTGTATTTCAGTTTCTCCAGCTTCAGGACATCCTCAGGAATTCGGGAGTGGAGAAAGTATTTCCACTATTAATCCCATTTATTGCTGAGAACGTGTCCAAGCACATTCAGAGACAGCTCCTCTGCCATGGGGTGCCTGCACAGCCCAAGTTTGTTTTTTGGGATACAGCATCTCCAGAGGGCCCAGGGCTGGTTTTTGGGATACAGCATCTCCAGAGGGCCCAGGGCAGGATTTTGGGATACACCACAGAGCCTGCAGTGGCTGCTGCAGAGGACTGGCCACAGGTCTCAGCACTGGTTGCCCTCAAAAAGCAGATACAAATTCAGTTAAAAATAACTTTAAATGCTGTATTGACATCCTGTTATCTCACAGCCAACACTCAATTCCCAGCACAAACCCTTCCTCACAGGGCTGAGAACATTTTAGAGACGTTTCCCTTTGATGGGGAAGGAAGTGCTGGGGGCAGATGAAATCTGCAGTGAGAACAGCCAGGCTGGGGCAGGGCAGGGTTGAGTGTCCCACTGGCTTTTGGTGCAATCCAGGAAAAAATTGCCCTCATTCAGGTATTTCCAACACCAATTTTCCTCTGTCACTTCCTGAGGGAGCCTTAGGAACCTGGATTCACCTGTGTTCAGGGGGAGTGATCTCATGGCAGGGAGGGTGAGGAGGATTTCTTATAGATTACCAGAAAAAAAGTTTAATTTAAACATCACAGGAAAAGGACTAAGCTCCAGGAGAGTGAGACATGAGAAGAGACTGATTGTGGAATTTTCAGAGCTGTGTCTAAGCCCCTGGCAAAGAGGGTTGGAGGGAATCAACCTGGTCTGTGAAAAGGGAGGATCTGGATCATTTCTCCCTGTCCTGCCCTGCCCATCTTTCACAGCTGAGGGGGTAAAGGACAGGGCCTGACCTTCAGTGTTTGACTTTTACCTCCTCAGCCCTGACAACAGTGCTGTTGATGGCATTAATTCTGTTTATCTCCAGGAAAACCCAGTGACCCCGGCCTGATGGGTGAGTCGGTTTTCCCACAGCTGCTTGGCATGGCTTTTCCTGGTGGTGCTGGGACAGCCTTTGGGATCAGGTGATGGATTTCCTGCCCTACCTGCTGCTGTCAGGGCACTTGATGAGGCTTCACCAGTCAGAGCAAGGCACTGGGGAGGGTTTGGTGAGTTCTGCTCCAGTTCAGTCTGGTTCCCTGAGCCCCTCAGGAGAGATAACTCCTCACATCTCTTATCTTGCTCAGCATTTACCCTCGGGAAACGATGACCCTGGCAAGATTCCTTGTGGTTTTGCAAAAGGAAAGAAAATATTTGTTCATTCTCAGAGGCTTAGCAAGGTACAAGTGGGTGTGTTAACCACCCTCCTGAGCAGGAATGTTCTCCTAAAGCATTAACCTGCAGGAGGAGGAGCTGCTGTGGTGGGCTCAGTGCAGGACACATGGGAGAGCTCTTCCCCTTGGCTAAAATTGTATTGAAATTCCTCTTTCTCACTTCTTCCTAAAGTCTCAGCAGAATCTCTAGGGATGGGTGGCAACTTAGGGATGGTGAAATGTAAATAAAACTTTTCCTTCCAGCAGAGCACAGAGTGTCTTCTACAGAGCCCCCCACCTCCTCCCAGCACTGCTCCTGCATGACTGCCCAGATGGATTCAAACTCCAGCAATTCAGATTTCAAAAGATGACATCACATCCACTCCTGAACGTGTCTCAGGGTGTTTTTACAGACGTGATGTAACAGGTGATTGTCCCATATCTCTCTATCACTGACTCAGTTTTTGAAGAAAAGGTCTAATTTTAACCTGCAGCTTCAGTTAAGTGTTTCCATCCTGTTCTCTCTGAAAATAACCTCCTTGGTTTCCTGACCTGAGATTTCTGTTCCTAGAAAAGACAGAGTCACACAGGAAGGCATGTCAGGGACACGTCACAGCTGGGCTTTCTGTGCTGCCTGCAGGGGAAACAGGAGTTTCATGTGCTGACCCAGCACAGCCCATCCATCCCACTGATGAGGCAGGTGGGAATTAGATCCCTTTGGAAAACCAATATTTACTCAGCTCCCTCCTGGGCAGCTCTGCCTGCCTGTGCTTGGAGTGCAAACAGGTTTCTATGGTGGCTCCTGGCAGCTGGCACAGCTTCACTCTTCCCACAGGGTAAACTGGCACATTTTGGGGACAAGCAGCCTGGGAGGGATTGGGATTGGGATTGGGATTGGGATTGGGATTGGGATGGTGGCCGAGTCCCCGGGGCTGGTGGGCTGCAGGGTGTCCATGAGAGGTTGTCCCTCTCTTCCAGGCTGGCCCCACAGCAGCCAGCAGGGGTGGTGGGTTATACTCCCATGGAAGAGGCCCAGAATATCCTGGGAATCCAGAAGGATCATCCAACCCCCTGGATTTTATACAATTGCTTTTCCCTGCGGTTTCCCTGAGAGTCCAGGACAGGCCCCTGGAAGAGGAGGACACAGGGAATGTGTTTGTGCAGTGCCAGCTGCCCTCTGCTTCCATGGACAGGCACCTCCTGCTCTCTTATGGCACTGGGGGATGCCACTCCATGGAAAAGTTTGGCTATTTCAGGACACCACGAAATCAAGAAGCTGCACGGCCCACACTGGGCAATGAGTCCCACGTTTCCAAGGGGACATCCATTGGGGAATCTCCAGGAGTGTTTGATCAGTGGGAATTCGTGAATGTCACACAAATACACGAGGCAGTGATGCTCTGAAGTGCAGAGCAGCTGTGAGGAGAGGCTGCAGCTCTGCCTGGAGGAGGGCTCAGCTGGAGGCAGGCCTGGGCTGGGCTCATTCCTCCCAAATCCTCACCTTTGTCCCCTGCAGCCAGAGGGGTTTGAACAGGCCGGTGGATCCTTACTGGGGAGGGGCAGTGAGTCAGCACAGCCAAAGCTCTGCCTGCATCCTCACAAATCCCTTCAGCCCCAGGTGAAAACGTGGGAACTGCCTTTCAGCAGCTGCATCCAGAGCCTTCCACTTTCCCAAGGCGCTGCAATCCAAAGGTTGTGGCCCGGTGCTTCCCATCACCTCCTTGGGGTTCTGTGCACTGGGATTTCTTCCTCCTGCCCACCACCCAACCACACACCCAGCAGGGAATCTCCTCCTGGCCTGCCTTTGCCTGTTTGTAGGATCAAATCCCTTTTTCAGTCCAGGTCAGTTTTGTCTTTGTCTCCAATTACACATCTCCTCCCAAGGCCTGTTTCTGTCACGCCTGGCTGGAGCCAACCACCCCTGGGATCCATTTTATCCTTGTTGTGTCCTCAGAGTCTCCCCCGCGTCCATCAGGGGGATGGATCCCCATCCCAGCAGGATTTTGGGAGGAGGGTGGAGCAGATCAGCCCTCAGTGATCCCTGCAGGATCATGCCTGGCGCCTGCCAGGCTGTGGCACACAAAGCAGCGTGTGCAGCTCCACAGAAAAGCTGGAATTCATTTAATAAAGGCAAGGAAAATCCAATGAAAGCATCCTTCCCTGCCTAATCCCCTGCATGAATCAACAGAGCTGCAGCATCCAAAGGCTCCGGGCTGGAGCCTTTTTTCCCAGCAGAGAGCAGGCCACAACAGGCAGCTGGGGAAGTCCAGGAGTTGCCATAAATTCTGTTCCTGAGGGAATCTTCTTCTGCAGCACAACTTCCCAATCCCCAGACACCTCTGCCCTCAGCAGCCTCGTGGCTGGAGGGATTGGTCCTCCAAAAAAAAAACCAAAAAAAACCCAAAAAAGGAAGTAAGAATCTGCAATTTTGGGGTAAAACAAGGCAGAGCCAACTGATTCCTGCTGTTTTTTCTGATGCAACAGCCCTTGGCAGGATCTTGCATCAGTCCCTGAGGATGCTGCAGCCTGTGGCCCAGAATGAGGAGGGTGTCAAAGTGCATTTTCAGGCTGCTTCTTCTGTGTGGAGGGCAGGAGAGAAATCCAGATGGTATTTGGCCCACACAGCGAGAAGTAAATCCCAGGGAGAATATTTTGCAGGATTTATGGGTTTATCTTGTTTGCCTTGGGTACAGGAGCTTCTCTCAGATTTGCTTTCATGAATAAGACAGACAAAAACCTGTTTAACCTTTGCTCAGCAGTGATAGCACCTGCTCAGAAATTCCATGGGGTACTAGGAAAAAGGCTAATTTTGCTTCAGTTTCTGTTAACTTTAATTAAACGTGGAAGATAAAGAGAGAATGGTTTGAGGCTTGCAGGAATTCTAATTAGGCAATACCAGGATTCTGGTTTTCCTAGAAAATATTAGATGTACCTGAAGGAAACAAACATAAACAAGGGGACAAAAGGGTTTTCCAACCCCAAATGTTCCTTCTCTGAGCAGCAAGAGTAATTTTTGGTTATTCAGAGGGTCTGGCATGCACTGGGATTATTGTGGCTTTCCTCTGTGAGCCGGGATTTTTATTTTGAAGCCTTTATTTCCTCTACCTGTGGAAGGACCTCCCCAGACCTTTTTCCATGCAGCTGCTTCCCCAGGATCCTGCTCTCTCCTGGGAATGGGCTGTCCAGGGCTGATTCCTGCAGGAATTGCACAGCCTGAGCCATCATGTGAGAGCTTAAACTCTTTACATTGTGGGGAGCCAGTGCCTCTTTGCAAAGCCTATTTCAGGCAACTTTGTCAGCCTGGATTATGGGGGTTTTTTTTTCCCCTAATGCAAATCCAGTGCTGGCACAGGGATAAGTCTCATTTAGCAGGAGCAAGGCTGTGGACAGACAGACAGACAGACAGACAGACAGGCAGGAGAGTGCAGCCCCCAGCAGGGAGCTCAGCATTCCCAGGCCTGCAGTTCCCCAGGAATATCATGTACAGACCCAAACACGCAGGAGGAGCTGGCAGTGCCCAGCCTGTGGGGCAGCTTCAGTCCCCACAGCCCCTCCTCTCGTGTCCCTGGGGGATTTTTCCTTGCTCCAGCTCTGCCCAGCGGTGCCCACAGCCCAGTGCCTGGCAGAGGGGCTGGCAGGGAGCTGTGCCCATGGAGGGTTCATGGAAGCTGAGCCCTGGGCTGCTCAGATCCCCCACGGCCACACTGCCCAACCTCTGCTGGGACAGCCCCAAACCCTTCAGCCTCATCTTCCCCAGAAGGATTCCACGGGCTGCTGGGTTTGGGTAACACCAGGCTTCTGGCTTCTCTAGCAAATATGAGAGGTACCTGAAGAAAACAAACATAAACCAGGGGCAAAAAGGATTTCTCCATCCCCAAATGTTCCTCCTCGAGGAAAAAAATGTGACCAGCGAGAGTAATCTTTGCCCTGGTGCCTTTAGGCTGCAGGAATCTCCTTCAGGTCCTCACAGGCCCCAGGTGTGTTTGGAATATTCTCCACCTCACAGAGCCTGGCAGGGCTGAAATCCCAGTGAAATGCCAGGCCCTGAGCAGGAGCTTCACCCCGTGCTGCTGCTGGCACAGGCACCACGGCCCCTCCAGACATTTCCCTTGTCTTTTAGCTGAGCCTTTCTGCTCCCAGAGCCAACGTGCAGCAGCAGCTCACTGAGCCACGAACCTCCCGAATTCCTGAGGTGCCCAGACCTGACTTTGGAGCTGTTTGCAGCCCAGGGGACAGAGCTCCTGCCCTGCAGCTCCTGCTGGTTACACAAGCACGGAGAGGGGCAGCCCCTGCTCCTCCCGGGCAAGTCAGGGCAGAAATGACCTCACTGAAATCCAGAGGCTCCTGGGGATGTCGGCCAAAGCGGGCAGGAAAGGGCTCCGAAGTGGAGAACTGCAACAGCCCGAGGGTTTGCCTGTGGCACAGGGCTCTGTGCCTTGGACTCCTGTCACTCGCTTTGGGGGTAACTCTGGGCTGCTCTGCAGGCTGCAGGGTTTGTCACCCGGTGCCGTGGCAGTCCCTGGAGAGGTCCCTGGTGGTGCTGGCACCATGCAGACACGAGGAGTGGGAGCTGCCCGTGGAACTGGGGGAGCTTCAGCCTCCATCCCGACCCTCCCATGGTTCTGTGATGGAAGGAGGGCAGGCAGCCATGGCACCGAGGTGGCTCTGTGACCTGCGTGTGTCCCTGTCACCCTGAGGGCCACAGTGATGCCAGCTCCTGCAGCAAAACTGGGAGAGCAGGGTGGGGTCCTCGAGCTGGACATCCCAGAGCTACTGCCCTGGCTGCAGAGGGAGGCAGGGAATCCAAAAGGACGTGTTGGAAAGAGCTCTTAATTAAAAAAAAATGGATTTTTTTTCTCTACATAAAGTGTCATCCTGCCTGTTCCCATATCCTGGGCACTGTCCCTCACTCCTGGTGCATTCCCAGCTCTTTGCTGGGTGCCACAGCTCCAGGTGCACAGGTGGATAACTGGATTCAGCTCCCCCAGATCCAGGAACAGGCACTCCCAGGCATGGATCGCACAGGCCTAAGGCTACAGGGACATTTTCCCAGCAAAGCTTGACTGCAAACTGGTTTTTGGGGCCAGGGCCCTGCAGGGGCACCCCAGGACACATTAATTAAATCAGGAAAGAGGCTCGGGCAACAGGAATTGCCATTTCTTGCTTCCCTGGTCTCTAATTCCATGGAGGGATCCAAATGTGGATTCATCTCCCCTTGTGCAGCTTGGATGAAGAGCAGGGGGATTTCCAGCATTTACTGCCCCGACTGATTGAGACAGAGCTTTCAGTCTGTTCTGGGAAGATGAGCAAGACCTTTCCCAGCGGGGGAAACTGAGGCACAGCCAGGAACAACGGTGGTTTCCATGGATTTCCAGGTCCCTCCTGCCCACTTCAATGTTTCCTGTGCCAACTGGCAGAACTGCAGTCCAAGACAGGCAGGGAATTTGCATCTCCAGGAATTATGCAGGGAGGAAAAAACCTCATGGGGATCTGTAAAAAAACCCCTGTTACATTTCAAGGTCTGGAATCAGGGGGTTGGAGACATCCTTTTGTCAAAGATCTCTACCACCCATTTTTCCAAAAATCCTGTGCTGCTGAGCTCTGACACCTAAAAAAATAGATTAATTAAGTAAAAATAAATCTCCAGCAAAATCAGCTGGAGACACACCTTTATTTCATGGCTTTGCAGGTTAAAATCAGCAACTCCTTTAAAAAATGGTAAAAAAGCCCCTTCGGGCAGTTCCATTGCCTCAATGTTAAAGGAACAATTTTGTCGCTGGGTGTTATTTTGCTGCAGGGAAGTTTGTCAACATCAATTCTCCTTCTCTCCAATTTCCCTCATACCTAGAGGTCATTTTCACTGTATGAATTTATTTCCCTCCGAGGATCCCTTTATTAGTTCCAGCCACAATTCCCTGTCAGCTCCTTGTTTTGATTTATCTGTGCACCCTTGAAGCTGTTCCTGGCCCACCCTTCAGCAGCTTCTGCTCAACCCAAACAGATTTAGGGCCTTTCATCTTCCAGACAAATCTTCAAAGCAGCAACAGTTTTATGGTTTTTCCAATTCCCTCCAGTGCTGGGACGTTCCCACCTGCTGCTCCAAGGGCTCACCCTTCCTTGGTGGCATTCCCTGTGCTCCCCACCGCCCTCCCACACAGGAGCTCCTGGGTTTGGGCAGAAAATATCCCGGCTTTGGTCTGAGGGTGGGAAATGTCAGCCTTGCTCGCTGTGTTCTGTGTTCCCACGCCTGCCCTCTCCCAGCACCTCCAGCTCCCAAAGCCCAACGAGCAGAGCTGGGGACGTGTCTGGCCGGTGCCGGGGCCACACGTGGCTCCCACTCCAGGAGTCCTTCCCAGGAAAAGCCCTCCAGGAGGTTTCCTCTGCCCCGCTGCTGCTGCTGATGAGCCCACGTCCCTCTCCGCCAAAGCCCAGTGGCTGCTCCGTCCCTGGGAGCGTTCCAGGCCAGCTTGGAAGGGGCTTGGAGCGCCCTGGGACAGCGGGACAAGATGAGCTTCGAGGTCATTTGCTGCCCAAAGGCTCCCACGGGCCTGCGAGGGCGCAGCGGCACCGGGAAGGGTCAGCTGGGGGCCGGGATCTTCGGGGCAGGGCTGGAGCAGCAGGTGTGGTCCCAGCCCCGGCTTTGTCCCGACTCCCGGAGCGTCCCCGAGGCTCCCCCGGTCCTTTCAAACCCTTTTATCGGGGCTGCTGTTTGGATTGAGTGCACGAAGTGCTCTGAGCACGTCCCCGGCCCCAGGGGGTGCAGACAATTCCTGCCTTTGTTGGATGGCCGGGTCCTCTCCTGCTCCCACCCAGAGCCCAGCCCTGGAGGGGGCCGGGACAGGGACACGGAGCAGCATCCCGCAGGGCCAGGGGGATTGCAGGGATCCATGGGCACTGCACAGATCCAGGGGATTGCAGGGATCCAGGGGATTGCACAGATCCAGGGGGATTGCACAGATCCAGGGGGATTGCACAGATCCAGGGGATTTCACTCCCTGGCTTTGTATTTCCTTGTTCTCCAGGCTTTGCCAGCCTGTCCCTCTCCTTTTCCCGGCCCTGTGTGCAGACCTCCCTCTGGTATTAACTACTTCTGTCAGTGTTCCCTCTCTCCCAAACAGTAATTCCCTTTTCCAAACCCCACAGGAAGCTCAGTGAGTCCCAAACCTGCTGAACTCCCAGGATGGATGCACTGTGGGAATCCCCCTGGATGCCCCTGTGCCCCCTGCAGCCTCCTGGGACCCCTCTGTGCTGCTCCTGGATCTTCAGCCCGTACTGGAAGCACGTTTTCCACTCCCAGCTGCCAGGAATGTGCTCTGGCAGTGGCTGCACCCACCTCAGCCTGCTCTGGGCAGCCCCTGTGCCCCTTCCAGGCAGCCCAGGGCATCCCAGCCCTGCTCCTCCATGGCCCAGTGATCTGTCTTAGGTTTTATATTTATTTTTATTTAATTTGCCGGTTTATTCTTTTCCCTGGTTTCCTTCTTTGGCCACAGCTGTCACTTCTGGAATGATCTCTTTGGAATCACAGCCTATCCCACTGTTGAGCTTTTGGGAGATGGCTTTTCTTAGCTGACTCCAATTCCTTCACTGAGAGCTTCGAATGCCTGGGAGAGGCTCCAGGAGAGTCTCCCCACTGCACCCAGGATCCCCAAAACTGCATTCCCATTTCCCACCTCCAATCCCCTTTTAAAAGAAATATTTCCAGGTAAATGCTGCTGTGGTAGCAGGGTTTGGGTTTAGGGGGATGTTGGGCTTGAGGAAAGAGCTCTTAAAACAAAAAAAGGATTTTCCTACATCATGTGTCATCCCTCCTGTTTCCATGTCTTGGGCACTGTCCCTCACTCCTGGTGTCATTCCAGCTCCATCCCATCTTCCAGTGTTACTTCCCAAAGAATTGGCAAACCAAGAGTTGCCTTTTCCCTGTGAACTCCCTCCTTGTCACACCTGACTTGGCTGTGGAATTTGTGTGTGACATTTGCTCAGCCCATGTGGCACCGCTGAAATCTCATTTACTGGGATTTCTCCCCAGCTTTCCCTGCCCGTTTCTTCCTTTGGGATGTGTCTGTGTTCCAAGGGAACAGCCCCAGCACCACCCTCTCCTTTAGGAGGGAAATCCTTGGGAGTTCTGCCCTCTGCAACCCAAACCCAAATCTTCCCCCAAGCCTGGGAGCCTGAGCATCCCTGCCCTGCTCCTTTCCCACTGAAACACCCTCTTCTCCAGCCTGGAATGGACAGGGAAGAGGAATTGCAGCACTTTCCCCATAAAACCTTGGTCCCTTCCTACTGCTGGGCATTCCTGTCGCTGCACAAAACTCTGGACACACCCTGGAACTGGGATATTCCTCCTCTGCTCCCTCCTCTGCCCAAAGCTCTCCCACTGCCCCGTCCCTTTGGTTTTAACTTCAGGAAAATGAACTAGAATTTCAAAAAGGAGGATGGAGATGAGGCATGGATGCTGCCATTCAGCTGCCAGAGGAATATTTGGAAAGCCAAGTGCTGATGGATGTGGGACAATCACGGAGGAAGAAAAACTTCCGAGGCAAAGACCAGCAACGAGAGTATTGTAATTCAGCTTTCTTTGTTAAAAAAACAAAACAACCCAAAACGTAGAACAACCCAAACACTGAACAGATTTGTTAAACCACAGACATAAAAGAATCAAGAAATACTACAAAACAAAACAAAACAAAACCATTGCAGGAGACATCTTGTTGTCCAAGGCCATTGGATTCAGGAGCTGCTGGCTGCCCAGCCCTCAGTCAGTGGAACTGCTGTGCTGCCAGGAACACAAACGTTGGGAATACACAGCGCTTACTGGAGGAGAGAATTAAGACTATAAGATATTTACCCCTTTCAAATAAATAGAGTGTCATCTACAGCAATATTTAAATTAGTAAAACAGGTTTTTTTTTTAAAGCAACCAAATGTAACAAAATTGTAAATCAGGTCTAGGCTTTGTTGTGTGTGTTAAGAGCTTCTTCTTTTTTTGCTGTGTTTAAAAAAACCAAAAAAACCACCACAACAAAAATACAAAGCAAAGTGTCTGAAAAGTCAGATTCTTCACCAGGAGTGAAGGTCACCCTCCCTTTGTTCTGAGGGTGGGAGCGAGGTCTGGGAACCACTCAAAACCCTCCCTCTCCAAGGATTTTGGTGGGACAGGGACCTCCCCCTGTCCTCTGAACAAATCAGGAATTTTTTCCCGGTGTCTGACGCTGATCCCGGCGCAGGCAGAGCCTGGGATGGGAAGTCCCTGCGCCAGGCTGGACATCAGCCCTCAGGGAGAGCTCATATAAAGTCTCTTTTAGGCAGTTTAGAAATTAATTCAGTGTTTAAAAAAATACTTTTTATTTGTACTCATTACCACTTCCACAGCTGGAGGAAGCAACACCCCTTCTCAGGCAAGGAATGGGGTGGGGAAAGCGTGGAATAATCCTTTGGATATGGGATCCTTCGGGATCACTGACCAGAGCCAGGTTTCTACCACTGCATCATCAAACTGGGAGCTCTGGGCTGCACCAGCAGCATCCCCCACATTCCCAACCCAGCTCCAGCTCCAGTTCCAACTGGGAGGAACTCGAGCCCAGGCAGACCCAGCACAACCCTGGGTGGAACTCCTGGGATGTCCTGGCAGGGATGAGGGAGCAGGTTCCCATCCCTGCAGGGATGAGGGAGCAGGTTCCCATCCCTGCAGGGATAAAGGAGCAGGTTCCCATCCCTGCAGGGATAAAGGAGCAGATTCCCATCCCTGCAGGGATAAAGGAGCAGATTCCCATCCCTGCAGGGATGAGGGAGCAGGTTCCCATCCCTGCAGGGATAAAGGAGCAGGTTCCCATCCCTGCAGGGATCTCCCTGCTCGGGCAGCCAAGCGTGGCTGGCTCTGGCTCACCCCGGAGCTCGGGATGCTCCCAGGGCCGGCACAAGGCTGGGATTCAATCCCGGGGGTCACAGCCAGAGCTCAGCACCAGCCCGGAGCCGCCTCGCCCTGGGGCTGCTGCTCTTTCCCAACCTCCGGGAGCCGCTTTGTCCCAGCCCTTTCCCAATTTCATGTCGTGAGTGGGTGGAGGAGAAGCTGGCATCCCTCGGGAACAGCCCCAGGCAGCCGGGCCGTTGTGCAAGGACAACGTTTGGCAGTTTCCTCCTGGATTTTGTTTCGTAATTTTGTTTTCTATGAAAGCCCGAGAGCGCCGTGGCCTCGGCTGAAGGCACGGGAACCTTCCCAGACGGAGTGGGAACGTTCCCTGGGATTCCCTGCAGCCAGGGCAGGACTCTCCAGGGTTGGGGAGTCACAGCCCCACTTCCCCCCGCCCAGACCCACCACGGGGCAGCCCCTGGAGGAGCCCAGTTTATCCCCTTGCCTGAGCCGCCCTGGGAGAGGACTTGGACAACTACAAAGCCACTTCCCAGGAGTTTGAGTCCAGCTCAAGGGCCTTTAAAGTTTGTTCAACTGTGCCAGAGTCCCTTTGAACTCCGTGGTCACCGAGGGGGCCGCTCCAAACAAAAGCCTGTTTACCAGAACACCGTGTCTGAGATGGAAAACACTGCAAATTCTGCAGGAAGTTTAAAAAATAATAATAAAAAGATCATTAAAAATCCACCAGGACGACATAAATCCCCCTGGTTTTTGCAGGGCTGGTTCCCCTCCCAGCTGGAGGAAGGGCTCATTTAGAAAGAGGAACCCAACGGGCACGGAAGTGCCTGGGCAGCAGCTCCTGCTCTGTTTAGCAATCCCTGCGGGATGCAATTCCGTGAACACCCCCAACAACTGCCAGCCTGGGAGCCTGAACTCACAAACAACTGGAGAGGGGCAGGAATTGGGAGCTGGCTCAGGTCAGGGAGCACGGGGTGGCTGCGGCTCCGCCACGGCGCCGCCGGCGCGCTCCGTGACCTTCACGGTCTTTTCCAACCTGAATTCCCTGGATAAAACAGCTCCAGCTGCGCCTGCAGGGAGCTGTCCATGGAACAGATTCCCGTGGAACCTCCTTTAGGTCACTGGGGCTGCAGGGTCCTCGTGGGGAGGGTTCATCTCCGTCCCTGACTGACCACAGGCTCCCAAGAGCACAAGAGAGAAACTGGAAAAATCCCACCTCCAGTGCTGGGAATGATGGGAAGCTCTGGGAACTGTCACTCCCTTGCCCTCCCTGACACATCTCACTGCATGTTTGAGGAAAACCAGCAGCAAGGAGGGCCTTCCCAGAGATGAATTCTCCCTTTTCCATACCCAAATCCATCAGAACAACGCAAGCAGATGCTGCTGATCCAAGGGAAAAGCTGCCAGGCTGCACAGCAGAGGCTGTGGCAGCCATTTCCATGATTGTCTTTTCTTTCTAAAAATGAAATTCAGTTTTACCCCTTCCCTCATTATCTCCCAAACCTCCAGGCTTGGGAAAAAACCAACCCAAGCTCTTCCAGCAGTGTCACCAAGCTCTGGTGGAGGGCAGCTATGGGGAATCAATGACTCCAGGGTGAAAGAAATCAGCTTTTTGGCAGATGAGCTTTGAGATGTGAGATGTGAGTTTGGCTGACCAAACTCAGCCTTTTTGTGGCTCTGTGCTGGTACCTGGTTCAGTTTCTTCCTAAACCTCTATTGCCAAGGAGATGCTGAAGAGATCCCCAGGAACGTGGGATCAGTGCCAGAGGCTCAGGTCAGAACAGGAGAGAGACCTTCAGCAGCAAGTGGAAAATCATGGAAATCCATGAAAAGCAAAGCAAAGCAAGCGAGTTAAGGATTTCATTAAAATCCATTAATTGCTTAAAAAGTGGTTTTTGTGTGACAGCTCCTCTTTCAGACCAGGGTGAAAGGGCCACCAGGAGGACACTGTGATGGTCATCACCTGATGGACAACGTGTCCAAGCCAACCTTTGGGAGGCCCGGCCCCAGCCCCGAGCTCTCTGTGCCAGCTGACTTTGGGCTGAGTGCCTGAGATTCCAATGCCTTTGCTTTGCATTCCAGGGGATTCTGCTGGTGGCTTTTGGCACTGAGAGCCCCCATGCTGAACCCAGGCCCTGCAGGAGCTGCCCTGGGAGCTCACAGCCAAAAAAACCCGGCAGCTTGAGTGGCAGGTGACAGACTGAGGTCCCCTCTGCATGGAACAGGACCAGCAGGAGCCCTGATTTCCCATCACTGCTCAAAACCACCTGAGCCTTCAGCTGGAAGAAGCCAAAACTCGAGCTCAGGTTTTGTGATTCATGACCTGATTGATGCCAAAGCCTCTCCACAGGCACGGGATCTGAGATGCTCCAACTAAAACCTTGGGTTCTGCCCTCTGGATATTCCCAAACCAGCTGCAAATCCTCGTGGATTAACTCAGCTCCCAGAGAGCTGGATTGGGAATGTCCACACTGTCACAGAGCTGGATTGGGAATGTCCACAGAGCTGATTTGGGAACATCCATGTCAGCTGCCATGGAATAAAGGCTGATTGTCTCCCCTGTTCCTGCCTCGGAGCAGGACACGGGGCTGGCAAAGTGGGAGTGTGGAGGTGCCCCAAGACAACCTGGAGTGCTGCACAACTGCCCAGGACAAAGCCTGAGTGAGCACCACGGTGTCCTCAATGCCCCTTCATCCCAAAGAACTCTGCTACAGGGAGAACACCCCGGCTTCCCAACGGCCAAGCTTACCAAAAAAACGGGAAACAGTTCACCAAGGCACCTGCACAAAGCACGAGCACAAAGATCTGCAACACAGACAGCAAAGCAGCTCCAGCAGGGGGAAGATCAGAATTCCAGATGTGGGAGTGCAGAGGCACAATGAGCAAATGGTTCAGGAACTGCAGCTTTCCAACAGGTGACACTTTGGACCAAAGGAAGCGGCGTGTCCCCAGGGGGACAGTGCTGACTACTCGGGAACTACAGGAATTCTGGGTGTGCTCAGGGATGGGTGGGAAGGCACCAGCAGCAAACCAGGATTTCCCATGCAGGTGGGGCTGGCATCTCATCCAGCCAGGCCTGGTGCACCAAGGAGGGTCAGGCCCAGGCCCTGCTCCTCAGAGCAGAACTTTCATTACTCAGGGGTGGGCAGGCCCTGGCACAGGGTGCCCAGAGCAGCTGTGGCTGCCCCTGGAGCCCTGGAGTGTCCAAGGCCAGGCTGGACAGGGCTTGGAGCAGCCTGGGACAGTGGAAGGTGTCCCTGCCCATGGCAGGGCTGGCACTGGATGAGCTTTGAGGTCCCTCCCACACAAACCATTCCATGATCTCCAGCAGCCCGAGGTGGAGCCAGGACATCTGCCCTTCTCCACAGCCCAGACCCAGTGGTCCCATCTCCGTGGCACATTCCAGAGGAAACACAGCAGGACAGAGGGAGCAGCACAGGAGAGACCCCAGGGGATGTGCCAGGGCAATCCCCACCCCTGAGTTCTCTCTGCAGGTTTAGGGGCAAACGTGGCTCCCTGAGCAGGGCCACGAGGAGAGAGAGCACAGGGCTGCTCATCCCGTGCTGGGTGAAAGCCTGGCACAGAAAAGCAGGGAATGAGCGAGCCAAGGACGTGGCCTTCTGCTGAGTGCAGCTCCTGGGCTCCTCAGCAGGAGCTGCCCCCTCAGTGCTCATCCCAGGGCTGGGCATGGTGGGGAAGAGCACCCTGGAGGGCTGGCTCAGCAGCAGGCTTGGATCTGAGGGTGGTGATCCACATCCAAAGGGTGGCAGGGCCCCCAGTGAGGGACACGGTGACACTCAGGTGAGGCCCCCACACGTCACTGATCCTGCTCTGCCTTGTTCCACTGCCACTGGGGGTGGGAGCCACCATCAGCCCACCTCTGCTTCCCACCTGGGCCAGGTGAGGCAGCTCAGGCCCCCCCAGGCACTCTGAAGACTCAAACCAGGCTCCAGCAGATCCCAGAGCCAAGCACAGCCCTCACACACGCACAGGGCACGGGCTGCACCCTCTGGAACTGCCCTTTGGAATTCCTCCTCCTGGCTCGTGCTCGTACCAAGGACTTCTTCAGGCTGCTCTGTGGCTGCTGGGGCTGCAGGGGCTGAGGGAGGTGACAGAGCCGTGGTGGCAGCTCCAGTGCCTGGGATGAGGGAGGGAGGGGTGGGATCCTTGTGTCGTCTCAAAGTTGTGCGTTTCCTCGAGCTCAGTGTCCCTGCTGCTCCTGCCTAGGACTCCTGAGGAACCACCTGCATCAGCTTCTGGCACAGGACGGTGGCAGAGACTGCAGAGAGAGCAAAGGAGAGGTCAGGGATCACCCCCAGCACAAATCCGGGTCCACGAGGGAAGGGCTGAGCCCTCCCAGTCCAAGTACAACTGAAGGCTTGAAATATCCTAGGGGTATTCC
>VYXD01012417.1:56784-82090 GCA_013397195.1 Hylia prasina | reverse complement strand
CCCTGCTCCATCCCAGGGGTATTCCCTGCTCCATCCCAGGGGTATTCCCTGCTCCATCCCAGGGGTATTCCCTACTCCATCCCAGGGGTATTCCCTACTCCATCCCAGGGGTATTCCCTGCTCCATCCCAGGGGTGTTCCCGACTCCATTCCCAGAATTCAAACCCCACACCTGGAGCTCTCCTCCTGCAGCAAGGACCCTGCCCTGCTCCAGGACTCCTGGGCACAGCTTCTCCTTCCCTGCTGACACAGGACCTAACTGTGGATGCTCTGAGTGGGAGCAGCCAAAAGTGACTCAGGAATGGGCATGGAAAATCCAGGGTGAAGCTTTTCCTTCCAATTCTGAAAGGCATGTGAGCCCCAGCCTCTTCTGAAGGACAAACCCACCCAAAGGCCCTGTCCTGCACACAGGGCAGAGGTGGGAGCTAAGGGACATTCCAGGTGTAGATTTCCCAGGAAAAGGTGCTAAACTGAAGGATTTTTATTTTCCCACCCATCCAAACACTCCTCTGCCCCCTGCAGCTCCACTCTGTGGTTGGACACCACAAAATATTCCTGAATGGCAAAACTAATTCTAAGCACAAGCAAGTGAGGCTCAGATCAGAGGGAGGTGATCAGATTATCTGCAGTGTATCAATAAATCACATTTAAAGGTCCTGTGTTTCTCACTGGACATTTGCAGGATTATCACTGTCTGTTCCCAGAATATTTTCAATATTCTCCTTACAAGCCTTTGGTGGAGGAAAACAATGAATATGGTAATTTACCACCCAGGCACTGCAAAAATGGCTTTTCCAGGAACTGAGCCTAATACCCAGGATAAAAAAGTGAGTGTGGGACAGAGAGATGGGGGAAAAGAAGAATAAGGAGTGCTGAGTGCTGCTGAAAGCTTTTTTTCTTCCTCATGAAACACCCAGCTAAGGCTGGGCACTTCTTGCTGCTTTTCTGGGTCAGCCCCTTGGGGGAGAGCGGGCAGGCAGCTGCAGAGCTCAGCTCCTCGGGCAGCAGGGATTCACTTTTGGGCTCAGTCGTTGAGGCAGAGGTTCCATGTGCCAAGCACAGCCCCTCCATCCCTCCAAACCCACCCTGGCCTCGTGGCAGCTGCTGGAAAACCTTGGGGCAGACACCTTAAAAATAAACCTGAGAGAAAACACCCCGGGGAGCTTCCCTTCCCTCTCTGCTCTGCTGCCACAGGGGGATGCCAAGGAAAGCTCTGCCTGGATCCCAAATCTAAGCCATGGCTTGGGAATGACTGTGGGGTTTCAGCAGTCAAACTGAGGCCAGCTGTGCTCAGCCCCTCCTACACCACTGGGAAGGGATTCTTTGCTGGGCAAAGGCTCGGCCCTGGGCTTTGCCAGGACCAGGGAATTCTGCTCTGCTGCCAACAACCTCTTTGGCAGGACTAAAACCCCCCAAAAAGATGGTACTGGTCCCCAACTCTGCCATTACTGCAAATCAGGATGCATTCTGGGTGCTTGGCACACGTGGCAATCATCAGGATAAACTTGTTCCATGAAAGAAGAATGGAGCAGAGCCAGGATTTTGGAAGCTCCTCCAGAGGGAGGAGAGCCAGCACTGCCAGCTGCAGCACAGCACTGGGAAACGTTTTGCTGCTCCCTGGAGATACTCACAGATGCCTTGGAGAACCCACTTGGGCTTGTTTTGCCACCAGACCCCGAAGAAGTAAATGGGGATCCCACTGAGGATGATGGCAAAGCCGATCCCGCATTCCACGGGCGTCATCCAGAAGGAAACAGCGATGAGGAACAGGCAGGCCAGGATGAAGAAGATGGGCAGGCAGATGTTCACCTGGGCAGGGAGCAAGGGACAGCTCAGGAGATGTGCCAGGGGAGGATCTCCAGGAGTTTATCCAGCCTGTTCCCCCACGGCCAAGAGCCTTTCTCAGCACCTTTTCGGACCTCAGTTCCGTAATTCCGTAATTCCATCTCCAAATCATCAGCACCAAACAGCAAACCCAGCAGAGGCAGGGCACAAGCTGGGGCTGTTTCCCAGGGGACTCTGAGCAGGGCAGCCCAGCTTGGAGAAGAAAACCCCAAAACCAAAGGGAACAGGCAGCAAAGATTCCCTTTGGGAAGGCACCACTCCAGGCCCGTGGATTTGTTTCCCTGTGGGTGCTGCTGCCCGGCAGGGACCCGAGTGTGCTGTGGGATGAGGGAAGAAGAGCCTCTGGGGGAGAGGCACTGGGGGCTGACAGGATCTTGGCCTCCCCCCAGATGGGACACGGGGCTGCCAAGCTGGCCAAGGACAGCGGGGACAGAGCTCGGCACGGGGCCGGCTGCTTTAGCAGGAAACTATTTTAGGGGAATTCCAGGGGGGTACAGAGTGTTACACTGAGAGCCACAGCCCGGGATCTGTCTGGTACTCGTGGAGAATAATCCCAGCACAGCCCTGTCCCCGTCACCCTGAGCTCCCTCACTGCCTGTCCCCAGGGCAGCTCTTTGTGCTCCTGCAGGGATTCAGCAGCAGGGACAACACCTCCTTTGGCTACAACACAGCGTTTCCCTGCAATCCCAGCCCCTTTTCCATGCAGGACCAGCAGCTGAGCCTCCCCTGGTGCTGGGCAGGGCTCCCCTGGCAGTGCCCACCCCTTTCCCACCTTGATGGGCCTCTCCAGCTCCGGCTTCTTGTAGCGCAGCCACATCATCCCCATGATGGCCAGGGCCACACACAGCCAGTTGAAGAAGCTGAAGAAGTTGATGACTGAGAAGATGTCGTTGGAGAAGGCATAGAGCAGGGTCATGACACACTGAATCCAGGGAAAAAAAGGCCATTAGGAAAGGCAGCGGGCAAAACCACCTCTGTTACAACACTACACAGGGGTATTTAGGGGAAATACCTGCCAGGAAAGGGATCACAGAGACTATTTTTTATTTATTTAAGCTGTTTTCAGTGGGTGCCTGGAACCATTTCATAGGATCACGGAATGGTTTGGGTTGGAAGGACCTCAGAGCTTAAAGGACCTCTAGTTCCAACCTCCTGCCATGGGCAGGGCCAGGTTGCTCCAGCCTGGCCTTGGGCACCCCCAGGGACGGGAAGAATTCAAGAGAGCTGTGGCCACGGTGGGAAGGGTCCCTGTGCTGTGGGCAGGAATGGCTGTGGCTCCCTGCAGGGGATGCCAGGCCGGGCTCACCGTGAACACCAGGGACGGGACGGGGGTGAGCAGCCGGGGGTGGATCATGGACAGGATGGAAGGCAGGTGCCCCTCTCGGGATCCCACGAAGAACAGCCTGGGAGGGGACACAGAGAGGGGACACAGAGCGGTCACAGCCCTGCAGGGCTCACACAGAACAAGTGGGGCCAGCCCCCAGGCAGGACTGGAACTCCAGGACTGGAACTCCGGTCCCTGACTCACCAGGGAGGCTGGACACGGCCAGGGAATGCAGGAAGGATGGATTTATATCCTGCCCTCCAGGGACAGCCACTGAGTGACTCCTCAGGCAACACAGGGATGTGTCAGAGCCGGAACCATCTCAGTCCTGCCCCTGCCCAGCCTTTCTCCCCTTCCCGAGGGATCCTCATCCCTGAAGTTTCCCAACTTTCTGCTTTTCATTAAAGCCACTTTCTCAGCAGCCCCGAGCCCTGAGCCTGTGTCTGGGTCTGGTTTATTGACCTCACGAGGACTTTGCCTGAGGAACAGAAGACTGACACCACTGAAAGGTTGCCTTTAATCTGGTTTTAAAGTCTGACTTTGTCTTCCTGCATTCCCCACATGGCCTCCAGGCCCTCCAGACTTTGTGTCTGCCCACAGCCACTCTCTGGAGGAGAATTCCAAAGGAACAGGAACTGAGCACAGCCCGTAAACAAAACCCACAGGATTGAGCAAGGAACCTACCGGGAAGAAGTGAAAAGAGATCCATTGACAGACCCAAAGCACGAGAGCCCAACAAAGACAGGGATGATCCAGGACATGACACCGAGGTGGTAGTTCCCAAAATCCTACATGGGAGACAACAAGAGACATTTCACACTCACAAAGTCCCAAAAAACTCGGAGCTGCCTACAAAGAATATTTGGAGAAATCTCAACAAATGCCACAGCTCA
Organism: Hylia prasina; assembly: GCA_013397195.1. Lineage (NCBI taxonomy): Eukaryota > Metazoa > Chordata > Aves > Passeriformes > Sylviidae > Hylia > Hylia prasina. Next base: position 78,029 of record VYXD01012417.1, on the reverse strand, counting down.
GTGCTGAAGCTGTGACGGAGTTTCCCATATTCCCACGTGCTGCTCCCCTTTCCTGAAAAAGCAGCCTGTGGAATTGCTGAAATGCATCAGCAGCCAGCCTTTCCCCTGGGGCCAGGACACGACGTGCATCCACCAGCTCTCGGAAAGCTCGAGACCAAACGGAAACTGTGAGGAAACTCAGACAGCAGCTGCTGCCAAGTGCTGAGTCAGGAGCTGGGACACAGGCCTGGGGACACGCAGGGACCTGGCCTTGCAGCTTTTTGTCGCAGCCTCAGCCCGTGCTGCTCCAATATGGGATGGATTCCCAGCCTCTGCTGGTCCAGGCCAGGCTAGACAGGGCTTGGAGAGCCTGGGAGAGTGGAGGGTGTCCCTGCCTATGACAGGGGGAGGGATGGGATGACCTTTCAGGTCCCTTCCCACCCAAACCATTCCAGGATTCCTGCAGCACGGGCTGTGGCTGGAGCAGGGGCTCAGTCCCAAGCCCAGGGATGGAGCAGTGTCACCTGAGGGGCTCAGCTCATCCTGGGCTGGGAGATTCCCCCTGAAGCCCTGAATAATCCTGGTCAGGCTCAGTCTGAAGGTCTGCTCCCTTCTGAAGCCATCAGGGCTGCTGACCACACTGGCATTTTAACTAAGAGAAGTATTATTTTTCTCTCTGAATTAAAACAAAGAAGACACGGAGAGAGAACAGTGCAGTTCAGTGCTGACTGAGTGACCTTTCCCCATAAATATCAGGCTCTGGTAACTGACGGGCAGTCACAAGGCCAGCAGCTCAGAATGAAGAGCAGCACCCTCGCTGCTGCCCAGGATAATCCCCTGGGGATCACGCTGTTCTTCCCTGCTCCCATCACGCTGCTCTTTATCTCCTGCTCAACATCAGCCTCCCTGCAAGCAGCCCTGAGCAGCCTGCAACAAGGCAGGAGATGCGTGCAGCAGTTCCAAGGCTGATTTCACCTGCCCTGGGATGAGTCAGGCCGGAGCAGGGGGGATCTTACCACGGCCACGGCCTCGGACGTCAGCATCTGCCTGGTGCTCAGCGTGGTGAAGTAAGCCAAGTTGGTCAGCACATACACCAGAGTGACGACGGGCAGGGAGATGATGATAGCCAGGGGCAGGTTTCTAGGAAAAAAAAACATCCATTGTCCTGGAGCAGCTCGGAGGAGGGAGCTGCTGATCCCAGGGATGGCCACCCTCCCGTGCTGGCTTTGTTTGAGCTGCTCTGTTCTCTGGAGAATGGTGTCCAGTGTCCCAGAACACGCTGCTCCCACGGGACAGGGCACATCCACAAGGGAACAGGCTGCCCAAGGACTGGGGGAGTCCCCATCCCTCAAAAACCACCTGGATGTGGACCTTGAGGCCACGGTTAGTGGTGAACACGGTGCTGGTTCACGGCCTTAAAGGTCTTTTCCAGCCTTTCCGTGGCTCCCTGAACAGCCTGGAGGCTGCAGATGGACAGGGAAGGATGATGGCAGAAGGGATTTTTTGCATGGAGAGGCCTGGGCTGCCTGGGCAAGCAGGAATCCAAGATCACCACAAAAGCAATTAATTAAAAATACCCAGTGGCACCAGCACGGGGATCCTCTGGGGGCAGAGGAGCTCCCTTGTGCTGGGGGAATTCCTGGGGGAGATGGGAATCTCTGGGATGCACTGGGCAGTTTTAGGCCCTACTTTTAACTCAACTGTCTGGGCTGAGGGAACTCAAAGAAAAGGAGGTCAGGCACAGCCTAAGTGGGTCTGTGAACAGCCCATGTCAGTACAAATTTGCCTTTCCCAACAGGAAAAGGGAAAGTGCAAAAGGAAACCCTGCTTGGTGCCACTCTAATTGCTCCAAGCTGCAGGAGCAGAGTCAAATACCACGACTGCATCCAGCAGACATGAAAATAATTGCAAAATGCAGCCCCCCTTTTGCTGTTTCTCTGGGAAGGGGCGGATCCAGCCCCGTGCTTCCCAGCAGGCACAAAGCACCCCAGGGGCAGCCAGGATGGGCTCTTGCACAAGAGCAAGCCCCGAGCCTCAGCTCCCAGCAGCTCCCAGGCACCTTCCCAGGAGCAGAAGGGATTTCTCAGCACTGTCCTGCTCTGCTGAGGGCCCCAAATAACCCCGAGGGGCACGGGCAGAGCAGGAAGCAGCTCTTGCTCAACAGGATGGGAAGAGCACGGGACAGACACATGGACAGCAGCACAAATGTTCAGTGGGAGTTGAACCAAGGCAGCAATAAAGCCCTGAGTGCTTTTTCCTGGCCCATAACTCACAGAGGTGTCAGGCTAAGGAAGCAGATTTCTCCCAGTGCTGATAACACGGCACGGGAGAGCAGGGGAAACAACAGCCCTGCTCCTGCAGGGATTTCTGTTCCCTCTCCCTGATTCCAGGCAGGTACAAGGTCATTGATTCATCTTGTTTTCTCTTTTTAGGATAAAGACCTTGGCTTCCTCCTCTCTTAGACACACAAGGGGCTTCCCCAAAAGAGCAGCTTTTCCCCCTGGGAAGTCATGCCAGGGCTCACACCTACCTGTAGGGATTTATCATCTCTTCCGTCACAAAATTCAAGTAATTCCTGTAATTTCAAAAGGACGGGGGTTAATTCTGGTTAGTCCGTGGCATAAATGAAACCCTCCAGTTCAACTCATCTGCACAGGCATTCCAGGAGGGGCACAGGCACTGATCCTGTGGGAAAACTTAGGATGGCAGGACCAGGCTGGACAGGGCTTGGAGCAACCTGGGATAGTGGGAGGTGTCCCTGCCCACGGGATGATCTCAAAGGTCCCTCCCAACCCAAATCACTCCATGATGAGGATGGCTACAGGTGGCCTGTTTCCACTGCAGATTGAACAGCAATTTGCTGCTCAAAGGAGTGACAAAGGAGCCCTGCAGGAGGTTCAGTTTGGAACTGGAATTAAGGTCATTGTGGAAGGAAGAGAGGGCTGTGCCTTACCATCCTCCATAGGCAAAGAGGCCACTGTACAGAGCCAGCACGATGTTCCCCACATCCACATTGGTGCCCTCAAAGGATTTTGCAGGGGTCAAGTTCTCCACATCACCTGCAGGACACAAACCCAGCTCAGCACCAGGGGCTCTGAACCCTGGGAGACCCAGAGAAACCTGGAGGCAAGAGCTGCTCTTGGGGTTAAATCATTTTAATTATCACCCTGCTGCTTTTTGGCGTTTCCCTCCAGTTTTCCAGGGATCAGTCCAGCTGGGTTCATCCCCAGATGACGAGCCCAAAACCTCATCTCAAGCAAGGACTGACTCCTCCAAACTTTCTCACGCCGCGACGTGCTGTCACCAAGGTGATGTCCCAGAGACATCCCGGGGACCTTCCTGCTGGAAGATGCTTTGCAAACAGAAATTGTCACGTTGTCCTCTCAACTCCAGGCTGCTGGCCTTCGATAAAGCCCCAGGATTTCCTGCACTTCCACCAGCCACCCAAACCCCCAGAAACCCAGGATTTCCTCCGGTCCCACCAGCCACCTGATAAAGCAGAGGCCTGTGGCAATGCCTTTGATTGAGGGAAGTCAGGTTCTGGGGGTTTGGATATCACAGGTCACCTTCTTTAGGGCCTGATGATCAAAAGTTCCTGTCGCGGATCCGCTTTTGAAAGAAAACGCCAGAAATAGAAGATTTGATTGTGCCTCTGGTCCCAGCTCTCCCCGAGCAGCCCCAGGTTTATTTATTTTGCTTTCAAATGCTCTGCAGTTGTTTTGTTCCCTGTCTTTGATGCAGGGGCTGGCTGTGGGACAGGGATGGCAGAGCCACGCTCCCAGGCAGAGCGCAGGGAATGTGGTGGGATCCAGAGGGGCACCTCTGCACCCAGGGAGCCCTGGGGAGCCCATGTGACTCCTCTTAGGGCACAGAGCTCTCCAAATCACCCCAGCAACTGCATCACAAGGCAGTCAGCAGGGCCTGCAGCTTCAAGGACTCTCCCTCGGCACAGGGCACCCAGGAGGTGCTGCTGGAAAAGCTCAGGGATGCTCCAGCAGCAGGAATTTTCCCTCTGGATGGCCTCTCTTCCCGCCTCACTCCGGGAATTCTCCCTCCCCTGTGCCACTGCTGCAGAGGCTGGGTGACAAACATGGATGGAGCAGCCCTGGAAGAGCTCCTGCTCATCTTCCCAGTGCTGGGAAAGGAGGATTCTTCCCGGCAGCACCACTGGCCTCCTGGAGCATCTGCCGCTCGTGGGGCTGCTCCAAACCTCTGCCAGTGACCTGGAGCTGCCCTGTGTGGGCAGAGAGCTCCATCTCCTCTTTCCTCCTCCTTCCCTCACCCTCCAGCTCTGTCCTGATCCTTTCCACCCTGGGCATTGCTCCCTTCTCCTTCCTCCCTCCTGCTCCTGCCGAATCCCGACCAGGGTAGAAGGATATTCCCCATCACAGCATGGGAACTGCTCTCTGCCCCCCAGGCTGCCCAGGGATCCACATCCCTCTGCCTTTCCCTGGCTGCAGCCCCCTCATTTGCAGGGGGATGCTGTGGGTGTGAGCTGCACCAACACAGCAGCTCACCCACAGCCTGGGAATGCATCCAGAGTGGGAAACCCAAGGTGTGCAGGGCTCCTCCTGCCCAGATCCCAAACCCCAACTGCTCCCTGCTGGAGTCACCTCTTTCTTTCCCAGCAGCTCCTTGCACTGGGAAGGTCCTCCCTGCCTCTCCCCTGGGATGTGCTGGATGTATTTGATGCCCTGCGATCCTCTTTCAGCAAAATGCACCAATCCTTTCTAAAAACACATCCGAGTGCAACAGGAGAGCCAGGAAATGCAGGGACTGATAAAAGGCTGAGTTTAGCCTCAGTTCCTGCCTCGCAGGTTCTGCACAGACTCCCAGTTTAGCCCAGGTGAATCAAAGGGCTGAGCAGGGGATCACATTCCTCTGCATCCCTCGGGCTCAGCTTTCCCCACCTCATTTTCTGCCCTTCCTGAATAATTACCAGTCTGGTTCTTTCCAGGCCTTTTGTTATGGGAATAAGAGACACATTTTGTTCACAGTGCCTACAATTAGCTACTGCAACAGCACATGGATGGACTGGGAGAGCAGGAGGCTCTCCAGCGTTTCAAACACCCCTCAGGAGATCTCTTCTCAAAGGTTTCCCCATGTTCCCACCCTGATCCATGGATCGTCACCTTCAGCACCCAGGAGGATGCTCCCATCTGGGAGCAGCACAAGCACCACTCCATTTCTTGTCCACAGCTGGACACCAGCTCTTCCAAAATCCTCCTTCTGTCACAGGCAAAACCCTCTCAGGCCAAAAGTTCCTTCTCCTGAGGCAGCCAACACCTCACTGCCCTTCCTACCTCACCTTTGGGAGAGTTGGAGCTCCTCAAAACCTCCCAGTGAGTTGTTAAATTTCCCATTTCTGTGCCTCAGGGTAAAACGGATTTAACAACATGTCAGGACACAATTAAATAACCAGAGGAGTGCCCATATCTTACCATCCTCACCATAAAACAACTCTTCCTTGTGTCTAACCTAAACCTGCTCCCTTCCAGTTTAAAGCCATTTACCCCTCATCCCCTCAACACGCCCTGTTAAAAAAAAACCCAGATTATTTAGGTTTGATCCTAATTTGGACCTTTGATCCAACCCCACCTTGTCAACCAGACCGGGCCGTGCGGGGGGAGAAGGGGAGAGCGGCTGGACCATCTACAAAACCTCCCAGTCGCTCCATCCTTCAAGCCTCAACAATTCCAGCCCCCAGGCTTTTGGATCTGCAGCCTTTGGATGGAATGGAGGGTTACAAACGTGCAGCTGAGGCTGCCAAGTGCGGCCTTGGGGCATCCCGAGCTCATCCCGGGCTCATCCCGGGCTCCAGGCACTGCCCTGCCCATGCCCGGCACCCCGGAGAGCCCCAGCCTGGTTTGAACCGGCTGTTCCGCCGCACTCTGCTCTACAATTAACCAAATTAAGGTAACGAGCTGTGACACAAAGCCCATTTGCTGCTCCTCCAGCTGCCAAGCCCGCGGTAATTGTGCCGGGTCAGCCGGGGCCTGCGGCGGGAGGGACCCGGCCCAGGCGGGAGGGGCCCGGCCAGGCCTGTTCAGGCCCTTCCTTCAAAAACCTTCATCTGCTCCCCAGTCATGTCTAGTCTGGCTTTAATAGCACAGCAATCTTCTCCTTCACAAAGCGTTGCAGGATAATTAAATATTTTCTAACTTGCCCCAACAGCGAGGAGAGGGAACACGGCCATGGAGAGGGGAGCCCTGAGCACGGGGTGTCCGTACCCAGCACCCCAAACTAGGAGATGCACTCGGCTGCTGAGGCACTTCTGGGAAAAACAGAGAACTCAGGGGACCGAGTCAGGAAAAGAAGCCTTTGACACCTGATTAATCTGCCGAGGAGGCTGCTGTGATTTAGAGGGAAGGGGAGAGCGAGCTGTCCCTGCTTCCCTGTCCCTTCCCTGTCCCTGCGGGAGGATGAGGAAGGAGCCTCCCTGCAAAGGCACCTGCTGGAAAAGCCTGGCAGCGGTGGCATTTGGGATGCCAGGGGACAGGCAGCAGCAGGGAGTGGGGTCCCTGCAGTCCTGCTGTGCCCTCAGGGAGGGAGGGATGTTCCCAGTACTCCAACTGCCAGGGAGGATCCTCGGTGGGAGTCAGGGTGGGGAACATCCCCCTGCTCTGGCTGTGCCCAGCACTGACCATGGAACCCTGGAATGGTTTGGGTGGGAAGGGACCTCAAAGCCCATCCCATCCCACCCCTGCCATGGGCAGGGACACCTTCCCCTGTCCCAGGGTGCTCCAAGCCCCATCCAAGCTGGCCTGGCACACCCCCAGGGACACGAAGGGTCTGCCCCAGGGCACGGTCCCAGCCAGCTCTGCCACCCACACCCCAACATTGCTGGTGAAAAGCTGCTTAAAGGGGATGTCGTGGCTGGAAATCCTCAACTCTGCTGGGAGGGTTCTGAAAGTACCAGAAGGAAGATTCAGGCCTTCAGTGAGCAGGGTTTGGCTCTTCAAGTGCCACTTTTAGTACTCCAGGTGCAAGAACACGTCTGGCACTGTGGGGTTGAGACATCTGGGTGCTGCTTTCATTTATCAAATCCCTTCTGCTAGAAAACGCCCCTTTGGATCTTTCTTTCTCCCTGGGGGTTATTTTGGTAGTTTCCAGTCCCCATTTTTTTCCCTGCCGTTTTTTTGGTGGGTTTTTCGGGTTTTTTTTTGGTGAAGAATCCTGTGATTGAGAGAGAGGGAAGGAAAATTGACTTTCTCTTCCTTTCCTCCCAGGCTTGGAGCACCCTGGGATAGTGGAAGGTGTCCGTGCCCATGGCAGGCTGAGACTGGGGGAGCTTTGAGGTCCCTTCACACCCAAACTATTCCATGATTCTACAAAAAAAAATAATAAAAAGAAAGCCCAAATTAAACCCAAACGTCCTGCCCAGCCTAAGCTCTGCTCTGGAGTTAAACCTGCCTGCTCTGTCCTTGGCTGACCCCGTGCTGCTCTGGCAGATGCAGCTCTGCATCCCTGACAGCCCAAGGAAAGGAGGCAGGGAGAAAAATGCTGCTGCTGCCACCAAACAGCTCCTGGAGGCACCACAGACCAGGAATTTTACAGCCAGGAAAAAGAAAAGGGACAATAAATAAAGGGACAATAAATCCAATAAAAGCAGTTCAATAAAATCAGTGTTAAATTCTATTTCTCTGAGTCCCAAAGGCCCAATTCCAGGTTTTTAAGCAGAGCTGCTGGTGAGAGATCACAGCAAGGGCTGGAGCTGCATCCCTGCTCCAGCTGCCTGAGGGCACAGAAACATTCAATAAACCCTGAGGCTTCATCCACAGGAAAAAGTAGATGGCAAACATGCCTGTGATATGGTTTTTTCTGGTTTTTTGACATCAAAACCTTTCCTGAACTTCCATACCCAGATTTTTTGACCATTTCACACCTCAGTCAGTTTTTAAGGGAAGGTTTTAAGGTGCAGGTATGGAGAGGACATAACCACAGATCTCTGTGTCACATCCAGGGCAAAAACATCCCTCAAACCTGCTGTCCAAACCTTCTCCATGATCCACTCCCCAGAAGGCAAGTTGAGAGAGCTGATAAAATAAGAGAACCAAAATAGATCTTGTTCTCCTAATACTGGAGTGAAAAAAACTCTGATCCTCTCTATGTTTTAAGTTAGTTCTATTATTTAAGTTATTAGTAATTATGCAAGTTTAATTAATTTATTTGTTATTTCCAGGCTGTAATCTGGGGGCCATACACAAGGTTTTACACACCAATACCCAAATCCAGGGCTTTTCAAACCACACATCTCCAGCCCCACAAAGGCTTTTAAAAGTTTCATTTTTGTATTAATATAAAATACTTTCATCCCAAGCAGCTCAGTTCCACTGAGTCAACCTCCAAGCACATGAAAGGCTGAGTAGGAAACCAACTTCCATCCTCCTCCTTTGGAAAGGGCAGGGAAGGAGTGATGGGAAACAGCTGCTGGCAGGGAAATGTTCTTTCCTTTGGGGCAAAATTGCCACAGAGTTTTTGTCCTTGAGAGACTCCTGCTCTTCTGCAAATCAGGAAAAGAGCCAAAAAAGAAGATGAAAAGAGAAGAAGCCAAAAGCTGGAGGTCAGTGCAGAGAAATTTCTGTGAAATCACAGAAATTTCCACGTTTGAGCAAAAAATGTGGTGTTGCTCCCCTGGTCTGTTTGTGGATACTGGGAACACAAACCAGCAGTGGGACAGGAACCAGTAAAACCAGTGCATTGTCCTGGGAATACACAACCCCACTCCCCCTGAGACAGCAGCCCCAGACAAACCAGCTGGGTGCACATCTCACCCCAAAACAGCTCCCAGCTTGGATTGATTCACCCCTGCTGCTCCTCTTGATCCAAAAAAACCAACACTGGAATGGGCACAGGGTGTGGAAATGTGGCTCTGTGTGGGACAAAGCTGGAGGACAGGGCAGTGTTCTCCCATTGTCACTGAAAATGGGAATTTTGGTGCTTTCCTTGAATAAAAAAAAAAAAAGAAGAAAAAATGACAATTTCTTGCTGTGCCCCTGCTAAAATTAGCACAGAGTCACCTGGAATGATTGAAAGGAAAATGGAGCAAGGTGCAAACAGCAGGAGGGAGCTGAGGAAGGGACAGGAAAGGAGCTTGCACATTCTTAAGGACTTGGCAGAGAGCTTGGAACTTCCCTAAGGAGATTAAGAAAATCCATGCTGGAGCCCAGGCAGGATCCCAGCTGTGGGATTCTGGAGAAGCAGGAATGTGTGATTTGGGACAAACTGAACCAGGATCTGCTGTGGATCCAGTCTGGTTTGAGTGCTGGGTGCTCAGACAGGGAGGAAAGTCTTTGCTTACAGGTGTCACTGTCCAGGAATTGCTTTTGATCTCCCTGCCAGGTGGATCAGCAGGAAAATAAATCACATGGAATTCTCTGCCCTGTGCACAGCCACAAACACCTGGAACTGCAGCAAACTTCAAAGGAAGTAAAACAACTCCTGGGACACAGGAGGGGAAGGGGGGATTTTATTCTAACAAGGCAGAAATCCCTTCTGGGTGACAGACAGAAGTCAAGGGAAATCTCATGGATTTCCACCCGAGGAAGCAGGGCAGAAAGTGGCTCAGCCTCCCCAAAAAGGCCAAAAGAACAGCACATTCTGAAGATGCAAATTAAGATTCTATCTGCAAACAAAGCCCAGTTACAAAGATCCTCACAGTAAAATGTTAACCAACTAGAAGAGGTTTATCATGACTTCTCCTTTTCCTCCTGGGAGAGAATCAGAAAGTTCAGCAGAGCAGGCTGGGGAGCTGGGCAGAGGGAGGAGGTGTGTTTTGTGATAAGCCTCAAACAATGTCCCTGTTGAGTGTCTGCACTGAGCTGGAAGAAAATAAAACCTCTGACAAAGCAAGAAATTCTGCAAAGACAGCACTGGCTCCCAGAGCTGGGACAGGAATTAGAGACCCACGAGCACACACAGACACACCCCCTGTGCAGGGACACAATTCCTGGAGATTTTATCCCCTTTTAGCAAATAAGGACAGGACTGTTCCCCAAGAAATGTTTATTCCCACAAAACTTGCACAAAAAAGCCACGCTTTGCTTTAACTGTGAGTTAATCAGGTTTGGAACAAACTCAGGTGGGTTTGGAACAAACCAATCTCCCTGCTCTGAGAGGATTTTATGGGTGCATAAGGCAAACCAGCAGAACCACCAGAAAATTTGCTTTGTCTTCCCATTTTTATCTCCTTTTCCAGGTGCCAGTGCCAGCTGAGAGCTCCAATCTCTCTGTTCCTCGTGGGCTCTGTGTCCCTGGGTGACCCAGAGCTGGCCTGAGCCACTGCACACCTGGAACAGGATGAAGGGAAATGTGCAGGGGGAGTTTGTGCAAGGATTAAGATGACTGGGAGTGGTTTGCACATGCAGATAATTCTCTGTGAGCAAAAGGCCAGGCATTACAGAGAAATCTCCCAGTGCAGCAGCACCAACATTTTCCCTGCCTGCAATCCCAAAGGGATAAGCCACAGTCTCTGTGTAAGTGGGACTTTAAGTGGTTTCAGGAGCATGAAATCAAGCCTTGGCAGTGATATGAAATATAAAACCCCACAAACAAAATACAAAATACAAAAACCTCAGCCCTTGGCAAAGCTGGAGACATCCCCCAGGCACTGAGAGAACGGGGAGGTTTGTAAAGCTCTGGAACACCTGGGGTTGGACCCCTGGGCTTTGTCCCTCATCCTGGTTTACCAAAAGGAGAAGGAAGAACAGAACTCACCTTTTGCCAGCTGCACGAAGCCCAGGATGATGATGAGAGCCAGGGCCAGCAGCTTGGCAGCAGCAAAGGCATCCTGCACACGCGTGGCAGCTTTGACACTGTAGCAGTTCACAGCTGTGAGCAGCACTGAGGGGACACACAGCGACAACATCAGCGCACAGGGACACAAGCCAAACGCACCAAAACCCACAAGGAATCTTTAGGTGGGATATTGGGAAGGAATTCCTCCCTGTGAGGGTGGGGAGGCCATGGCAGAGGGTGCCTACAGGAGCTGTGGCTGTCCCCGGATCCCTGGAAGTGTCCAAGGCCAGGCTGGATGGGATTTGGAGCAACCTGGGATAGTGGAAGGTGTCCCTGCCCATGGCAGAGGATGGAATGAGATGTTCTCCAAGGTCCCTCCCAACCCACACCATTCTGTGATTCCATTTTGCTAAAACAACCAACCAGAGCCTCTTCCCAAAAGAGAAATTCACTGAGAGCTCTGCAGCTTCCCACTTCTCAATTCCAGCCTTTATTCTGGCAGTAAGTGGTTCAAATCACACCTGTGGTCCTTGGGACGTGGAATTGCACTGCTCCACTGGAAAACACTCCTGAGTAGGAGGAGCTGGAGGCTTTTCCCTGCAGGATCCTTTCCCAGCTCTCTCTGCCCTCATGCAAAAGCTCTTTCCCAGAGCCTGCAGCTCCTTTTCACAGGAGCTGCTGATCAGAGCCAAGCAGCTGCTCCCCAGAACATCCCAGTCCCTCTCCTGAGGCTATGAGCTGGAGTTTAGAGCCCAGAGCATCTGATGCCAGAGTTCTGACACATCCACAAGCAGGGACACTTTCCACTGTCCCACGTGGCTCCAAGCCCTGTCCAGCCTGGCCCTGGGCACTCCAGGGATGCAGGGGCAGCCTGTGCCAGTGTCCCAGGATCTGATGGCTTTGGGGATCATTGGCTCTTTCCCCCACCCTCCCATCTCCAGGACCTGCTGCCATTCCAACAAGAGCGTCTGAAGTGTGGAGAAGTGAGAGCTGGATGTGTCAGAAAGGAAAGGACTTAATCCAATCAGTCCCACAGGAGTGACAGCCAGCTGTAAACAGGGACTGGAGATGGATTTTGTGTCGTGCCCTTGGAGCCCCTTTGGGAGTGTGGGTGAGACTGAAATGACCCTGAGCTGGTGCTGGGCTCACACGACAGCACGAGCTGAGCTCTGGCCAGGAGCAGGGAGTGGTGGTGGTGACAGATGTGCCACAGCACTGTCCCTGTGCCAGGAGATACGGGACAGGGACAGGCCTGGAGGGTTCCCAGCCCCTGGAGCAGCCCAGTGAGTGCCTGTGGGGTCACAGCTCTGTCCCCACAGAGGGACCCTGGGACAGAGCCAAGGGACACGGTCAGACAGCAGCGAGGAGGAAACACAGCTTAACCAAGTGACCTTACAGTGCTACAGGGGACAAGGGAGCACAGGGAATGTCACCCAGCAAATCTGAGGCACTGAAAGCACCTCCAGTGCATCCTCACGGGCAGTGAGCTCTGGAGCCAGGATTCCCTCTGACCAGTGATTATGCTAAAAATAGATCTGCCCTTGTTTACAGAGGGATATTTAAAGGATGAGCTCACCCATCTAAAACCATGCTGCTGCTGCTGCCGTGGTGAGGACAGCCCTGAGAGGTGTGACAGTGACATTCCCTGCCCCATTTAGGCATCCTGGGTCTGTGTCAATAACTGCTTCACCCCCACTTCAACGTTGATTTTTTGGGGCTGTTATCCCTGCTCTGGTTCTGTACAGAGGCCCCTGGAGGATGGTGGTGAAAATAAAAGGCAAAAGTTTCCTACACAGTCCAAGCGTTCGTGTTCAGCCCCAAACCCCCATCAGATAAAACAGAATCCCTAAAAATGAGAAAACACTTTGGACTCAAGAGAGTAAACAGGGCTGGAAGTTTCTGCCATGGTCATCAGCCAGAGCCCTTCCAGTCACATTCCCTTTGCTTTGCTTTTCCCACTTTCCAATAATATTTGTCTTTCCTAAAGGAGCACGGTGGAGTTACTCCACTTCAATACCACCAACACAGGAATGGCCAAGAATCCCCCAGTCTCACCCATCAGGAAGGATCCTGCAGACAACAAACAGGATGAAGGCTTTTCCATAAAACTCCAGGACCATTTCCAGTGGCTGCTGAACTTCTCAGGGGGCTGGGGATTCTTAGGGCAGCAAGTCTGAGTGCTTTGATCCCAGATGCTGCCCTGCCACGCTGGGGCTGCGGGATCCTCCTGGCAGCGCGCCCTCACCTCGGCTCCAGCAAAAACACAGCAAAGCAAAGCTCCACCATAAATCAGGGCACTGATACAGAGATCAGGCTGTGCTGCCCTCATTCCTGCAGTGTTTTCCTAAGGCTCCAGCCCCTGTCAGACAGCAGCCAGGCAGAGCTTTGAGTGACCCACTGGGGCCGTGCTCAGGAATCATTCGAGGAACGAGGATTTCAGCATGACCTGACGTGCCACGGCCTGGCTGAGCCAGGAGCCCCTCTCCAAAGCTTTACATAATTGGGATAATAAGTGTTAGAAAGCTGAAGGGATGGCAGGTGGACAGCGAGTGACTTTTCATAGAATCCCAGACTGGTTTGGGTGGGAAGGAACATTAAAGCTTATCCTGTTCCAACCCCAGGGGCAGGGACACCTTCCGCTATCCCAGGCTGCTCCAAGTCCATTCCAGCCTGGCCTTGGACACTTCCAGGGATCCAGGATCAGCCACAGCTTCTCTGGGAACCTGTGCCAGGGCCTGCCCAACCTGACAATAACAGAAGTTTCCCCTACATCTAATCTAGCTCGAGTTATTTATCACTCATCACTCTGCAAGGAGAGATCCTGGTTTTTGCTCTCCAGGTGCTGCTCCAGCCCAGCCTCATTCCAAGGCAACTCAAACCACAAAGGGAAATTGGAGTTTCTAAATACACCAGCATGTCTGGCTTCACTATTTCCTCTGTCCTGCAGTCCCTGCTGGCTTCAGGCATCTCACTGAACCTGCTCCACTGGCACTCACCTGCACAGCCAGGGGATTCCCCATTCCTGATAGGAACAAGGACAAACTGATTAATCCAACACCTGACCCAGGACTTTACCCCTATAATTCTCTTTATGGCTGCATCCCTTTGAAGTTGCCTCCCAGGCTCCTTCCCAGACACAATTCCTAGAGGATAACGGGGAAAAAATGCCTGCAAAGCAGAGAGACAGATGGATCAATCCCACCCAGAACACATCCACAATAAATGCATGGAACAACAGCTCCTGTGAGTCTGGGGGAAAGGCAGGATGGGGGAGAGCTGAGGCTGTGCCCAGAGCAAACACAGCTAAACCTGGGCCTGCCACTTGTGATGCAACATTCCTGTCCCACAGGCAGGGCTGCAGCTTTCCCAGGATAACAGAGTGCAGATGGAGAAAGATTCCAGCCCCACATGGAACTGGCTGGGGGGGGCAGGAGCTTGCAGGTGAAATTTGTGGAATGAGCATAGGAATTCCTGAGTTACTGGCACGGCTGCATTCGTGCTGCCTGTGGGGTCACACACACTTGGCACAATGTCCCTTTTGTCCCCAGTTTCACCTCCTGTAGCATTCCCTGGGCCTGACCTGTGTGACTCCACGTACAGCTCTTGAACATGGATAAATGTATGGAAGTAGCTGCCTTTAAGGGACTAAACTCATTACCTGGCTCTTAATTCCCATGGGATTCCTGTTTGTGGCATCACAGGACCCAGTGACAATGCACAGCAGGTTGGGAAGTTGTGGAAAATAAAGGGAAAATGAAGGGCAATCCCCTCCATCAGCTTCCCTGCCAGGAAAACAAGGCCTGTGAACTGTTCTGTCAGGCATGACTGTCTGTAACTCACATTTTCAAAGTGCCTGGCCCTTACCACTGTAAGATGATGCTCCCATTTACCATCTGCCACTGGGTGATGCTGATTTGCCCTCACAGTTACTCCCAGAACAGCTTCAGCTCCTTTCCCTTCCCCATCCCACAGCAAAGGCTGCTCCTTTCCCTCCCCAGAAAGTGCAGGTGACACTAGAGCAGTTTTCTCTCCTGCCAGCCCTGGGGAAAGGAGGTTTCAGGCAGAGAGAGGACAAGCTGAGCCTGTGGGACCAAGGAACAAATCCCAGGGATGGCAGAGCACAGGGAACAGGCACAGGACACTCCGTGGCTTTTAGGGAATTGATGCCTGAGCCCACCAAAGGTTGGAAAACAGAGTTAATCCACACTGGACAAAGAAAAAAAAAACAAATTATACTGACTGGAGTGGATTAAACCCATGGGAAAATCAATTCACCAAGGCAAAAACACCCCACCAATGTTATATTCCAGCAGCTGGGATGCCAACGTGGCCCCCAAAAATCTGTGGTGACTGTTTCCAACTGCACATTCCAACATGAGACGGGCAAGGTCACAGGCAGAAAATGCTTTGGGATATTTCAACTTGACAGGTATTGACTGAAAACCTCTGTGCCCTGCAAGGTGGGGAAGGGAAAAAGCAGAGGGAAAAACTTTGCAGATATTTCTGCAAGGACAAATCCCTGGAGAAACTTAACACCCAGGGCAATCAGTCCAGGAAAGGGAAAGGCCTGGGGGCACACGAGGCTGTTGGGAAGATCTTGGCCCCAGAGCAAACGTGTCTATAATTAAAATCTACTTATAATAATCAACATCCCTGGCAACGCTTCCCAAATCCCTTTTTATTCCTCTTCCCAAAACAGCAATCAGGGAATGGGTGCATCAACAAAGGAGAAGGCAAACTTGCCCTACCAAGGAGTTTAAAAATGAGATCATCTCCAAATCTATCCTGAGGCCAGGAGCTCTGGATGTCCCAACAAACAACCCCAGACACCCTGAACAGGTCAACACCCCTATCCCTGTGGTACCAACATCCCATAATAGCAGTGGGACACTGACACAGGAGAACTCCACACAATTCCTCCATGCTGGGAGAGGTGGCTCCTACCTTGAGGCAGGAGCTGCTATTTTGGCTCCTTAGGAAGAAAGTTGTGATTTACTGCCAAGGTTTCCAGAGGACATGACACAACAATTTTACCACAGGAGGACAAACAAAATATAGAGAGAAAAGATACAGGAAAGCTCTTTCTCCCTATTTCTCCCATTCCCAGGAAATGAACCATCCCAAACAATCTCCATGCTCACCTCACAGAAGCATCTTCCCAACAGGGAGCAGCAGCACTTGCTGGTATTTTATGTGCACAGAATTCAGCTCTGCATCCTGGCTGGAAAAACCTGAATTTCCCATCCCTTGGATTGGACCTCCTGGCCACATCTGACCCTGGGACTATGAAACCCTTGGAATGCTCCAAACAGATGATGCTGCTTTGAATGAGGCTGACCCTGGAGGGGTATTCCACAAAAACCTTCCCAATTTGTTCAGGCTCTCAGTGATAACATCAATCGTTCAAACACTGTAACATTTAACGGGATAATTGTTGTGAGAGCCAGGAGAGGGGGGCTGGAATGGCAGTGGCTGCTCCCTGTGTGTTTCAAGAGCCCTCCAAACCCTCATTGATTTCTGGAGAGTCCTGCAAGTGTCAGAGCCTGTTTTCATTGATGCTGCTCCAATTAAACACGGATTTAAAAAGCAACCTCAGCCTTGCAGGGATTCCACAGACCCCTTCCTTCCTCTCCACTCCAACAAGGGCAATTTGCTGATGGAGCTTTAGTCCCTTAATCCACCTTTCTGGAAGAGGGAAAATAAATCTTCCAAGCTTCACACCCAGCTTGTCGTGGGTGATTAATTAAAAGCAGCAACGCTGCAGAGTGAACCCGTGTCAGGCAGACAGGCCCTGGGTGTGTTTTGTGTTTGCTTTTCACCACTTAACACCTGGTGAGGTGAGAATCCACACACCTGGAAAAAGAGCTGAGCTTGGCAGGTTGGAAGCAAAACCTTGATGTCAAATAAAGACATTCCTGCCTCCCACAGAACCTGTGATTTCTGGGTGGAATGCTGACACTGGATATTCCCTCCTGGACACTTGGCAGCCACCGTGAGCTGGATTCCTTCTGCCCTGACTCCCAGGTTCCTCTCAGGAGAGTCAGGCACCTCCAGAGGACAAGTTCTCTCAGCTCTGCCCTGGCTTCTGCTCATCCTCTCACTCTCTGGCTGCTCAAAACAAAAGAGACAAACGAGGAATTCATCAGCATTCCCTGGAATTCCACCCCTGCAGAATGAGTGCCCAACAGCAGAGTTCAAAAGTGCTGAAGGAAGTTTAGATTAATGTTGAGGAAGATTAAAATTCCCTGGCTTTGATATTGCTGTGCTGGGGTTATTAGTGCCAGATTTGCATACCTAATTAACAAGTGAGACACGAATTCAGAAGCAAACTGTCAAACTGCTGATCTGACACGGGAGAGCAAGAACAAAACTGTAACAGCAGAATATCCTGAGCTGGAAAGGGTCCACAAGGACTGTCCAGTCCAATCCCAGTTTTCCACTCTGGAGCAGATTTTATTGTCAGGGAATTAGGGAATCCTGGAAGAAGCCACGTGTGGCACTCAGGGTGTGAGGATGTGTGGGATGAACAGCTCAGGCACTTGTGGAACACCAAAAACCAGCTCAGGGCTGGGAGCAGCTTCATTCCCTGTGTCCCTGATCCACAGGGAATTCATGTACTGCAGCACAACCCAAACCTGGGAAAGTGCCTCTGTGCAGGCAGGAAATCTGCAAATTATCACTGGGAAATGAGAATATCAACAGCATCTTTAATAAATCCATTTAACACTTCCCATCCCTGAGACCTCTCTGGAACATACAGGGTGTATTGGTGATTTTTACTAGTTTTTGTTGGGATTTATCAGTTTGAATTGAAGAAATGCTCACACAAGTGGCAGCAGGATAGAAAGAAAACCTGAGCCACTCACACCTGAGACAGAGCACAGGATCCAAGGTTTAATTTTTCACCACGTCCAATACTGACATTGCAATGTGAATCATCAAATATGCAAATTCAGGACCTAATAACTGTCCCCCCACCCAGTACAGAAGGGGTAAAACTGGTTTAGATGAGCTCAGAAGTCAGAGAATTCAAAGTATTCCTGGGTTTTCATACAAATGCACAAACTCTGTTTCATGACCTTCCAGTTTTTGGGTACCAAACATTCGGCTGGATTTTGTGTGATCAGTTTTAAAGCACCAACCATCCCATCTCACAGATGAAAGAGATGCTCAAGTTTCTGGTTCAGCCAAGTAACCTGCAGCCTGGAAAGTCTTCAGCCAAATTTTTGGGGAATGTGAGATGATCCAGGCTAAGGATGAACAGCCTGACCCCTCCTGCTCCAGGAAGACTTCCCTGGAGTGGATTCCCAGCTCTGATTTGGCAGACACCACAGGCACTCCCGTGCCCATGAAAGAAGCCCTGCATACCAACTGTGTGTAGATTACAATCCTCAGGGCAGAAAATACCTATCAGCAGCTAAATTCTCCTTACCACCCACCTTGTTTTCCTCAGCACCTTCCAGGGGAACAAAATTCCCTCTTCCAACCATTTTCTCCTTTCACTCAAGCCTGTGATTTAGCTTCCCTTCATGCATTAATTCACTCTCTGAAGTTCATGGTGGCAAATACTGAACAACACATGATTTATTCAACTGTTCAACAGCAGCGAAGTGGAAACAAATAACTTCAGTTATTCCTCCTCTTACTACAAACTGTGCAGCCAAGTGCATTTTGAGTGGAGATACAAACTTTGCAAGGAATAGAGCTGGGACTGTTCTGCAAGGCTGGATTTTGGCTCCTGTACTCCAGCCCCAGGTCCCAAATTCCTCTGCTGCTTCCCAAGCTGCTCTCCCCCATTTTGAGGTAACTCACTCATGTATGTGCTACTGCCTATGCACAAATAGGTCATTTTTTTCTACTCTAGAGCTTTTGAAAAGAATAAAAAGTCTCTCTTTGGGCAGTTTCTGTTTGAACAAAGCTGTTTGTGAGTCCCCACGATGTTTGTGGGGCTCCCTGTGCCCTTGGAGCAGATTTACTTCATTTATTGTTCCTGGGTCACGGTGTGGTTTTGGCACCGGGGAGGTGAAAAGCTGATTCCTAAAATCCAAGTTCCAAAAATCCAAGTTCCCAAAAGCTGCCCTGCTGCAGGATGAACAAACCTCTTGGAGCAAAGGAGACAACCCCAAATTTAACCCAGAGCATAAGCAAACCAAGAGCCAGCAGGGCAAGGGGGAGCAGAGTTTAATGGAGAAACACATGGGGATGATGCAGATTTGGAGAACTCCAAACCCTTCCCTTGGCATTTCAGGATAAAGGTTCAGGAACAAATTCTGCCGCAGGGAAATCCTAATTGCTACCAAAGGAAGGCTGGAGACTTTTCTTGGAGGAGAGAATGAGAGCTGGCCTCAAGGAGTTTCGTGCTGCAAATCCCCCAGCAGTGGACAGATCCCAACATGGGCAGGTCTGTTTAACCCTGCAGGATCAATGGGATCAATGAAATGGGAACAGACCCGTTTTGGGAATGATCCTGAAGATGAAAAGTCACTTATGGTTAGAAACACGTTCTCAAAGGCTTTGGCAGCTCCAATCTGTGCTTGCACGGCAAAACTTTGCCCTAAGGCAGCAAGAAAAGCTCAAATTATACCCTAATTCCTTGGTTTTCCAGCAAGGAACACAAATGCCACATGCATCCCTGCCCCTCTCCTGCGTGTCCCTGAGGACAAAGCTCAAAAATCAGATTTCCAAAAGGCAAGACACCCATCAGCAGGACTGTTCCCTGACCATGTCACAGCTTGCTTAGTTAAATGATTGAATTCCCCCAATAAAAGCTCTCCAAGCTGTAAAAAACTTGGATGGAAATTCACACGCCAGCCTAGTTACCTTTATATTCCTAAAAATTCAGCTTGGGAACTGCGAGGTTTCAATCCTGCCTGAAGAAGGCACAACCCACTGCCCTGCCTGTTATCAATCCCATAATTAGACATATAATTTACCTCCCCAAGCCCGGGTCAGGTTGGCAATGAGACATTTCCAGACAATATATCTTCCCATAACGACCATGTGCTGAAGCTTTGGGATGCCTGAGATCCTCGGAGGGAGAAGGAATCCCACACAATCCCCTGGGAAAGGGCAGCACCAACGAGCAGCTTCCTCCTCATCACTCAAAATGCAAAAATACAGAGATCCCCCACCTGCTCGTGATTTTGTACAGTGGATAAACGATTTATAAAGCCCTCAGGAAAAACTGTATCTTTTCCCAGTAAACATATTTATAAAGGCATTAAATTCCAGTGGAGCAGAACTGATTGAATGGAAAATGAGGAGGGAAGAGGCAGGACGTGGTGCTGTATTTAAAGGCTTGGGAATTTGGATGGAGTGACTTTGCAGTCACCAGAGGAACAGAAAATGGGATTTGAACGGTGAAAATGCAGACCCCAGAACAGCAGAGAGGTGATAAAAAGTGCATCAAGAGAGATCTGTGTGCCCTGGCAGGGCTCTGTGTGCCCGGGTTGGCCCCGAATTCATCCCACCGTGACTGAACTTCCCTGCAAGGCACCGCCCCAGAGACAGAACGTTTGCTGGCAGAAAGAAACCCCACAAAACCCGGTTTCGAGCACGGTGTCCGAGCACACACGGCCGGGAAATATCTCCTCTCATAGCTGGTGCTGAAAGCAGCTCAGGGGCGTGTTCAGCACCGCTTGTTGGTGACAGATAATTGTTATCTTCACCCAAACCCGCGCATCAACGTCCATCCCCGCCCTGCAGAGCCCGGGGACCAAGGGGATTTCACCCTGTCCTGCGGGAGAGCACAAGAAATCCTATTCCAGCTCCCAGGAAAAAAATTCACGCTGCATTTATCGCACGCTGCTCGGGAATCAGAGAGGCTCACTAGCCCACAGCTGGCATTTGGGGAATTTTGTGCTCAATTTATTACGGGTGGGGCCACATTTGCTGCTGTGGCTACTCAGAGTAGCCAGAAAATATTCCCCCAGGATGCAGCCAGCGTAGCACAGGAGAGATGGTGCAGATCTTTTGGGGAAGGGGACGGTGAGTGAGGAACCACGTGGAGTAGGACAGCGGGGACCTGCAGAGGGTCACGGAATCATGGAATGACTTGGGTAGGAAGGGAATTTAAAGCTCATCCCGTCCCATGGACAGGAACACCTTCCACTAGACCAGGATGCTCCAACCTGGACNCGGGCAGGGAGCCGTCCCCCTCCAGCATGTAGGCGTAGTCCCCGCCGGACTTGGTGATGGTGGTGCCGAGCTCGGCGTAGCACAGCGCGCCCACGATGGAGAAGGCTCCGCAGACTGCCCAGACCACGAGCGACAGCCCCGGCGAGCCGGCCTCCCGCAGCACGCCCGTGGGGGTGACGAAGATGCCCGAGCCGATGATCGTGCCTACGATAATGGCAACCCCGTTCAGCAGCGTAATGTTCCGCTGCAGGGTCACCCCCTCCGCCGAGCCGCAGGGCGAGGGCGAGCGGGCACAGCCGTTCTCTTGGGCTCCTTCAAGTATTTTCTCCCTCGCCTGCTTCTCCTCTTCCTGCGCCAGCGAGGCGGCCGAGGCGGCGGGGCTCCGCTTCTTC
>VYXD01012417.1:27033-56012 GCA_013397195.1 Hylia prasina | reverse complement strand
GCGCCGGAGCCGCGCCGCAGCCACGCCACCTTCACCGCCCTTTTTGTTCCGGCGGGGCCGGGCTTCGTTCCGGCGAAAGGAGGAGGAGGAGGAGGAGGAGGAGGAGAGTGAAACGGGGAGGGAGCGGCGGCGGTGGCGGTGGGGGATGCTTACGCGAATGGCGCTGGGGGTGCGCTGGGCCCCGCAACGCTCTCGGCTCGGGCACCTCCAACTGTCCCCGAGCGCCAAAAGGGCACAAAAGGAGCCGAGGGCCACCCGCCGGCCCTGCCCCGGCTGCAGGGCGCTGCTCTCTGCCCGCACCGAACGGGTGGTAGCAGCCCTTTTCCCGCCTGCACGGGCCCTGTGTTCCGTGCGTTCCTATAAAGGAGAACGGATCCCTGCGTATGTCCAGACCTGCAGATCTGCCTCTCCCGGCCCCATCCTGCCATGTTTTTCCATCCCAATTCACAAGCGCAGGGCGAGGCCCCGGCGCTGCATCACCTGCACCTCCGCAGGGGCGCTGCGGGAATCGGCCCCTCCTGCCAGACACCAACACCGCCAAAAGAAACCATTCTGAAAAAGAAACCATTCACCAATCTCGACTCGGACAGATGGCAAAGTCACCAAAAGTGCTTGTTCGCAAAACGAAAATATAAAATAATTCAGCCATCTGGCAGTGGTGCAGGCTAAAAAGGCAACGCCTGCCTCACTGAAGGCAGAGGTTTGCATCCAAGGAGAATCACTTGGATACTACAACAACGCCCAAGGAGCCAATCCTTCAGCAAATTCAGACTCCCTCGTGCCCTGGTGGGAGGAGAGGAGCTCAGAGGCTCCAGCCTGGCAGTTGTGATTGCAAACATTCCCTCCGAGGGTGGTACCTGTGAGGAGCCGGCGCTGCCGCACCAGGAGTGGTGCCCAAGCTCCGAACCCCACGGGTGGTTCATCCTCCTGGAGCACCCTCTGTGCACGGCTCACACAGGCAGCAGATGATGGGCTGGAAGGTTTTCTCCAAGAGAACTCCAGGGAAACGTGAGATCGACACTCTGGGGGAAGAGGGCACATTTCAGTTACATTTAGTTTCCATCACCATCACTTCCAGCCATTCCAGGATCCCAACCAGCCCAATCCTTGGAGCACTAATCCAAACCTGACATCTAGCGGCTGCTCAGAGCTCAAAAAGCTGCTGCTGACTTTAGGTAAACATCCAAATTCTGGAAGAGAGCAAAGACAGAAATTACCTTGGCACTAAGCACGTTCCTCCAGTTTCCAAGGAGAAACGGGACCCTGAAGAGACTGAAAAGATTCTGACAATTAATTAAAAATAAACAACAAAACATTTATCACAGGTTTTCTGTAAGCCTGTCTTTACTTTACTAGTTTACCATTACAGGCCATTTTTGCTACTGCATTTCATGATTTATCCCAGGACCATGAAATCAGGAAAAGAACCAGATAGTTACAACATATGGGATTATCCCCGTGTCAGCCTTGCTACATCAGGATCCAGCAGACAGGATTGGGATTGAAATTAAGAATTTGCTTCAGGTGTTTTCAGATGAATACTCAAACTCAGTTATATGTTTGGGGGAATAAAATCATTTACCAAGGGATTTACTTCTCCAGAGCTCCAGACCAAGTTCCTCACGGCCAATAACGACCTGGAACCAGGATCTCCTCAGCTGGAAGGGACCCACAGGGATCAAGTCCAATTCCAGGCCCCAAGAACCTCACCACGGGCATTTTACACCTGATGTGAACCCACACAGACATTTCCATGAACTCTCACAAGAAGGGGACAGAGTTATCCTGTTCTAATTCTTCCAAAGGGATTTTCTTCCTGGACTGCCAGCTGGGAACCTGGAAATCCCAGGCTGCAGGGGCCATGGAGCAGCAGCCACCCAACTGCCCCGTTCCAAGCCAACCTCGTGCTTGACTCCTGCAAATTAACCCACGGGAGTTCATTCTGCAACTGTTTTTCCATTTGTATTCCTGAGAAAACACCAGCCTGGCATCGGGGTGTGTTCCCAGTGTGCTGGATGTATCTTCAAAGCACTTGGCAAATGCCGAGTGCTGTTATCGGCCTGGCCATGAGCATTACCTCTGCTCAGGCCCCCAAGTTATTCCTGCAGGATCTTTGAAGACTATTTGATTATCCAATCAGTTCTCCATGTGCTAACACTCAGAGTTTGGCACATCAAAAAGGAGGAGGGAAGGAATGATTTGTCAGGAGGACAAACAATGAGCAGGAGCAGGAGCAAATGGGCCATTTGTGAGGAGAGGGGGATGTTTTGAACCAGCCCTTTGGAAAAGCTGCCTTGATCAGCTGCTGGCAGCAAATCCCCCATTTCTTCAGCAAACACCTCAGCTGTGCTGATAAAGAGCTCGGAGCTGCTTTTCCTGGGTAAATGGGAGTGGTGGCAGCTTCTAGAACCATTAAATGGTCACAAGAGCAAAGCTGGCCTCACTTCTCAGAAGAAAATGTGCTGCCCACCCACCAGCACACTTGGGGAACCTTCTAGAAACATCACCTACAGTCATTTTAGGGGAATTCCTTAACCAGGAATGGAATCTCTGTTTTTCCCATCAAAAGAAATTTCTTTGGACTAATCCAGCTAAACAAAACCTCTCTGTGACAGCTGGACTCCCGAGTGTGGCTCAGCTGTGAGACAGAGAAATGAATGTTTTTTCACCCAATGTTCATAGAATCCTGGGATGGTTTGGGATGAAGGGACATTAAAGGTCATCCAGTCCCAACCCTGACACCTCCCACTGTCCCAGGCTGCTCCAAGCCCTTTCCAGCCTGCCCTTGGACACTGCCAGGGATCAATTCCTTCCCAATATCCCATCTAAACCCACTCTCTTAGATCAGCTGTTAATAGGTATCAGTACTTTAATTTATTTAAGGGATTTTTTGGGGTTATTTGATAGCGTTTTTGTAGCCCCAGGCACCAGCTGAGTCACACCACACAGCTCAAGGCTCAGTTTTACCAAGGTCAGTGAGAGGACAGAGGAAGGAGCTCAGCTGACAGGTCCAGTTCAAGGGGCAGTGTCCCGTGAAGGAGCCCAGGAAGGATCCTGAAGCCCTGGAATGCTGCTGGAGATGGCCTGTGGCATCTGGCTGGATGTGCTCAATCATGAGATACCCTCCAGCAGCACAGAGAGCTCATTGTGCTTTCATTCTAACCCAGCTCAGCAGAGTCTTTCAGAGCTTGGAAGCATCACAGAACATCTGACAGCTGATCAGACTCTGCTCCTAATGAACTGGGGCATTCCCAAAGAGGAATTCTAATTTTTTTTTGACAGGAAATCTGGGTTTTCTTAACTTGAAAAGCTTAATTACACAACGAGATACAGGCGTGGGTTTCTCTATTCCTTTATTGTAGTTGCAACTAATGTAACAGTGTAAAATGCAGCAGCTGAAGGGTTCTATACATCAGGGAAAAACTTTGGGGAAGGGCCTGTATCCTAGGAAAACACAAAGCATTCCCTACTGCAGGTGTTGTCTGCAGACAGTGATTTCAGTCTGTTATGATCAGGCAGGTAACACCCATTAAATACACATAAAGGCCACAAAACCAAGATGCACAAAGACAAAAAAAAAGCCAAGATGTGCCAGGAAATACAAGTTAAAACATCCCAAATTAAGGCACGAGGGGAACCTTCATCCAAAGCAGAATTTCAGTCCTCTAAAATGGAGACCCAAGCAAACTCCAATTTCCGGAGTTCCGAAACCAAGGGATACCCTCCTGTCATTCCTGACAGGAAAGGCAGCACAAAAGTGGTCAGGAACACCTGAAGAGTGAAAGTTCTGCAATGCAGGAACAAACATTCCAACACCAGAGGAAGTTGTCCCCCCTGTGAAGTCACCCAGGACAAGGTGAGAGCAGCATTTCAGAGAAATCCTGAAAGGCAGCTGGAATCAGAGCAGCACCAGCACAGCTCTGCTCCAAACCTTCTCCTCCCTTTGCAGGGAGGTGTCCCAGAATTATTCCTGTGACAGTCTATAATTCCTGGGACTTCCAAGAATGTCTCCCAGGGCAGTATTTAGTAATAAAGTGACTCTAATGCAAGGAAAATACAAATATGTGCTTTGACCCTTTCATATTGTGCCACCCAAAAGAGCCCAAACATTCTTTTTTGACTTAATTGTGCAAAATCATCACAAAAATCAGCTCTAACCCAACAATCAAATCATTTTTTCCACACAGAACTGAGAGAATAAGGCACAGGAATTCTATCCCACCTCTACTTCTAAACAGAATTCTTTTCCTGAACTTTACATTCACAAGGTCGATAAAATCACTGCAACAGAAAAGTTAAAACTAAAAAAAAAAAACCAACAAAACAAACAAAAAACACCACCCAGTGTTTCATTTCCAGATTAATCCCAACAATCTGTCCTGCAGCTGAGCTCCTGCCTGCCTTAAGGAGATGCTAAAACACTACACATAAATGCAGGACTCAAGAAACAGCAAAATAAATGTAAAACTTCTTTTTTGTAGCACAGTGATTTTTTTATCTACACTAGCCCTGTTTCCAGATATTTGAAGTGATCAGTGCTGAAATTGGAATTTCTTCATTTTATGTCAGTAAAAATAGGTGAGACGATGTAAATATGGGCAGAGCTTAACTGTATCACTGGGTAATTCACTATTCTCCAACAAAGCTCCCATGGCAATAACTGGAACAAAGTAAAGCTCTGTGAGAACTTTAACTGGCTCACTGGGAAGGGAATATCCCACATTCCCTCTGTGAATGCAGGCTGGTTCAAAAGGGATTTACACATCCAGGAGGAAAATCTGATTGTGTGGAGCAAACCGTGGAGAACTCCGTGGGTGTGAGGCTGCTGAAGTTAAACAGTTACAGCCCAGCAGTTCCCTGAAATAATCTGGATTTTGGGGTTGTTGGGAAAGCTGGATCAACTGGGGATTCTTCTCAGGGGATCAGAGAAATCCAAAAACTCCGTGGGAATTACAAAAGCAGTTTTAAAATTGAGCAATTACAAAAGCCATTTAAAAAAGATCAATTCATAAATGATACAGAGATTGATGCACCTACAGCCCAGTGCTGCTGAGGCAGCTCTGTTTTTAAATAAAAGGCAACATTAAGATGGCTTTATGTTACATTTTTTTCTATTAATGAGAAGAAAATATCTGAGCTGAATAGAAAATTCTGAGGGTCCTCCTCAGAAAAGTGTCTGCAAGAACAGCACTGAATAAATATCTCAGACTTAATGACTGGATGATAATTATTATATATTCAGGCAAAAAGTAAAATAATTCTTTTCCTGTTCCCAGAACTGCAGATATTCCTTCCAGCTTTATTTTGGAATATATCATTGTCCACCAAAATCATCACTGATGTGGATTTGTAGCTAAAAAAAAAAATCTGTGTGATGATGGCAAAGCCTGCAGAGTTCAGCTGAGCTCGTGGAATCAGAAAATCATGGAATGGTTTAAGTGGGAAAGGACCTTAAAGCTCATCCAGTGCCATGGCAGGGACACCTCCCACTATCCCAGGATAATCCCAGCCCCATCCAAAGGGAGATGGCACAACCAAGATGGAAATGTTCCCCCAGGCAGGGAGGGCTTGGGGCAAGTGGTGAAAGCAGAGAGCTGCACTGCCACACTGAACTCCTGACAGGAAAAACATCCTACAGCAGGATAGGGGATTTCCTTCCTTTCACCACCCAGAGTCACTCCAGCTGAAGTGGCCACATTTCAGGGGACAAAGGCACAACTGTGACACCAGAACAACAGCCTGAGGTAGAGCTACTGAGGAAGGAAAGGCAGGATCTGGGCACTCAACTGCTCCAACAAGATTATCTCAAACCCTTAAAATCATCAGGGTCACACTGGAAAGTGTTAAGGTGCTTTGAAAGTGAACACTTGGACTTTAAAAAAACCAAAGTACCAATTGGAAAGGTTTGGATTTAGCATTGCCAAGCCAGGTCATGGCTTCACTGAATCCCATCAGGAATCAGAGAGAGGAAAGATTCCTCAAAAGGCTCCTCAAACATGGAGATCACAGAGCTGCTCCTCATCAGAAATCTGGTGCATGAATTTAATCTGCTAAATACAGCAGAAGATGAAAGGCCAGAGAGAAAGGTGCCTGAGAGCAAATGAGGTTTAGCAGGATGTGAGAGGTCAGGGATCCTTGGGAAAGGCTCGGAGCTGGCAGCTCTGCTTGGTCCACAAATCAATTCCAACCCTCACTGGTCCTCGTTACCATAAGGTGCAATAAAAACAAACTGGTCCCCACTGCTCCTGAAGCTGGGTAAGTGTTTTTACAGGAACATACATCTCAAGGCAAAACTTAGAAGAGAGCACTGGTGCTCTGTGAGTTACTGAAATACAAACTCTTTCTGTGTGCTCTTTTGTCCACACTGTCCTAGCACAGGTTTGAGGAATGGGTTTGGTTTTTACCCCCTGATCCCACTGGGAGGGTCAGCTGGGCCTTATCTAATCTTGCTTTCCTCTGATCTGATCAGTTTCCTGGGATCAACTGGACATCTTCACCTAATCTGCTGCTCTTGCCAGTCTTGAGATACTGGTGAATTCTCTTCTCCTCCCTTCTCCTGATGTGCTATTAACACAGGAAAGCAAAAGCTGCCAAAGCCAAAAGCTTCTACACTTGTTAAAAGGACTTAGAAAAAGTCTTCTGGCTCCTGGTGTCGTTACAGTGGGCATTCTGTGGCACCCACATCAAACATGGAATGTGCAGCCAACACAATAGAAAGAGATCCTGAAGTCACTTTTGTCCTTCTCATCCAAGGAAAAAGGCAGAAGGTAAAATGTCTCTGAGACAAGCTAGTTCCCTTCCAGCTCTCTTCCCAGACATCAAGCAATTCCCCAAAAGGACCTGATCAGTACCGATATTTTTCTTTTCTTAACAATTTTTACCCAGGGTTATTAATTCACACAAGGCACTGAAAGAGCATTTGAAGATACACAGAATGATCCAGAGAAGGAGCAGGGGACCACCTCCTAACTACCTTAATAATTTCTTGTTGCTCCCACCTCGGAGCAAGTCAAACTGTTACGGGTTAATATCACTTCTTAAAATAACAACAACCATAATAAACCCGGCTCCTTTAGTGATGGCGAAGGAGGCCTGGCAAGGCCAGGGCGTGGAAGCAATCCCTGGCAAGGCCAGGGCATGGCAGCAATCCCTGGCGGGGCTGTGCAGCAGGGCTGGGGGTGCTGGGCATGGCAGCAATCCCTGGCAGGGGCTGTGCAGCAGGGCTGGGGGTGCTGGGCATGGCAGCAATCCCTGGCAGGGGCTGTGCAGCAGGGCTGGGGGTGCTAGGGCCCCAGCAGGGGCCGGAAGGACGAGCGCACCGTGCGGTCCATCAGCGGCTGCAGCGGGCGGAAGTTGTCCACCATCCTCCTCTCCTCCTCCCCGTCCGACGTGAACAGCAGCGCCCGGAACGCCTCCAGCTGGGAAGCACAAACCCCCGTCACTGCCCAGCAGCTCCCCACGCTGGGGACTCGTGGCAAAGGACAAGGAGTGCATTATTCTTGGGGAGGAAGGGGAAAATCCCAGGTAGCGCTACGTTTGAGGGGCAAGGATCCTTTCAGCAGCCACACCTTTGTCACCTGCCCTTACCTGCTGTGTGAACATATGATGAGGCTCCCCGCAGAAAAATATTCTCATGGGAAAGCTCAAATTTGCAGAGCACAAAGTTCTGTAAACAGTCTCTGTCCTGTGTCTCTGTCTCGGGAGATGTGGGTTTGTTTCTCTTTCTGAGCCAAGGTGTGAAGTTTTGTTATCTCTCTGATATGGGGAGCATTTTGGGGATTCTTTGGTACGGAGCATGGAGAAGTACAGCTCGCTCTGTACCTGGGCAGAAACAGCCCAAGCTTTGAACAATGGAGTCAATTTTAATAAATCATATTAAGCCTTATGACATGGAGTCCATGAGTCCTGTTTCACTGCTCTCATTGCGACCATAAATGGTGACCCCGAGACCAGAGTTATCCACACCAGCAGGGAAGAATTATCAGTCATCTGCCATCCATAGGGAAATTAAATCCCAAATGTGGCACACCTGAGAGCTAATTCCACTCAAATACTTCATCCATGCTCCTTTTACAGCCTCCCTGGCGCCCAGAAAAGAGGGAACTCCAACAATCCCCAAGTTGTTCTCTCACTGGTTTATAACTGGGATTAAAAGAAATCAGCTTTTAATGCCCACAAGGCCATTCCAATGATTAGTCACTGCTGTGAGAGTAAAGAGCCAAGAAATAAAATTAGAAAAATTCCAATTGAAAAGAATGCCACACTATGCCTGCAGACCTCTGTTAATCTCCATCCCACAAATCTTCCCTTTTTCCCTTCCCTCCACAAAATAGGCTGCATCATGCTAAGGAGAGCAAAATTACAAAAATTCCAGTAATTTTCTAAAGCCCCCCAAGTTTTTAAGGGGCAGCTTCCAGAATTGTGTATCACAGATCAAGACAAAACTCTTAAGAATAGATGGAAAAGTTGAATAAAGCTGGAAAAACATCTTGGAGAGGTCTGAGGTTTTTAGTGGCTGTTAATGCCCAAATCCTAGGTTGAAATAGTCACAGATCTCTGTGAAAACACAGAATTTTTGTGTTTTCATAGAGAATCACTGGGGAACAACTGGCTCTGAGCATCTCCGTGGCAGCAAGAGGTGTGATGTGAAAGGAAGATTGAGGTTTACCTGATCCTCATCCACCTCGATTGGCTTCTTCTTAATGATCCACGTGACTGACTCAGTGAGGGGGGGAGTGGTCAAGGAGCCGGCGTAGGTCCAGTAATCAGGGCAGGAAGGGAGCAGACAGGAGGGATCAAAGTCATCAAACTCAATCACAGTGTCCTAAACAGCAGGGAAAAAACACCTCTAAGGATGGTGTTGGCAGAAAAAATGGATAGAAAGTTGAAGAAGATCTTGAGGTTAAAAACTGCGTGATGTGTGTGCGTGGCTGTTGGGAATATTAACCGTGTAATCATTTTAAATCCCACAAATTTGTATCAAATTGAGGTTGAAGTGTGAGGGGCAGCTGCTGAGCAGACAAAATTTAAGTATTTCTGTCCCCACAAGCCATTAGGAATTCAGTGCAGGAGAAACAAGGGGTGAGAAGGATCAACAGCCCAAGGCTTTGTGGGAGCTGGATGCAACCAGGAAAAAGAGGGAATAAGTGGTGGAATAGGTTCAAGTAGCTGTGCCAAATCCTTAAAAAACTGCAAACAAAAAGTGGTTTACCTTTCACCATGAGATTTTAGGCAGCAGGAAGGGGACTGAAGTTTTATTTAAATGAAATATTCCCATCTCCAGGATGTTCAATCCCACAAGTGGGATATCA
Organism: Hylia prasina; assembly: GCA_013397195.1. Classification (NCBI taxonomy): domain Eukaryota; kingdom Metazoa; phylum Chordata; class Aves; order Passeriformes; family Sylviidae; genus Hylia; species Hylia prasina. Next base: position 46,701 of record VYXD01012417.1, on the reverse strand, counting down.
GACAGAAAGCAGGAGCTTCAAAACCCAGGATTTCCCACACAAACATTGCTCCAGGGGGATTTCCAGGATATACTGGGGGATCTTGGCTTAGTTTCTTTTAAATGCACATGCTGTAAATTATTATATTGTCACAACAGATGTACATTCAGATTTGGGGAGGTCTTCTGGCACTGAACTGACATGTTTGGTGTTTACCTGGCAGAGTTGTCACTGCTCTGATATAAAAACTTGTTTCATTTGGATTTGAAAACTCCTTCCTGTGAGAAGCAGTGGCACAGCGACTTCAGCTGGATGGGAGTAGAAGCTGAAGAGGTCGGCTGTGGTTTTTCACATGTACTTTCAGAAGGGAGCAGCACGGGAAGGAGGAAACGCTCCTGCCAGAGACTCAGCACTCCCTCTCCTGGCAGGAGTCTGCCAGGAGCGAGCCCATTCCCCCAGCAGAAAAGTCAGTGTTTATAAAAAAGCAAATAAATCTCCTCAAAGATCAGACAAAAATCAAAAAGCCTTAATCCCACAGTAAATAAACTCCCACTTCAAGCACGTCCTTGTAAGGGGAAACAATCTCAAGAGCAGCATTTCCTCAAGAGGTTTGGAAAGCTTAAATATCCAACTCCTCCAGAAAAATCACCTTCCCTTCCCACTTCCAAGGTGTCAATCAGCCCCCCCCGGTAAAATTTAAGGAAGAGAGCTTTTCTCAGTGTTTCGTGGCTCTCCAAGTGTCCTTCCTGCGGGGTGACAATGGGTGGGACACCTCAGAGCACTGACCTTGTGTCTCACTGCTGGCAGGGCATCCACCAGGGTCTGCAGCCCTTCGTGCCGCGCTCCCAGCTGCAGGGACAAAGAGGGGTTGGAGAATCAATAATCACTCAGTTCTACTTGTCAGCCTCAGTATTTTTTTATAACAACAATCACAGGATATTTAGGGTTGGAAGGGAGCTCTGGAGATGATCCAGCCCAGGGCAAGGGCACCTGGAGGAACACATCCAGGTGGGGTTTGGAATGTCTCCAGACAGGGAGATTCCATGTCCTCCCAGGGCAGCTGTTCCAGCCTCAACATAAAGTTCTTCATATTGAGGTGAAACTTTTTTTAGTTTCTGGCCTTTGCTCCTCATCCTGTCCCTGGCACCATCCCCTGACAGCCCTTGGAAACATTTATCTGGATTGATGGGATCCCCTCTCAGCCTTCCCTTAAGTGCCCTAAATTGGCTTTAACAGGATGCAAATAGGAAGGCCCCATCAGAGCTGGTCCCACAGGATGAAATTACCTTTAAGAACACTCCAATAACAGCCAGGCCATTCCCTTCCATCACAGCTTCCTCAAAACTGGGGTACTCCACAGCATTCCAGTGCACCAAGTGCAGCTGCAAGAGGAATGGGGGAGAAATCAAGCCCTGCACAGAGCACAGACAGCACACCTGACTTCTGATCCTGGCTGCATTTGCTCCTTGGCAGGGTGAGGCACTGCACTGAGCTCCTCAGAAACCACAGAAATGAGGGACAAAGTGCTCTTGGTAAATAATGGTCCTTCCCTTCCTTTTTTCCTTTTGCTTTAAGCAATGGTTAAGACCCAGTGCATTTCCCATCTGTGAAAGGGATTTGGTCTGTGGGAGTCTGCCTCCAGGAATGCTGGTCAAAGGCACAGACAAAGCTCAGTCTTCCATCCCTTTCCTCCCTTCCCAGGAGGAGCAGAGCACCCTGTCCTCCTCAGGAACATCCTCCTGCACTTAAATCTTCTTCTGCACTGCTGACAGCCAGTACATTGAGGGGGTTTGTGTCATAAATAAATATCCCAGCCCAAAAACTTAATCACAGTCTCCCTGTTAATGAGGATCTTGCCAAGCTGGCAGCACCACCATGAACACACCAACAGGAGAGAAACTCTCCTTAAAAATAACCCATCATCACTTGACAAATTCTTCTCCTTTGGCAAAGAGCTGTGGTCAAAGCTGTCAGAATTTCACATTTTCACTGACTTTATCCTTTTTATTGACGTTTTCTTCCTCAGTAGTTACTTAAGCATCAGAGTTTTGCTATTTTAGTAACTGTTCAACAGTTGCAAACAGGAAAGAAAGTGATGCTTTTTAGGAGTACTTAGTATATGCTTTGTTTCTCTGAAAGATTTGGTAACAAGAAACAAAGTTATTTTTAACTTTCAGTAACAGGGCCGATGTCCAGTTTTCAGGCTGCTCTTTTCCAGAAAACACCATGAAGATGAACTTCTATAGAATAAAAGAGCAGATGAGCTGTAGCACTTCCAAATAAACTGCAGTTCCTCAATTTGGGAGTTTTCACAGACACACCTGAGACAAGCATTTGCATTGTTCAGGATTTCACCTCATACCTCTGCTGGGTAAAATTTACTGTCCACTGTGTGCTCTGAGCCCCAGTCGTTGATGGCTCCCCAGTGGAAGTGGAACTGCTTTAGCCTGTACTGGTTTTCCAAGGGACCTCCAACAATGACTAGAAAACAAAACAAGATACACACGTCAATAAATATGATTTGAAATTGGCCAGACAAGTAAATCCTTGGGGAAAAAAAATTGCCCAGGAAAAAGTATCAGGTGGAGCAACTCAAAGAGTGCCCCATCTACACTTTGCCACGACCAAATTATCCAAGCAAACACATTCCTGGTTTTCCCTGCATCAAACTGGAGATGAGCTGAAGCCTCCTCATCCATCCATCTCCCCTCAAAGGAATGTTTTCCCAGTTGACACCAAGTCTGGCACAGTCACAGTGATGAGGTTCACATTCTCACCCCCCTGTCAGAGCAGGAGTGTCAGGACTGCCTGACCAGGTGACACAGCAGTGACACATCTGTTAAATGTATTCAATGACAGCCCCACAAGGATTGCTGAAAAATACTGACATTTCTCATCACAAGACTTCAAAAAGCAAACGTTGCCAGGAAAATCAGTATTTTGAGTCAAACATTCAAGTCTCCTGCAAGCTACAAAAATCCAAACATCTTATTCTGCTTCAACACAGCTTGCAGACTGCACAAGCAAAGGTCAGCCAGAAATATGTTTTGTTGTGATTACAGGCTGATCATGAAGGATTGAAACATCCAGTCTGCCACTGGGCAAGTTTCTGAAAGATTTCATGCCCTTTTCATCAGTGAGTGAAGGTAAAACTTCAGCCTGTTCTCCTGACTTCTCCCATCCTTCTGCAGACACACGAATGAAGAAGTCCATGCCCAGCTTTCTGCTTCCACTCATTCCCTTCTACCTGGACCAAAACCACCCTGCAAAGTCATCCTGCTAATTATGATATCAGAGCAGCTGGTAAATGAGAAACCCTAATTACTTCCCAAGGGCTAATAACACTTATGGAATCAGGGAATCCTTTAGGTTGGAAAAGAGCTTTTCCAAGTGTTCATCCAGCACTAAACCAGCAGCATCTGCTGATTTTTACTGAACTGTAGGACATGGGGAAGTTTTACAGCAAGCCTTGGTATAAAGCACCTAATCCCAACACTGCTTTTGGAAATAAGTTAATCACTTCCATGCTAAGGAGAAAACAATGAGAGGCATTAAGAGATTTTCTTGTATTATTTTTTTTTTCCTGAAAGCCAGCCAGCAGGTTTGAAATCCTAACCAGACAGGCCTGTCTGTGACAAAGGAATAAATTAAAACAAGCTGTGCAAAGTGGCATTGAATTAATTTCATCCCCTGCTGCCGAGCTCTGGGTGTGAATGCAATACTGACCAGCACTGGAAAATCACAATGCTCCATCCCTGGAAGTGTCCAAGGCCAGCTTTGGAGCACCCTGGGATAGTGGAGGGTGTCCCTGCCCATGGCAGGGGGTGGAATGGGCTAAGCTTTAAGGTCCTGCCCCCCCAAACCATGCTGGGATTCTGTGCTGGAGAAGGTCACAGAGCCAAGCCTCTCAGAAGTTTCTGTGCTCTGACACGGTCCAGTCTGAGTATGTGATGATGCAAAGCCACAAGCGACTACAAACTTGTGTTAATAACCACATCCACTTGACCATTTGCCTCAGGAGTAACTTTAGGCACAGACACACATATGGAGAGACTCAGGCTCCTGCAGTGGCCACCAGAGAGTGACAGGAAACAGACAGGAGCTGCAGTGCCTTTAGAAGCGTTTCTTCTCAGATTACAATCTCGACAATTTCAAACCAAACAGAAGTTGAAGGGGCTCTAACAACAATCACATCAGGTGTTTCTCACAGCCCTGGCTCTGTTTCTGCCTGGTTTCTGATGGCACCACACACAGACAGACCACAAGCTGTACATACCTTCCCCTCACCCTCTTCTTCCTCCTGCTCTACCTTCAGCTTTAGCCCAAGTCTTGCAAACCCCATCTCAGGATTTCAGGCATTTTTGTCTATCCTGGGTGTCTTTCTCATCTTCTGTTTCAACTGTGGTGCTTTTGTTTGCTCCCAAGCTTTCTCCTCTGGATTTCTATGGTTGTTAGAGAGAAGCTGGCAGTGAGAAAAACCAGAAACAGCAAGAGAGAAAGGTGGAAGAGAGAGGCAGGCACCTGAAAACTGGGGCTTATACAGCAACACCTCACTGTCTGCTGCTTCTCTGTCATTTTGGAGCCCTGTCACATTGTTTAATGCCATCCTTCCCTTCATGGACTTGAAATTCATTTAAGGAGGATGATGAAAAGGCAGCAGATGCTCACAGGGAAAGATTTACCTCAAGGAGAGTCATACAGACAAAGCAGGTAACATCTTTCAGAGGTGAGTACCAGCCCCAAAGGCCTGCTGATTCCAGCCTTGCCTTTATGACACAAAACCTGCTCCTGTGCAATTAAATATTGCGTATTTCTGAACGCCCTACAGGCAACTCCCCTTTGTTACATCAATTCCTGAAGGAAAAAGTCCAGCTTTGTTATCCACTAAAGACTTTTCAGGATCTTATCCTCAACAGATAGTGGGGTATGGCTTATAAAGCAAGAGGCTGTGCAGTGAAAAGCAAAGCCAACCTAAAGTTAGTAAATTAAAATCACTGATGAGGTAACAATAGATGTCTGTCTCCTAATCCAACCTCATTGAAAAAATCAGCATTTTGTGCTGGAGAAACAGAAGGGCAGAACTTCTTCATGATATCAGTGCTTAAATGAGCAAGGGCAAGGATATTCCCTCTTGGAAATGGATAATTCCAAATGAACAGCTAGAAACAAGAAAAAGAAAAGGAGCCCCTAACATCCCACAGGCTCCCTGCATTCCACCACCACTTGTTTTTGCTGCACTGTTTTATCAGCCTCTTTCCAAACATCAGCCAGAAACTTTGGTGCTGTGAAGACAAAGTGTTTGTGTGCTGGAGGATCCCTGCCCGAGGGCATTGCTAAATCCCTCAGGAAGCTCTCATGGTGAGCAGCCACTTTAAACATAAATAACTCCAACAGGTTCAAACTTGCTGAGGATCCTTCAGTTTTTCCCTGCAGGACAAGCTGGGCAATCGTGCTTCACAACACTCCTGACCAATTGCTGCCAGCTCACCCACCCCTATGAAATATCTTCATGTTCTGCAATATCCTTTGGTAAAGGCAGCTTTTAGAAGCAACAGTGGACAGAAAATCTGGGATTTGGGAGCAATATCTCGATTTTAAATGAAGTTTTTTACTCCGTTGAGCCTTTGAAAAGGTTGAGCTGCTCAGGTCAGAGGTTTATTCACAGGAAATTGCTGGAGTGCATGGTTGGATTTTCAGTGCACTGCTGCTTCCCCTAAAATAACAGGGACACACTCACCTGCTCCTGAGGGCAGAGCTCAGTGTTATTTCACTCCCTAAAACCCCACAGAGATAAGCGTGTGTGCCTTCCTACTGCAACTCATTTGGCTGCTGATTATTTCCAGTGCATTAAATATCTCTATTAACACCACAAAAGATAAGTGGCAGATTACTTCAATAAAGAGCAGGTTTCAGATTGAGTAGGTACACATGTAAATGACTGAAGATTGACTCATGTGGGTAAAGTTTATTACAAAACCGACAAGACAGGGCACTGAGGCTTGTGAAAGGAGTTTCTACATACAGCAGGGGATTTGAGCACAGTGCCCATGGTCATCAAAACACTGTCAATGTGAAGTCTGTATAGAATTTCTTCATCATTATTCCCACCACTGTAAACCCAGCATTCTTTTTTACCATACATTCACTTTCAACATCAGGTCTTACACAAGTATTTCTCCTCTCTCAGCATTAAATAGCTTGGGTGTTTTTTCCCCCCCGAGTTTTTGCTTACTTGATCTGTCAGTAGAATCATCAAACTCCACCAGGAAGGAGTAGCCATTGTTCCAGATGTGCAGACAGGTGGTGGGGTCGTAGCTGATTTTCAGAGGCTTCAGGAAGGGATCATAAACACTGTCCCTCCACTGGATGTTGATGGGAGACTGGCGGGTGCCCCCGGGAATTGTCAGCGGGCTCTGCCACAGCGGGTGCACTGCAAGATGAGGAGGAGAGTCAGGCTCTGGTGCAGGATACAGAACTTTCTGGCAAGGGAAGCTGCTGTGTCACCAAAGGCTAATTCGAGTCAGCTGGTGCCCATGAAAGCAAAAGAAAAATAAAACATTCCAGTTGCATGACTCAAAGCCAAACAAGGAAGCGCAGTAATTTGACTTAGAATCACGTCAGTCAGTAATGCTCTGCAAGGAAGTTCTCCCCCTTATTTCCCAGAAAAGGAGAATGTTTTCCTGTTATTGCCAGATTTTAAGGAGGCTTTGTTTTACAGCTCTCTTTACACACCAGCACCGTCAGCTGAGCTGGGAGCGCTCCAGACATGGGATAATTCCCACTGGGAAGCAAAACATTCTCTAGAAGGCAACACAAGCCCAGGGGTTACTCCACAAAGTGGGGTTCAGAGCTCCTGCAGCAGCCACACCAATCCTGACCAAAACTGCTTCGTGCAGACGGCTCCCGCTGATCCCACACCTGTAAAACCCAAACCCAGCGATTCTGGGCACAGCTTGGGCCCCTCAAAGCAGCACAAGCAGGACAGGTACAAGAATGGTTTCCACGGGACTTTATTCTGCTTAAAACCAGAGCTGCCGCCTGTGTGGACCTGCTCACCTGGTGACCCAAACACAGCTGCTGGTGCCCTGTCCCTCTGCTGAACCCCAAGTCGTGACACTTCGAGCATCACTTCACAGGCTGCTTCCCTAGATACGACAGCTCGGGGTCTTTTAAACGAGGAATTAAAAATAAATTAAACCTTCAAACCACTCACACGAGGGGGGCCCCGACAACTTCCTCCCCCCCCGGTTTTCCTCAGTGAGGAGCAAGCCACAACGAGCTCGATAAGGTCAACTCAGGCAAAGGCGGCGCGAAACATTCCCTATATTTAAAACATCCCCTATATTTAACACAAGCCACTTCCTGACGTTTCAGCCGAGGACAAAGGCAGGCAGAGCTCGGCATCCCTGCGGCTGCTACACACAAAGTTTGGCAGCGATGGCGGGACAGAGGCAGGGCGGGCTGAGGGAGAGCGGCACTCACGGGCGTCTCGCAGGCGGTAGGAGCAGCAGGCTCCGAGGCTGCAGCGGCGGCTGCCCCGCTGTGAGGAGGAGGATGATGAGGAGGATGAAGAGGATGAGGAGGACACGACGGCGGCCGCCCAAGCTCGGCGGAGCAGCGGCAGCATCGCAGCGGAGATCGCGGAGCCGCCGCCCAGCCGGGGCCGGCCCGGGGCGGCCTCTTCCGGCACGGCCTCCCCGCCATGGCCCCGGGGGCGGGCTGGGCCCTGCCCTCAGCGGCTCGTCCTGCTGGGACACCGGCTGCGGCTCCCCGCAGGGTGGGGATCGTCATCTCCCGTGCTCACGGTGGTCTCCATGCCCCTGGCGAAAGTGCGTCCCCTCACACCAAGTGTGGCCCCTCACATCAAAAGTGATTCCTTCGCACCCAGTACGTTCCCTCAAAAGATGGCCTCGCCCAAAAAATGTCCCCTCACACCAAAATAGTATTTACTCCTTCACACCGAAGTGTTTCTGTTCATATCAAGTGTTTTCCATCACATCAAGAAAGTATTTATTCCCTCAAACCAAAAGTGATTCCTCTTCATTGAGTACATTGCCTCACACCAAATGAGCATTGCTTCACTCCAAAATTGTCCCCCCACATCAAAAGTGCATCCCCTCACACCAAAATAGCATTTATTCCCTCACATCAAAATATTTCTCCTCATACCAAAGTATTTCTCTTCACACCAAGTGAATCCCCTAATGCCAAAGAGGAATTTATTCCCTCATGCCAAAAAATGCACAGAGTTGGGTGGCCCTGGCACAGCAGGGTCCCCTCTCCAAGCCACATTTGGAAAAGTTATGAAAAGTTAACATTACATTTACTTTTCTTGGCTGTCACAAAGCCAGGAGGCCGAAATAGTCCCACCTTGCATGGTGAGATGATCAACTGAACTGAACTCAGTATTCACCTGACACTGCCTGAGGCAGAGAAATCTCAGTAAAACTGGTTAAAACCTTCATGGTTCCTTCTGTTCCAGCTGCCAATAAGGAACATATAGGAAAAAAATAAAATGTAAATAAAAAGAAACACCTGTAGAAAGTTGAAAGCATCAGTGAAAGCACAGAGGTAAAGCAAGAGTTCTAATTTCTGCCAATTCTCTTGGGCAGCCAGGAACAGAACACCACCCTCAGCTCCTGACCTTCATCTTGCTTAGTTACTCTCTTAAAAGAATTTGAAAATCTGCATTTATCTTTTGGAGATTTTTTTTTTTTATCTTGTTAGGATGAATACTTTTGAATTTTCACAAGGAACCTGATGTAACACTGAGAATGTTTTACAGATATGAAGACAAGGCCAGATACTCAACCAGAGTCAACCAAGAAGTGTTTGCCCTGTTTTACCAACATTGTGTAAGAAGTTTCCATTGCATTTATGGTATAATGTGTTTAAAGTACTCCTGAGTTGAGTAAGAGCAGGCTGAAATCTGGCAAATGATTTGCTCTGAGTGGCTGCATGATCACAACCACATCATCAGGAGATGTGCAAACAGCTTGTGATGTCAGGATGTTAAACTGGGTTTAAATTCCATTTTACTTCCTCCCTGCAGAGTCTTTGTTGTGTAGAAGGATTCAATTGTGAGCAAAATGAATTTTAGGTTTGACGTTCTTTAGAATGGCTAATTTACTATTCTCAACAGAATGCTTCCTGTAGCTTAAAAAGATGGATAATCAATTAATCAATTACATTGGAAAGACCTGTGGCCCATAAACATCATGATTCAGTCAGGATTAATCACAGTTTAACAGCCTATTGATCATGGTTAGGAAACTCTTTAGCACGGACTTGCTGAAGTTACTGATGGACAACAGGCAGCTCCTGGTCATCAGGACAGCCCAAATGGGCTTCAGGTGTTTCATATTCTGCATAAACAAGAGAATACCAAGGGTTATTCTCATCTACCAACAAATTACTGTCATCCCTCCACCATTTTCTTTCCATTCCTCCAGGATGTGTCCTCTAAATACAGCTGAGAACCTTGGGCAGCTTAGAAATTACACCTACACCTTGTTCTGTAATTATAGAAAACCACAGAAAATTACAACCATCCCTTTTCTGTATGTTAAAGCTGATGAAATAAAAAGCCTCAAACTCCACTGCCATTAAGACAATCCAACTTCATGGAGCTTTTTGTGGGGTTTTTTTTAACAGAGTTTTTCCACTAAGCTGAACAGAGCAAGTCACTTCTTGCAGGCTGAACAGCACAACAGAAAGGAAGTTTATGGCACACTCTTGGAAATGATGAGGTACAAAACCCTAAAGAGAAATAACTTAGACCTGCAACACTTTTGTTTCCCTTCTGAATCACTCACAGAATCTCCATCCAACTCTTTATATGCACACACTACTCCATCCTGAGCATGAAGTTCAGTAAAACTCTAGCATTTAATTTAAAAAATCCTTCAAAGAAAACCCTTCAAACTAGGAGCTCAGTGGCAGGGAGATGGTTTGGAATCTGCAGACAGAAAGACAAAACCACCTGTGCAAAAAGGAAGCCTAAGCCCTAAACCTTATTCCCAGCACTCAACCAACATAGCCAAAATCTTCTTTTCTAGACCATTCCAGAAACAGAGTTTTGCCTTGGCCCTGTCCTAGCTCAGGATGGTGATTTATGCAAGAGAGAGACAGTTCTCATGCAGCAAGAGCTGGATGGAGCAGCAGCAGCAGCCAGGGTCACAATATCCCTGGGTTTTGCCCCAAATTGTTACATTTCTGGGTGGTTCCAGATGGGCTCTCTCTTGTTCCTGAACCCAGAGTAGTTTCCACAACCAGAAAGGGAAGAGCTCAAGTGATGCAGAATCTGTGTGGGAAGAGGAATAGAAACCTCACCTTTGAGTTTTCAAATGACCAAAGTTAATTTTAAAAAAGGTGAGAATTAGAACTAAATGTGCAGTTCGAACCTTTTGCTCACCGAGGAAGGGCCAGGGTTGGCATTTGCCTTTGTCACACACCCACTGTCAGAGCAGTTACACTGAATTTTGTCATCCAAAAAGCATGGCCAAGATGTGATTCACCTGTGAAAAGGGATCTTGCCACAAACAGACCTAATCTGTGCCTGATTTATTTGATTTTTAAAAAAATTCCCATCAGACACAGTGATGCTCCATTTAATTTTATAATGTTGGTGGGCTTCTTACATTTGCTCTGTGGTTTTTTCCCACTTCACCCAGATACATGGAACCATCAAAATAGTCCAAATCTTTGGGATAATTTTCTATAAATAATTGCAGCTTCTGAAGTAGTTCCTAAAAAGTCCATTTAGGATTGATGCAAGCATCAAAAGCTTCAGGGGGGAATCAAGATCCAGATGAAAATAAAGGTTTTAATCTTTGAAAAGAAAAACTGCTGTCGAATTCAGTGCTTTGATTTCTTTACAAATGAGATAAAGCAGAGCAGACAGGGCGGTGGGAAGAGCTGGGAAACCCCACCCAGGGGAAGGAAATAAGGCCCTGTTTGCCACAGCAACACATTCTGAATGAGAAAATAAAACACACATGCTGCTGAAACTCAGTAAAGAACCATTTTAAACTTTAAAGCACCACAGCTCTGCTTCAGCTACTGGGACTGAACATTGCAGAGGAAATCCAAGACAGGTTGATTTCCTTTTTGTCTGAATCAAGATTTTGGAGGATAACAGCGCTGGTTGGCTCAGGCCCATCAGTGACAAGGTGCTGAAAGTTCTGCTGGATGGATGTCAGATGGGGGCTGTGATTTAGGCCAGTTTATTGATAAACAGCCCAGAGCTTTTTATCAAACAGATGTAGCTGACAGGGCACTCCCAGCTCGACAGGGGAGCAGCAGCAGATTGGGAAATGCTGAGTTTTCCTCTGCCTCCACAGTGTTTGGCTGAGATAGGAGCCTGGCTGAGGAGGCAGTGCCTGAGCCCAGATAAGAGGGAGGTAATTCCAGCTGGCGAGGTAAAGCAAACACAGGCTTTATCTTCTCCCCGTATAAAAAACAGTTGCTGAAATTATGCATGCAGGCTTAGGAGCTCAGCGTGGAAAGGGCTGGGAAGAGAACTCCTGGACAATCTGGGGAGGCACTGCAGTTGTGTGTGCTGGCCTGGAGATGGCACACCTGGATTGTGTGGCTCTGCAGGACTTGCACAGTTCTTTGGGGGAAAAAAAAACCACCACCAAAACTTGAAGGGTTCTGCTTTTCTTGTAACTACTTCTAAAAGAACAAGAAAGGAAAAGCCACTCAGGCCTGCTCTGATAATAGCTATTAAATTAGGCTTTAAAAGCCCCATGCACAGCATTTCCACCAATTATTCTAAAAAGTGACTGTCTGAAACCTCCACCTCTATGTGTCATTACAAGATTCCTCAGAGTTTGGCACAGACACTCCGTGGTCCTCCACACCACTGGGAATTTTGTCATCCATCCCACGATTATCCCCAATGTTTCTACAGTGAAGTGCAGGAAAAGCCCTTTGTCCTTGCAGGGTCACAAGGGGAATCCAAAAGGTCCAGATAATTGTCAGCCTTTGAGTTGTTTAAGCTGGTGTGAGTAAGTGTGGAGTAACCCCCAGACTGCCTCACTCAGAGCTCCTGTCCACCCCCTGCCTGCCAAAAACAGCCCTTCCAAAGACAGGGGTTTCCCACATCAGTTTGTTTTGGCATTTCCTGCACGAATGGTGCAGAAGAACAAGGTTGAAGGAATAAACAGTATCTGTCTTAAATTGAAACGAGGAATGTGAGTAAAAATAGATACCAGTTGTGGCTCATTCAATCAGCAGCAGTCCTTGGATGGAACAAACTGGTCTGATCTCTTCTTGGAATGGGATCCCCTCTCAGCCTGGGTAACATGAAATGTTCAAGGAGGAACCCTCTGTTCTTTGGGAGAAGCTACTATGCTGAATGAATTTACAGAGGGAAAAAATAAGAAACAAAAGGTTTTTCTAGCTGTAAAAAATTACTCTTTACTATTCTCCCACTGACATTATCTGCGCAGCAGTGAGTAGACAATCTCTGGGTGGCCTCATCTTATCTGAAAGTAAGTTAATCAGTATTTTAAATAACTAAATCTTTAACATCCTCCAGGAGTGTCTTGCACCTCAAAGTGATTTATTGGAGGTCTGTACAGTGCATTTGTGCATTTGGAGGGGTTTGTGGCTTTTTCTAGGCCTTGTTTTCCAAATCCAACATTGCAGTGGCCATGAAGTTCCCAGTCAGAATCAATTTGTGCTAAATGTGTTCTGAACTATGCTCATGAACAGTTTTCATTGAAAGCAGCCAACCTCCAAAGTCATGATTGTTTTTTGTCGGAGGTTGGAGCCCCAAAAAACCCAGTGCCACCGACAGCAGAAAGGTTACAAGGCGTAACCCTGAAATTCCACAAAACATTCTCATTTCTTTCATTCTACCCACCCCTTTTTCTTCACTCTCCCAGCCACATTCCCAACCCCCCTTTTTTTTAATTCTCCGCTAAATAAGAACAACACCCAAACCAACACCACCTCTCCTCCCGCCTCTGCATCTCCCGTTTTTCAGCGGTTGTGGCGAGGTGAGGGGGACTCACGGGCAGCATTCCTGGCGTTTTTCCGGGAGCAGGCGGCCAGGCTGCAGGGCCGCGCTGGCACAGCCCGCAGCAGGGCGCGCAGCCGCCCGCAGAGACGCCCCAGGGCCGGCACCTTCAGCCCGTTCATCGCCGCCTCGGCACGGCCCGACGACCCACCGGCATCGCGGGCAATGACAAATGGTGCGATACAGAGCCCCCGGGGGAGACACCAGCCTTCTTCGCAAATAATTCTGAGAGCGCTCTTTGCTGGTTAAGCGGCGGAGGCAGCCCGGGAGTTAATTTTCAACTCGCCTGTCGCTCTCTTCTTCGTTGGCTCTTCGCTCTCGCCAGAGGATGGCTGGTTGATGATTATTCCACGTGTGCTGCCCAGAGGTTTGTGTCCCCCCCACCTCAATCTGGCTCTGAGAACACTGAAGGGTTGCAGAAAACTCCTCTTTGGTATGCAAGGAGAGGGTTCTTATCACTCCTTGAATTTGAATGGTTGTAGATTTGAATACTGATAGCCAAGAGGGACTGGCCAGGAACAGCTGAAACGCCCCGAGCTGGGGCTCAAACTGAGGAATTCCCAAAATTCAGCACCTATGCGAGGAGACATTTTAGCTCTGAGCATTTGCTACAGCAGCACCGGGGCCTCCAGGTGAGGAACTGCAGAACAAGGGATGTCAATAACAAGCTTTGTTACAAAAACATCCCCTAACTTTGTATAGGCTAAAAATTGTAGCATAAGGACCCATAATTACTCCTCTGCTGACACTTGGGCCCAGATGAAATTTTTGTTTGGGAGAGGACAGAGGAAGATGTTTTCCAGACCCGTTTTTCTCAGCGATAAAAGCAAGAATGTTGCTGTTTTGCTGCTTCCAGGGGCACTTCCAGCAACTTTGTTACCTTATGTGAAACTCTCCTCTGGAAATCCCACACTTTCATTTTCTTTGGAATGTTTGTTGTTCCTCCGGCTGAAAAAAAATCCACATCAACGGCACAAACACATCCGAGGCAGAGGTGCAGTTTTTCAGGCAGAGAAACAGAGGAATTATTCCTATAAAAATTCCCTCATATTTGAGATTATTACCAGCCAAGTGGGAATAGAAGATGGGGAGCCACTGAAGATGGAATTATCCTTTCCAAGGACAGGGAGTCAGGGCGAACTCAGCACAGCAGTGCCTGAACCAAAGGGGCCCTTGGCATTCCCGGCCTCTGTGAGTGACAAAGTGACAACCCAGGAGCACAGGAAGGGGCAAAACCAAGCAGCAAAACCATCCCAAATCCTCCCTAGAGACAGAAACAAAGACAAACCTGGAGCCAAGAGCCCCAACCCCGGAGCTGAGGCTTAAATGGGCTCCTGGCCCATTGTGGTGAGAGTGGAGGCTGCAGGTGAGGATGATTGGGGTCATCAAAACTTAATTTAAAAACCCCCCCGGCTCGTGACAAAATGAAAGTGTTTACACAACCCATGTGATTCTTTTTCTCCATTAAATACATAAATGGGTATACTTTGAAAACGGCAGAATCCATCAATGACAGAGCAAGAAGTGATAATGATAAGAGTATTGATGCTCTGTCATTAAACCCTACTCTTTTCTTAACTCATAAATTACCTGTGAAATATTTTTCAGTGGTTTTGATTCGTGTTCTGTTGGTGGTGGTTTTTATTTATTTATTTATTTATTGCAAACTGGTGGTTTAAATTCAAAACTTCTTGGTGGTATTTTCATGAACCATCATGGCCTGTCTGCCATCTCTTATCACACAGGGTGTCAGGGAATCCTCTTTGGTAGCCTGAAGTGGCCAACTGAGCTGTGCTATTTATTATTCCAACCCCTCCTGTTTAGCAGAGTCTTCCTTACTGCTTGTCTCATTCCCTGAGCTGCCAGCACTGCCTCTGCTGTCAGCTCTGAGTTCTGCCCAAAGAACTCTTCTTCATACGTGGGTAATTTGGGTGAGAAGTGTGACTGCACACAGTGAAAACGGGCTGATTTTTCTTCACAGGAATGAAACAAGTGAAAATTTAGAATTTTCTTGCTGTCACCCATCTGACTTTTGTTGTCAGTGCCTCCAGACTGAGTAGAGGATAAATAATTGTTTTTCTTTTTTTAATGGATCACTGCCAGTACTTGTTTTTATATTATGTTAATTATAGTATGTAATTTTATATTACATATTAATTGTGTTACTTGCAGAGGGAAAATCACCTCCTCACTGCACTGTGTCCAAGGAATCTGATCCCCTGGCATCCTGCTTGGAAGGGTGCTCCTGTTTGCCTCAGTTGTAAGTCCAACCCAGTAATTCAGCAAAAAATACAGTGTTACATCTTTACTGTAATTAGAAATAATGGAAGTGATTCAATAATGAGCATTTTCCTCACCTAATTATTGTCTAATTGGCAGGACAATCAGTCAAGTTGTGGGAAGCTGCCTGGGAATTTTGCTGCTGAGGAGAGGAAACCTCTATGGAGCCACTAAAAATGTCACTTAGTGCAGGTTCCCCACAGGAGCCAGGTGACCCCTGGGTGGATTTGCCCCTCATTTCCCTGAGCACTGGCTCACACCTCCCATGGCAGATTTTACTTGAGGGAAGCTTTTTTTTGATGCCCACACTTTTCTGGGACGCTTCATCCAGCTGAGCTCAGCAGCCTGGGAACCACCTCTGCTTTTTTGTTCCCTCTCTTGCATCGGGGTCCCCAGACAGGACAGAACATTCCAGATTTGTCCCCGTGAGTGCTGAGCGGGGGGAATTCCTGAGGTGTGCTGGAAATCTCTGTCTGATACAGCCCATGGATCTTCATCCCTGCCAGGGTGCACTCCAGGATCTACTGGAGAACACCTGGAGTGGGAGAAACACTGTCTCCAGAGCTTTGGCTTGTAGGGAACCACAGGATTTCACCATCCCAGGGGTTGGAATTTGCCTCAGTTGCCCTGGATGAGGTTCTGGCTGACCTGGATTGCCCCGAGTGTCCCGAAGGGCAGCCCTGCCCTCCTGCCTCTGCCACGTGGAGCTGTGTGGAAACCTGCTCGGGGACATTCTGCCTCCCTGCCCACAGCTGGACATCTCCACCCAGTTTATTTTACCTCTCACACCTGAAATGTTTCAGTTACAAATAATTTTGGACGTGTCGACATGGATGCTTGTCCAGAATAAAGAGATGGTCAGATTCTGCTTAGACTCATAGAAATCTGCAGGTGGAGTGAATCCCCCCTTCAGGCTTTGATAATCTCCCCCAAAAATGCTCAGATGATAATGGTACCTGCCCAAATAAACGTGGTTTTGGGCAAACCTGAGCTGTGCAAACTGGGCAAATCCCAGCTGTGTAGGGGAGGTAAAAGGGCAGAGAGGAAGCTGTGAGTGATCCTGGAAGATCCCAGTCAGGCAAAATGTAAACACAGGGCTTGTGCCAGGGGCACATTTCTCAGAAGGGAAGGAGCCTCCCATCATTTCTCTTTCCATGATGCATCCAGGGAGATGGAAGAGTCTGTAAATAAATAAGAGAACATTGAGATTGTGCCTGACTCCTCTCACCTTGTTCCTCAGACTGGCAGAAGTGACCCTACAGGACCGTGGACTTTGGCCAGACAGGTGGCAAAACATGTCACAATGTTTTTCTCTCTGCTGAGGGGATTCAGGACCTTTGCTTCCATCCCTGTTCATGAAAATTACGAGTATTTTCATTGAATAGAATAGAGTTTACCCAGCAGAAACCAGAATGAGATCAGAGTGTTGATACAAAGGTAGCTGAAGCACATCCAGGAGCAAAACCCACTTGATGCTGCCCTTTATTCTGTTACGAATCACAGAGAGGATTGAAAATGGATGTGGCATCTGACAGTTAAATGGTTAGCTTCTCTCCATATCCTGCTACAGCACATTTACAAACAATATCAATATTCTCTTGGTTAAAGAGGTATTTTATGTAACTTCTCATTTAGCATCACTGTCACAATATAGCACAGGCTGTGTTCATAAGGCTGGGTTTGTTTCCCTCTCCAGTTACAAGAGACATTATAGAGAAAATGAATAAACCCAAACAGAAAAAAAATGAATAAACAGGGGAGCTTCAAGTACTCTTTTTACTTGGATGTGACTGAGGTTTTCACCCTTAGGAAACAAAATTATTCTTCCAGCAAATGCTCTGGAGTGATTTCCATGTCCTGCTCACATCTTCCCCATCCCTTTTTGTCTGTGTCCTCATTCTCAGCACTCAGGATAATTATGGATGTCTGTCACTTGTTTAAACAAAAAGCTTTGTTTGGCAACCTTTCCTTTCCTGCTGCAGCTGCAAAATTGTGTGCACAGTGTGTTAATTTTTTACCTTTGATGCTATGGGAAGGGGTTTTTTTCCCCAATGAAAAAAAGAAAGGAAACCAATGAATGAGATCCCAATCTCTCCTGATTCACACAAAACATGTGAAAGCAGCAACTTCCTTAGAAAACAATAGTAAATGAATGCTGGGATCAGGCTGAAATAAGCTGGATACTTCCTGGAAGCAAGTTGTTCCTCATCACATGGCAAAGCACAGACATAAAATAAAATGTAAGAGATTGAAAAAAAAAAAGAGCATGAAAATGTGAGGAAATAAAACAACAAAGAAATCCCTTGTTTTATTTGGGACAACAGACCAACAGGGCAACAAGGGGGTATTTTCTCCTGTAAAATTACAAAATTAAATTATATGTTAGCAGCCTGAAGTTGGCGGTTGTTTTTATATGAGGACAGGAAATTGAGAATGGATTTGATGTAGGCACTTGAGTCAATTATCGTGGTTTAAATCAGAATAAACCTGCCAGTGTATTGAGTTCCTCTTGGCATTTGCTCATAGGCAGACTTATCCCGGGGTAAAGTCTGAAGCTCCCATTCACTCAATGGGGATTACATTGAATTTCATTCAATTATTGCAGAAATAGTCACGAGAGCTCAGTTTTGGCAGCACCTGAAGCTCGGGAGATTGTGAAGCAATTACCCTTTGGTCAGTCACTCATTGGTACTGGGAAGCAAAGACTAAAAGCCAAATCTGGGCCTTCAGATTTAACAGAAAGATCCTTTTCCTCCTGCTGTTTTCTAATGTTTTCAGTCAGACTTTCTGCTGCATGAAACGTTTGTCATTTCTGGCTGTGCAGTCTCAAGGAAACGTGTGACAAGCCATGATAAAGGAGTCTGTGCATGATTTACTGGTGTCATCCGTAATTTTAAAAGGAAATGCCTCCTGGCTTGGAAAAAAATCCAAACTCATTGCTCTGGTAAAGAGGGAAAAACTCTTACAAGGGGTGAGGTAATTGTGGATTCTCAGCTGCTGGGTCAGGAGGAGGTGCTGCAGCCTCCCCTGGGAATAAATGGTTTTATTTGTTTATTCTGCTGTTATCTCTGATCAGGGTCGCAGACATCACTTGGATCCCGCCAGTATTTCCTGCAGCTAATTTGAGATAAATTAACTCTGGGTAAATACTATAACTGGTTTATGACAATGACAATTTTTGTGTTTGTGTTGGGAAATGAGTCATGGCTCTCCAGAGGAGAAACACTCACACCTCCAGCAAACAGGAGTCAACAATCTTTGGGATGGCAATATTATGCAAACAGGAGAAAACAGGGCAGTTTTTACACTAGGCTGGTTTAGGATGGCAAAAAGCTTTTACCAGCAGGTGGAACAGGGATATTTGTATCCATGTTTTTCCAGCTGGGACCTGCAATTGCTTGAGTCCAGCAGAAACTCTTTAGCAAAGCTGTTGCAGGGCAAATGGGTGCAGCAAAGCGTGAAATAATCCGGCGTGAAAAGTCAGATTCTAAGTAGTTTAACCTTTGAACTGCCTAATCTGCTTGTGAAGGGGGAGAACATGGTAAATAAATCAACAGGCTCAGCTGAGCACTTCCAAACCTGCATGAGGGAGCAATTTCCTAACGCACCAGGCCTGCAGGTGCCCGGAGAGCCACTGACAGCTGAACCAGAGTGGATTCAACTGTGTGACATGGCACTGCAGAACCCCATTAAGCACCTTATTTAGGAATTTTTATTTAGCTTATTTAAGAAATATTTTAACACAGAAGTCTGAAGGTTGCTGCTGGCTACGGTGAAGCTGAAAAGTGAAGTGTGGTTGGTCTTTATTGGGCAACACTGTGCTATAAAAAGACATAAAATCAACTAATCTTTGTCCTCATTCAGAGCCATTTGCATACGCTTCCTCTGTGCTTCTTTTTCGGGGGCTTTTTGCATATTTTTATCATCCCCAGAAGGTTCACGGCGCGTTCCCCACCTTCGCCCAGCCCTCCTGTTCTCACAGCACACGCAGGAAGGAGCTCAAGTGACAGAGGAGCGAGGCTGATGAGCTAATTTAGCAAATTCCCACTCGCTGCCTGCCGCTCAGCTGGGCTCTGGGCACGGTGACATTTCTCTCCTTGACAGTGACATCCAGCTCATCCCGGCTCCGCACCCAGGAGCTGTCGGAGGGGGGGGAATCTGATGGAAGGAGCGGAGAAAGGAGTAGAGGATGGGGAAGGCATGAATGATTTTGGAGATGCAGATTCATGTTTAATCTGCCGGTTGACGGCTCTGCTGGCTGAGTGCTGTTGACATTGAGAGGCTGGAGCGTGTCCTGGGAAGGGGATGGAGCTGGGAAGGGAATGGAGAATCCTGAGGGAGCTGGGAAGGGGCTCAGCCTGGAGAAAAGGAGGCTCAGGGGG
>VYXD01012417.1:5960-25974 GCA_013397195.1 Hylia prasina | reverse complement strand
CAATTCCAGGCTTGCTTCCTTCCCCACCCCCTCCCCCCCCCTTTTTTTTTTTTTGTTTTATTTTTAAATCCATCCACATTGGCAAGTTGTGTACTTCACCAAATATAGTCATTTTATCCTGCTATGGCACGGATAGTTTATGGATCAGTTTATTTTTGGAGCTCCCCAGGGAAGACTTTTTGAAGTAAACAAGGGTTATTAGCAACTGAGAGATTGCTTTGGTGGAAGCAGCTTTAAAATGGTATTTTGGAGTGTTTTTTGGTACTTTCTTGCCCTCTTGGTGAGGTTACCTGAGGTGTGGTGCCATGTTGATATCAAGATTTCAAGAGGTGAACCTGACATTTGTTTAACTTTAACTATTTCAACCAAGATTTTAAAATATCAAACAAAAAAAGCGTTTGAATTTCATAGCAGTGACTCTTGAAACAGAGAGTTTTCTCTGTTAGGAAGTATTTATATATGTAATTATCTATATTTTAAATAGCTGCTTATAGAAGTGCACCAGAATAACAAGACTTTGATTCTGAAACCCTGAGCACCTTTTCCCATCATTAAATGCAAGCAGTTCCATTTTCAGTAAGAGGTGTTAGGAAGAAAGATTGATTCATTTATTGAGAGAATAAAAACATGGAGGTTGGATTTGGGAAACATTCCGCCTTCCCCAGAGGACAAAAACATTTTACAACTTTGTTTTTTCAGTTTATCAGCTCTTCTGCAGCTGGGTTTTCTGTCTGAATCACCCAGCCAGGAGAAAGTTGTGTGGTTCCAGAGCAGGTGTTAATTAAGGTTCTTTTAAAGGACTAAGTGACTAATAACATGCAGAGTAATTGAATAAAAACCATTAAGGGTGTGGCGCTAATTAGCAATGCTCTCAGCTGCTCCAATAAATAAGTTTGGAAAACGCTCCTTTCCTGCCTGTGCTGGTTTTAACATCCTTTCTTTCTGGAATTTTGGGCGACCAGGTGAAGAAAAACAGAGCTTTTAGTCGCAGCTCAGAGCTGCTGGTTCTGGATTTGCCTTGGCTCGGGAAGGAGTTGTGGTGTCCCGTGGGATTCACAGCCAGGGAATTCCAGGGAGAGGCTCCTGTTTGTCAGGATTTGACTTTGGCTCTGGTTTTTCTCATCAGCTTTCCCCCTAACTTGTAAAGCTTTGTAGGTGCAGGAACAACACACGGTTTTCTTCTGTCGGAATTCCAGGGTTTTCCTTTATTTAGTCAGAATTCCTGGGTTTTCATCTCTCTGCTTGAAGGAACCCTGGAATTGGAATTGCTGGGATTGAGCTCCTTGTAGGAGGCAGAGCAAAGCCAGTGGTTGGAATTAGGAACACAAAATGTCTTTGTATGCAGAACTTTGCCAATAAAATTTCGGTCACAGGTTGATTTCCTTTAGTTTGAAACTCGATATTTAGTTATTGAATATTGAAATAATCTGATTTTGTTTTATCCATACTCACTGAAAGGATAATCATCACTTTTTTTTCCTCCCCAAGTAAAAATAAAAGGAATAAAATATCCTCACAGTCACATAAACCACTTGTTTCCTTGCAGGTTTAGGGTTTAAAAGGTGCTGGAAAATAGTGAAGTTTGCAACCAGTTAGACTGAAAAATATACAAAAGGTTGAACTTCATCACACCCTTGGTATGTGGGACTTGAAATAAAATAATTTGTGGTGGTGTCTGTTGAACAGAATCATTTTATGTTGCTTCCTGTTTGTAACCCCTACCTTAGAGCACTTAAAGGGAAAAATATATTCAGTTCAAGCCTCTGAAAATCTGAGTTTTATCGTGGAGAAGAAGGGAGGGAACTGATGGCAGCTGGGGAATTCCCCTTTCCATCCCTCCTCAGGCAGAAACGACCAACCTGATCCTCTCTGAATTTAAGGTTCGGGGAGTTTAAAGCTGAATTTGGTTGGGATTTTTGTTTTAACTGCAGGGAGCGGAGCTGCCAAGCCAGGATCAGGGGGTGCAAATGAAAACTCAGAATTTGGGGGACAGCCGGGGGGGATTTGGGCTCTGCTCCCAGGGAACAGGGACAGGAGCAGAGGGAACAGCTCAGGCTGGGCCAGGGGAGGCTCAGGGTGGAATCAGCAGGAATTTCCCCATGGAAAGGGAGCTCAGGAATGGGAACTGCCCAGGGGGGTTTGGTGCCCATCCCTGGAGGTGTCCCAGGAATCCCTGGAGGGGTCCCAGGAATCCCTGGAGGTGGCACCCAGTGCTCTGGGCTGGTGACAAGGTGATGATCGGTCACAGGGTGAACTCCCTGATCCCAGAGCTCTTTTCCACCTTAAATAATCCTATGAAAACAATTCCCGTTTTGAAGAACTGCTCAGTTCACGTTTCCCTACTGAAGCGATGCTCTTCAGTTTGTTTTCATTAATAATTTTGGCGAGAATTTGAAAATCCTGGTGTCTCTCTGTTACAAAGCAGTGCTAAGGGCTGGTTTGGCAGCTGCAGTGGTTTCTTTTCCTTGATGCCTACAGCAGGAAAATCCATTAGAAGACTCTGGAGTGAGCAGGTTGTATTTGATGTTGGCTTTCCTGCTTTTTTTGTAGTAGCAGCAGCCTGTGCCAGCTCTGAGGGCTGTCCTTGTCTCCTCTGGAATTGCCAGATAAGAAACTTTTTCCAGTGTATTGAGGACTAGCCGTGCACATATTAGGAAAAAAAAGAGAGAAAAGACTGTAAATTATTATTCTTCTCTTTTGTTGCTGAAGGTAAGCTGCCAGGCCAAGAGGGAATGGCCCTAAGCTGAAGGAGGGCAGGGGTAAGTGGGATATTAGGAAGAAATTCCTCCCTGTGAGAGTGGAGAGCCCTGGCACAGATTCCCAGAGGAGCTGTGGCTGCTCCATCCCTGGAAATGTCCAAGGCCAGGCTGGGGCTTGGAGGGGCCTGGGGTAGTGGAAGGTGGATGAAACTCATCCTGGAAATTTGTTCGTTGAATTTCCTGAGTAACGGAATACCCTGAGCTGGAAGGGACCCACAGGGATTATCCAGGGCAGGACATTCCCCAAATCCCACCCTGGGCATCCCTGGCAGAGGTGTCCGAGCCGTCCTGGAGCTCTGGCAGCTTCCCCGGGGAGCCCGGGCACTGCTCTGGGGGAAGAACCTTTCCCTGATCTCCACCCTAAAAAACCTCCCTTGGAAATCCTTGCCGGATTTTTTGGAGCCGTTCCCAATAAAAATCCTCCATCTAGTGGCTGGAAACGAGAAAACAACGGGACAGAATTTGCTGTCCGGGCAGGTCTGCCCTCGCTTTCGCTGCTTCTCAGCAAAGTGTACAAATCCTGCCTGGTGTGAGTGATCCCCGTCCGGAATAATCCCAGCAGGATGCAGAATTCCAGCCTCTGCCTCAAGGCCTGGAGTCTGCAAGCGTTTAGCTGCTTCCCCGGGGGTGGCTGCTGGAGTTCAAGGGGATTACACGGCTGGAAATTGAATTCTGTGCCTGCGTGCAGCACCTGGAAGCCGAGCCGGGACTCGTGTGAACATTTCCTGGGGAATAACTCCATCCAGGCTGTGCCAGGGGGGGCTGGCACACGGCAGCAGGGTTTGTACAAGATCCACAGGGAATTTGGGCTGGAATTCCTGGTTTGTGTGACCACCCACTGCCATTCCTTGTGCCAGAGCGTGTTCAGTGTGCTGGGAAGCAGAAAAGGCGTTCCTGGATTATTTGTTGGGTGTTGTGTTAGGATTGGTGCCAGGGTTAGAAGAGTTGGGGAAAGACATCCAAGCAAAACAGCGCCTTGTACTAGGTGGAATGAAAGAAAAAAACCCTAAAAAGCCAATATTTCTGAAAGCAAAACAATAAACCAACAATAATAACGGGAGCTTTCGTGGTAATATTTGAGAATTTCTGCCTCCCTGGGAGGTTTTCTACTCCAGAAAGTTTCCAGCTCCTCTATTCCTGGAGCAACTGTTTCCTTTTTTTGGTTGGTATCTGAATTTTGCCACTTGCACTGGAGTCCATCACCATAATATCTCTGTGTGTGATATTTATTTGGTCTATCCATCTCCAGAATGGTGTGGCTGGTGTCCTGGTTTTCCCAGATAGGGAATATTTCTGTCATTTTTTTGGGAAAATAGACATTTTTTCCTGATCTTTGGCCGAATCAAAGCTGCTTGTCTACTATTACATTCATTTTAAAGCTGTTAAACTGAAAAGTTTGTGTGGTTTTGCTATGAAATTTAATTGAAACACAATGTTTTTCCTCATCTTTTAAGGTGGATTGAGGATAAGGGTGACAGCCAAACAGATGCTAAGAAAAATTACTCTCCTTTGTAGTTTTGGGTAGCAAGAAGAAGTGTAAATCTGATCTCTTCCTCCCAAAATGAGTTTTAATTCACATTGTGATGGGCTGCAGAGAGCTGGGACTCAAATTTGGATTTACTGAGCCCTGCACGCTCTGAACTTGTTGCTTTTTATTCTGTTCCACTTCCACTGGTGTGGCTTTTTTGGGAATTAGTGCAGGAAGGCTCCCTTCCAGCTGCCAAACAAATGATTTTATCATGGAGGAAAAGCCAGGCTTTGGGTTAGGGAATTGGTGCAAGTCACAGAGAAAGAGACTGAAAAGAGGATTTTGTTGTGTCCTGAGCTCTGTAACTGCCAGGACACAACTTTGTGTGTGTGGAATTACCCCAACATTCCCTGGTGTGTCCTTGGAGCTGCTCCAGAGGTGTCACAGCTGTGCCAGGGGTTTGGAGCATCCAGGGAGGGATTCACAGGGACACACAGGGACAGTGCTGTCCTGTTCTTGGGCTGCTGCTTTGCTGGGATTCCATGGTTTGCTTCGCAGGTGGAGGGAAGTGTGGGTAATTCCGTGCCCAGAGACAGCTCAGTGCCCCTCTGGGCTGTTTCCCTGCAGGGATGAGGCCTCAGGGATTTAAGTAAAAACCAAATTAATGAGTGTTTTGTCCTCTGCATCTTCCCTGGAGAGGGTGGATGATGTTTCCAGTAATCCCTGCGCAGCTTGAGGTCAGTCCTGGAGATCAGCCCTGGGCTGAGCTTTGTGTTCACCTGCTTTGGAAAACCTTGAAAAGTGTCACTAAATCAGAGTTTTTGCAGGATAAGGACTTTTGGCTCAGACAAATGGGCTGCTGAGCTCAATTAATTTACTAAATTAATTTTGGAGGACTGGTTTTACATGGACAGGGGCAGGGAGAGGTGGGATATTGGGAAGGAATGAGGCCCTGGGATGGATTTCCCAGAGAAGCTGTGGCTGGACAGGGCTGGGAGCAGCCTGGGACAGGGGGAGTTGATGATCCTCAAGGTTCCTTCCCACCCAAACAATTCCACAATTCCTAAGGTGGTTGTACAAAGATTTTTGGAGCAGAAATTCCATATTTGAGAATCGCCTTTAATCTATCTAAAGGAAAAGTGAAAAGAAGAGCAAGAACATTTGAGGCTCTTGGGTTGGGCGATGATCCTCAAGGTTTTCCAGCTTTTCCCACACAACCAGCAGGGAATGTTTGCCACAGTTGGAATCCGAGGGAAGTTTTTTCATTTATCAATAGCACTGGGAAATGTCCAAGAGAGCTCAGCTGCTCCAGCCAGAGCAGTGCAATTCCACACTCCAAGCAGAGCTTTGGAAAACGTTTTGATTTGTTGAGAGATAATGTTTACCCTTGCTAATTAATATGAGAGAGAAGATTTCTGTTTTGTGTGTGTTCCCCTGTGTTAACAAGGCATTGGATGGGTTTGAACATCCACTTTGGAATGCTGCCCCATGACTTGGGAAGGCCATCAGATGTTTCAGTAAATAGCTTTGTTTGCAAGGGACTGCTCAGAAGAATTATTTGGAATTAACGTTTGAAAATAGATTAATTAAATTACATTAAACTTGTGTGTGGAAAAGCTAATCTGGAATTCAGGTGAATTTAATTTAGTTGCTTACAAATATTAATTTACTTAATTAAACAAAGGCTGATTGAATTCTGTATTAAGTGTATCAATTCTGAGTAAGAGTATTGGCAGAGATATTTAACGTAATTTATCTAATCAGCTTTAAATTTATATCTTTAGTTGTCTGTGATGAGTTTTTTTGAGTGTTCCAGTACTGGAGCCACTTCCAGGCAAGTGCTTATAGGGATGCTCAAGGATTTTTGCTCCCGTTTTTGAGGGAAAATGAGATAATTTTTAGTTGTAGTTTTATTTATCCTCAGTTGTAGTTTCATGTAGCAGGAGCAGGTGCCTGGTGGGATTATTGGATCAGAGGAACAAAGTGGGGTCTGGCCTGGGGTGAGGAAAGGGGGGACAGTGGAAGAGCTGCTCTGGTAATGGGCTGCAAGAGCTCTGAGGGGTTAGGAATGCTCGGGGAAACTGGAATTTCACAGGATTAATTGTTGAGGGTGGAAAAGAGCTCTGGGATCACCAACCTGTGCCTGATCCCCACCTTGTCCCCACCCAGAGCATTGGGTGCCACCTCCAGGGATTCCTGGGACACCTCCAGGGATTCCTGGGACACCTCCAGGGATGGGCACCAAACCTCCCTGGGCAGTTCCCATTCCTGAGCTGCCTTTCCATGGGGAAATTCCTGCTGATTCCCCCTGAGCCTCCCCTGGCCCAGCCTGAGC
Source organism: Hylia prasina (assembly GCA_013397195.1). NCBI lineage: Eukaryota > Metazoa > Chordata > Aves > Passeriformes > Sylviidae > Hylia > Hylia prasina. Next base: position 19,412 of record VYXD01012417.1, on the reverse strand, counting down.
TGTTCCCTCTGCTCCTGTCCCTGTTCCCTGGGAGCAGAGCCCAAATCCCCCCCGGCTGTCCCCTCCTGGCAGGGAGTTGTGCAGAGCCACAAGGTCCCCCCTGAGCCTCCTTTTCTCCAGGCTGAGCCCCTTCCCAGCTCCCTCAGGATTCTCCATTCCCTTCCCAGGACAGGCTCCAGCCCCTCCATGGGTGTCTTGGAGGGGCCCAAACCTGACCAGAGCTCCAGGGGTGGCCTCAGGTGCCCAGCACAGGGGACAGTCCCTGCCCTGGGGCTGGTGCCAGCCAGGTGCCAGTGTCCTCTTGCCCACCTGGGCACACCTGGGCACACCTGGGCACACGTGGGCTCCTGTTCAGCCACTGTCCCCAGCATCCCCAGTCCTTCCCAGCCTGGAGCTCCAGGGGTTGCTGTGTCCCTGTGGAACCTCGTGGATCCAGCCTGTCCCCTTTGGAGGCACCCAGGGATCTGGGAGTGGAGGGGGCAGGAAATCCCTCCAGGACACACCATAACCTGTTCCTCACTTGGGGAGTTGGAGGAGCCCCTGGAATTCTCTGGGAGAATCCATAAGTGCAGCATGGATCCCCCAAAAGCACTGGGCTGGAGCTGGTGTGAGCCTGGCTGGCCAGGGCTCCCTTCAATGGAATATTTTCCTCTGCCTGGTAGGACCTTCCTCTCCATCCAGACAGGGGCAAAGTGTCCATAAAATACTCCTGTGTTGATCCAACTTCCACGTGCTGCTTGGGGGAGGAGAAGTGGGCATGTTCCTTGTCCCTGCTGTGGTTTATCCCCAGCTTCCTGGCTTTCTGTTAATATTTCTTTTTTATAACTTAAAATTTGTTCCAGGGAATAGTTCAGCGCTGGTGGCTCGATGCCAATGTACACACACTTAATTTAGATTTAATGGGGATTGGAGTTTCAGACAGGAGGTGGAAATTAGAGGGGAAAAAAGGGGGATATAGAGAAAATTTCAAGAGAAAGAGTGTTTTACGTGGGGAAATGCTGGTAAATACTTCACCAAGTAAAGTACATGGAAGCTGTAATGGCAAAGTTACTCTGAATTTGTTGACTGGAGCTTTTTGAAGCTGATAAACTCCTCTAACTCTCATCCTGTTAAATTTTATCAGGCTTTTCTCCTTGGTTCTGAAAGCAAGGTCAGCCCACCAGTAAAATTTGCTGTTGGAAATGGTGAATTTGGAAGAGGGACACTTCATTCAGGGTGTGATAACTGCAGTGGCTGCAGCTTTCTTGCACGTTGCTTTCCTAATCCCAAAGGTTGATAACAAATGTATTTGTTTTCCCCTTTATGTTTTGACACGGGATGGCAGCAGAAGGGAATTCTGTCCTGGCTTTGAAAAGACAGAATTGTTGGTTTCTTCCAAGTTGTGTCTGACCTAGTGAGGTCAGAATAAAAAGAGTTTAAATGGAAATAAATACTGATGCTATGAGCACACGTTTCTCTGTGTGTGTTGTAGCTGCTCTGCCAGTTGTAGGTTGGTGGCTGTGCCCTTGTTTCAAGGCTCTGGGACAGAATATTTGGGTATTCCTGAGGTGAAGCTGAACACTTTCAAGCCTATTGGAGAGGTGGACAAGAAAGGTTGAATTTAGTGATTTTTTAAGTTTATTTTTGAAGGCACACGGTGGGATTGTCTGTGCAGGGCCAGGAGTGGGATGATCCACATGGGGCCCTTCAAATTCAGGATTTTTTCTGCTAAATATGTGAAGTATTAAAGTGGATTTGTACAAAACTATTGCAATTCCTTCGGAGGAGCAATTTGTAGCTATGAGTGGTTTCAGTGCAACACGTGCAGCATCAGTGAATCCTGTCAATAACCCAGCGAATTTCCACGAATCCTGTAAATAACAAGCTTTTTAGCAGTTGGGTTTTGTTCTAATTTGGCCTTTTTCAGTGCCTGGAGTGGTGGATGTGTCCCCTGAAGGCCAGGCCATGTGTGACAGGACAGCACAGCGAGTGCAGTGCAGCCGCTTTGTTCTGCTCAGCCTGGCCGGGCACCAGGACTTCTCAGAAATGGCAAATTTCACTTGCCAAAAAGGCATCCACAGCCACGGAAGGACTGCCAGGGTTTTTGGGCTTCCTGCCACCCTCTGTGCTGGCCCAAAAGCCTTTCACCATGAGCAGAATTTCAAGTGACTCAGTGCTGGCAGTGCTGGTATTTTGAGAAAACACTTTGGAGATGTGGGGACGCCTCCTCAGGGCCCTTCTCTAGGTTGTCTTGCTCTCCTAAAAATTTATCCCCTCCACGTCTGGCTTAATGGATTTCTTGGGCTCCAGTAGAGGAGGAAAATCATTGTGCGTGGTTGGATTTGGTTCCATGTCAGTGTTAGGTTGGATTTGATTCCACGTCAGTGTTAATGGATGAATTATCATTTCCATCGGGTTAATCTCCATTTATCTCGCCAGCAGTTTTTTACTCCAGGTTAAAAAAGGAAACAAAAAATCCACTGATGTCTTGGTATTCCTTGTCCAGCCCTTTGCAAACTTGTGGGGGAAAGCACAGCTAGGAGAGATTGCAGTGATTTTATTTCAATTTTGCAAGTTGAAGGTTTCTCTTAAAACACCAATAAATAACCCGGACTGAGAATTCCAGGGGGGCAAGGCTGAGAAATATTTTGACTTTAAGATCAGAGCCATATCCTGGAAATGTTTTCATCAGAGCTGAGCTGTAGAAAAACCAGGCAAGTTCATCCTGAAGAAAACAGTCAAGTTTTGCTTTAGGTGTGATAAGATGTGAGGAAACTCCTCGTTCTCACTGAGTTTAGGAAGATTTTAGAGGCCTGTTAAGATTCAGAATTTGCAGTTCTTGCAAATCTGGAGCTTCTTGAGCTTTGTGAGTCTGAACCTGCAAGTTCTCCTTCTCCCTTGGGAATGTGCAAGGGAAGGCAAGGAAAGCCTGAGCTCCTGCCTCAGCCCTGGGGCTGGAAGAGTTCCCCCTGGAAAACCTGGACAATCCCTTTGTAGGTTGGTCACTTCTCTTCGAACTGAATCCTTTTCTGGAAGGAGAATGAGAAATTGGAGGCGTTGATGCTGAAATGTGAAATGTTTCCCCAATGTTAACCCTCTCCTTGCTGCTGTTTTGCAGGAGTGCATGCCTGGGCCAGCTGCTGCCCTGGGGAGCTGCAGTGGTGCCTGAGGGGTTTTGCTGCAGGTTCTGAATGATGTCAGAGCAGGATTTGGCAGATGTGGTTCAGATCGCTGTTGAGGACCTGACCCCAGATAATCCAGGTAGGAAGGGATTTACAGCACTGCCCACTAACTGCAAATCACTGCTGAGCTTTTCTTCAAAACACAAACCAGGTTTTTATTCCAAAAGGTGCTTTTGCAGCCCATTTCCCATGTTTCCTATAGCTTCACTTGTGTATGTCCAAACCCTTTAGATCAGATTGTTTTATTTATTCCACTTTTCTCTTCAAGACTTTGTTGCCTGTTTGTTTTTTCGTGCAGACTAACCCCCAAAACAATGAGATATTCCTGCAGTCTTGTTTTTCTCCATGGTTTAGGCTTTTCCTCCAATGGGAACTGTCCCCCATCCATTAGGAATTGGTTTATGTGTAAGATAGTTTATCTCATCCATTATTAAAATTCTTTGGACAGTAAAATTGAAAACCACTTCTGAAAGCAAATCTTTGGATATCACTTGCTCAGAAATTGACTTGCTAAGTGAAAATATATTGAGATGTTGGTCCTCTGTGGCCGTTGCAAGTTAATGGCTGAAAGAACAGTAATGGAAATGAGAGACACAGGCCAAAAAACTGCTTTTCTGATGCAAAATGAAAAAGTTACCTCAGAAATGGTCCCAAAGAGTTGGAGGAGAAGCTGGGGCCTGCCAGTCCTTCAAAAGTCTTTGCTGAGCTTGGTAGAGGAACTCAAACCTGGTCCCATCACCACTTGACATTTGAGAGAAACCCTGAGCAAGTGTCCAAGAACACATTAAATATCTTAATTAGATTTACATGTTTTTGTTTTCTCCACTAACTGCATTTTTAATTTGAACTTTGTCCTCTTGGGTTCTAAACTCTGGCAATGCTTTTTTTTTCCCCTTTGCAGTTGTGCTGGAGAACCATGAGGTGGCAGATGATGATGTGGAACCTGCCCTGAAACGTCAGAGGATAGAAATCAACTGCCAGGATCCCTCTATTAAGGTTATTTAATGCCTTTTCCTGGTTTTATTTCTAATGCCAATTAAATTTAGGGAAAGTTATTACAAGAATATTAAAATGAACTGTTTATACCTAATACTGGAATCATTCTTGTAGATAGTTGTGCATTTTTAGGCATAAATTTAAAAATCTGGATAATTGTCTAATTTCCCAGTGTAGAATGAGTAGCAAGAATTTCAGATGCAATGTAAAACATCAGCAGAATTAATTCCATTGACCCAAAACATCAGTATTAGGTCAATGGAATTAATAATAATTGGGTCAATACTTTATTTTAATAAAGCAAATGAAGTTGACCAAAAAGATGAACTTGAGGATGTCTTTGTGTTACAATTTGTAGATACCTTCAGCATGTTATTATTTGAAGCTAGCAGCATTCTCCTGATAGTTAATTAATGTTTAATTCTGGCTCAGGAGCTGTTGCCCTGCTGTGATTCAGGGCTGGTTTTGTGAGTACCTGATGAGTATAGGAGTGCCACAGCCACTGTCCTGTGTGCCTCTGCGTTTTTGGGGGATCCCAGGAGCTGGAGCTCTGTGAAGGAGGGGTTGGGGTGCTCCGTGGTTGCAGGGCCACAAGATGGCACAGCTGCTGTTTGCAAAGCACACAGAGTGCAGCTCTTCCCTCTCCTGGCCTGTTTTCCCAGGAGAACACAGGTGGAATATGCTTTCTTTTCAAAAAGATTGCTTGGCAAAACAGATATTATTTATTTGCTTTGCTTGAGTCGCTGTTCAGCAGGAAGCTGAAGTGAGTGGCGTTAATTGTCTCTGAGATTTTTTGTGTTGATACAATTTCCACTGCAATTTATCCATTTGGACAGGAAAAAAAAAAAAACTTACTAACTTTATCCAGGAGGATGCATCCAGAGATTTATAATCTTTTTGTTTTCACATGTGGGCTGGAAGGCTTTGGCAAGTCATTAGAAACGATTTTGCAGTGGATGAAATCATCCTGACAAAGTGCTTAGGTGCAAATGGCTTTGGCTGGGCTGCTTTTGGCTCCCAGATAAAGATCTGGAAGAATCTGAGCCTGCTGAAACGCTCCTGGATGTCATCAGGGGTGGATTTTGTCACCAGACAGGCTGCAAGTTCCTTTAGGACTGGTTCCCAGTCACGTTCACCCGGAGCTTCCTTAGGAGTGGGGACAAACTCCGAGCGTTTAATGCGGGCTCTTCTCCCTCCCCAGTCCTTCCTGTACTCCATCAACCAGACCATATGCCTGAGGCTGGACAGCATCGAGGCCAAGCTGCTGGCACTGGAGGCCACCTGCAAGTCCCTGGAGGAGAAGCTGGACCTGGTGATGAACAAGCAGCACAGCCCCATCCAGGTGCCCATGGTGGCCGGGTCCCCGCTGGGCGCCACCCAGACCTGCAACAAGGTCCGATGGTAAGGACACAGCACTCCCCACTGCCCCAAAAACCCCCAAAATCCAGCACTGGGGCACTTCCTTCTCTCTGCACAGCTGCCAAGGGGCTGGTGGTGGAGGTAAAATCCAGCACTGGGGCACTTCCTTCTCCCTGCACAGCTGCCAAGGGGCTGGTGGTGGAGGTAAAATCCAGCACTGGGGCACTTCCTTCTCCCTGCACAGCTGCCAAGGGGCTGGTGGTGGAGGTAGAATCCATTTGTCTTCTTGAAGGTAATTTCTGTAGCAGTTCTGTGATGTTACTCAGGAGCAGACGCTGGTCCAGGGACAGTTTGCAGCTCTTCCCACATTTCATCCTGACTTAAACCAGACTCCTTCATCCATCCCCTGGAAAAGCCTCAGCAGCTCTTTCAGACAGGTTTTTGAGACTTGCTCTGCTTTTATTTACGGCTGTTTTGACTTAATGAGTTCGTCGTCGTTCTAATTGCTTCTCATTTTACTTCTCTTCACCAGAAATACAATGGAGTGTGTTTTATGAGCTTGTTTGCTAAAGAATCCTGCTAGGAAAAAAAAAAAAATAAATCTCTGCTTATTTTGGAGTTAAAAAGCTGGAGATGGAAAATCTGTTGAATAATCTAATGCACTTTGCTGAAAGAGCAGGCTTGACCTGCAGTCCCTTTGTGTCTCACTCCCCTAATGTGGTTTTAAATACCTAAATCTTGATGTGTTCTGTCATCTTATCATCGAGGTGATCCCAGCCAGAGAAATCTGCTGAACAAAAGACTCTTTTCTCCAACGCTTCTTCCTCCTTTTTCATATTTTTTATAGCTGGAAAACACTTCATACTTCTCCAAATAACTGCTTTTGATTCTCCATTACAAAGGTGTGCAGGCATTTAATTTTTCTTTTAAGCAGGTGCTGTGTCTGCTTTTACCTCTGCTTTTGGGGGCTTCATACACTGAAAAGATTAATTGTGGCTGAGTTGTGTAGTAACAGAAACAAAGTACATGGAATAAGGACTTGGATCATGGGGGAAGTAACCAGAGTTGTGCACCAGGGTTTTTGCTAAATATTCTTTTCTCAGTAATTGTTTCTTCAAGAATCTTCTTGAAATCTGAGCTGATTTTTTTGTTGTTAATTTAGAGATCTCCAAGTTCTTGTGCACGAGCTGCACTTTTTGCTGTGGGCTGTGCACAAAAGGCTTCAGAAACCTTTTCAGGAACCCATGGCCCCTTTGGGACCCTATTAATTCATGCTCAGTGAATGCTTTCCTCTGTAAATTGTACTATTTTGAGTTTCTGAAGGCATTTGTCAGACCTGAGCTGCTTGGTTTGGTTCGGTTTGGTTTGTTTTTAAATCTCTGCAACCATCAGAAATCTGTCCTGGCTGTTGATGGTGCTTCACCTTTTGGTTTGGGTTACAAATTTTTGCTGACAGCTCCTCAGCCAGCCTGACCATCACTTAGACAGAGGACTTGAAGACAGCAGGAATCTCTGCCCCTAATATTTGTTGCTGTTGGTGTGAAGCTGCACATTATCAAAGGTGTGATGCCAGGAGAGCACTGAGGGCTTTTTGTTCTGGAGCAGACTGTGGCCTGTGGGACCCGAGAGAAAACAGGGCTGGATGTGTTTAATTTGGCACTGGGGACACTCCAGTTGCACAGGGACAGAATGTTTCCCTGAATTCCCTGCCTTCCATCCATAAATCCCTTTATCACTTGTTGATTGTTCCCAGTTAAAGGCCGTTCCATTGTACCCATCCATCACAGAAGGCAGAGCTTCCCAAAAGTTTGGGATGGGGATTCTCAGACTCTCCACAGGAATGGGATTCTCCAGCCTCCTTCTGCTCCTCCTGCCACCAAGCTCAGGCTGGGTTTGCTGCTGTAACACAAAGCTGTGGTTATTCAAGGCTGCCAGGGAAGATGGTGCTGCACTGCCAGGACAGCAGCTCTTGGAAAAGATGGGAATAAATCCATCCTTGGCATCCTGGCTGAGAATTGGGCCTGTGGAATGGCAGGAGGGTGGGGGGCTGGCCATGGTTCTGCCCCTCAGCTGAGAGCCCACCTGCAGAACTGCCCCAGCACAGCAAGGAGGAGCACAGGGATGGAGCAGCTCTGCTGGGAGGAAAATCTGGGAGAGCTGGGATTGTTCACCTGGAGAAGCTTCAGGGTGATCCTGTTGCAGCCTTCCAGGACCTGAAAGAGCCAGTGAGAAAGATGGAGAGGGATTTTGGACCAGGGAGGGAGGGACAGGACACAGGGAATGGCTCCCACTGCCAGAATGTGGATTTAAATGGGATATTGGGAAGGAATTCCTCCCTGGGAGGGTGAGGAGGCCCTGGCACTGATTCCCAGAGCAGCTGTGGCTGCCCCTGGATCCCTGGAAGTGCCCAAGGCCATGCTGGAGGTGTTCAGATGTAAATGGAGAAAATCCAGAGGTAAATGGAGCTCAGGTGTTTTCCTGGACCCATTTTTTTTGCTGCAGGTGAAATACAGACCACAAACATGTGGTTCTGTTCCATTTGCATTTGTGGCTAATTGATAACAAGTATGGAGATAAAAACATTTGTATTTTTGTCTTTAATGAGAGTGGGACAGTTAAATGGAACTGAAGATTAATTGCACTCATTTAATGAGCCAAAATCCATCCTGGTGTCCTTGAACAAAACTCGTTGGGGGTGGAACATTGGCTTATTAATTTAGAGATTCCTCAGATGCAGTTTTGTAGCAGATGGGATGTTGGAATTTGCTGTGTTTTTGTAGGTGTGGATCATTAAAATGTTTGTTTTACCATTACATTTGATCAGCAAAACAGTTTAATTGAGTTTGGAGAACAAGACTCGTCCACCCACTTTGCAATCTGCCATTTGGCAAAACCTCCTGGCTCCACATCCCCCAGATTCCAGAGCTGAGTCTCTGCTGGTTGTTTCCTTGTTTACACGTGGGTTTGGGGTTAAATAATGCAAAGTTGTGAGTTGAGATGATTTTAAATGAGGTTGTAAAGCAGAGAGTGTGGTGGGGAATGAATTGTAGGGGGACTGTTCTGCATTTAGCAAAAATGTTGTTGCTCCTGCATAAAACCTTTAGGAAAACAAACCAACCTAAAGAAATATAAGCAAGGCATTGGTGTATAAGCCCTGAAATAGCCAGAATTCTATTTTTCAAATTTATATCTATCTATCTATTTATTTCTTCTGTGAGTTACAAACCCCTTGGCCAACCTAATTGCATTTTTATCAGGAGGATTTTTACAGATTATAATAAACTATCCCACTATGCTAATCCAGACTTTTAGAAGGAATAATAATTCCTCAGCCCTTATCAGTGAGCAGTGGCTGCTGAGTCTCTTCCCTGTGCTCACTGCAGTTGATATTATAACTCATTAGGGGATGTAAACCACTTTATATCCTTTTATTTCACTCAGTGATAAATAAATTAACATTGGGAACCTTCAGGATTTTGGCTGGTTTAAACTCAATTTAAGAGCTAATTGTTCCTTCTTGGAATTGCTTGTGAAGAGCCTGAAGTTGCAGGAAGGTTTTAATTGATTTATTTGGAAACAAAGCATGGATTGAGGAGCAGAGGATCACACAGGGGTGAAGGGTTTCTTTTCAAGGTGCAGGTCCAGCCTGAGCTCACACACTGAATTCCAGGCCTGGAAAAACATTTCCCTGCAAGCAGGGAAAAACAGCTCAGCAGTGGCTGGGGCTGAGAGGGGCTCAGATACAGAGTCAGAAATTTGGGGTGATTTGGGGAAGCTTTGGAGTTCCCCAGGTTTTCAGGAATCCTGTCGCTCTGCAGGTTTATTTATCCTTTATTTCTCCTCAGCCTTTCCTGGGGCCTCACCCAGCAGCAAATGTGCAAACAGTGAGTTCTGGGATGGACAAGACCACAACTGGACTTTTGTCCTTGCTGGGGATGGACCCTCTGGGATCCATGAATTCCCAACCTTTCCCTTTCTGTCAGCAGCCTCTGGCCCGGGAGCAAACATTTATTTTACATTCCCAGTTCTAGGGTCACGGCTGGGGATTGTCCCAGGTGGGATTTTGGGGCTGTTTTCCTGAAGGATTGAGGAGGAAGGGGCTGCAGGGAAAAATGGCACAATTGTTTGGGATCTGTTCTCACCACGTTCATTTTGGTGACAGTCCCAGCTGGGGGACAGAGTCAATATTGACAGTGAAAAAACCCATCATTAGCACTTCATGAGTTGAAAAATGCTGGTTAGAATCACAAGATTTTTAAAGAGCCCTGAAGAAGTGGAAGCAAAATTTGGAGGTTTTTGAGCAAAATAATTTGGTAAAGTGAATTTTCAGTTAAGGGGGGGGAGAATCTGAATGGCTGTTTATAATTTCCTGGATTGGGCCACAAAATTGTTGCTTTTCCAGCCTTTTGAGGCCCCTGTTTTCAGTTCTGATAAAAGGGATCAAGGGGTTTCCAGACATCAGTTGTGTGTGAACACTCTGTTTTCAGGTTGAGTTTGTGAATTATGTTTTGTGGGGGTTTGTACATGAAGGAAGTCAGTGCCAGGCACCTTAATGCCAGCAGCATTTCAGCCTGGAGGAATTGTTGTGCCTTGGAATCTGTGATGGAAACCCCAAATTCCTTCTTGAGGTGTAGTGGAGAAGTTTCTCCGAAAATTAAAGTTTCTTCCTGCATTCAGAAATGGAGTTTATGAACAGAACAAATGAAATAAAGGCATTATTAGATTATCTGTCAGCTCCTCTTTTGTTATCCAGGGTTCTGTTGTTTCTTTCGCTGTGGAATGAAAAGAAAAAAAAAAAATCCTCCCCAAACTTGACATCTTTAATTCCTTGGAAAACATGAAAACGCTTTCCAAAGCCTCCCAATTTGTCTCAAAGCTTGTCAGCCTCAACCTCTTGAGGTTTAATTTTATTTTGCCTTCCTGGCCACATGGATTTCAAGGGGAAGATTTCTGTGATCCCTTCTATTTATCAGCAACACGACTTGATATTGAAAATAATTAACAATTTTTATTAATTCCAAATTCCCCCAGGCTTAGGAGGAAGTGGCATCTTGCATTAAACAGCTCCCACAGCAGAGGTCTTGTGGAATTTCACTTTCCATGAGTGTTGCACTCAGATATTGGGGAGCCCAGGAGTTTGTTGCTAAATTGGGAAGCAATGTCTGACTCGCAGCATTTAAGGGCAGAGGGAAAGGTCAGTTATGGAATTAAACCAACAATTTAACATCCCCCTTCCAGCTGTGTTTTGGAGAGTTCAATAATTCCTGCGTGGATGGGGTGGAATTCATTTATAAAACTTTTCAGGCTGACCAAGATCTGAACTGTGGATTCCTTCTCCCCACTGCAATTTTTCTGAAGTTAATGGTTTCTGATGAAATATCATTTCTGAGAGTCCAATAATTCAAGGGAGAGCTGGGCAAGTAGCAGCTGATGATTTAGGGCTGAGAGAAGGATGGAAAAAAGTGTGGTTTGGATCTTTTTAATTGTAATGATGCTGTTTCAAATGTGCCTGTCAAGCCTAAAACACCAAGATGAACTTTTACAAAGAGGTGGTTTTGAATTCTTAAAGAGAATTTACACTGAAAATCAGATTTCAGGTAAAAAAGCTCCTTCAGGTTTTGGACGAAGGTTTCAGATGTGTTACCAGGTTTGATATTTTATGTTTTTACTGGGAAATTGTGCATTTTCCCTGCTAACTTAGCTCAGGAGAAATGTGAAATGCTTTAATCGGGGAGGTTTGCAGGATTCCTGTTTAGCCACACGTGGATAAACAGTTTGTTTATTCCCACTCAGCTGAAACACTTGCTTTGGGTCAGAGACCTCAGGGAATCCTTTTAGTTCCATTTAGAATCAACATCCTTTAATTGTAAGGGTTTCTGGGAAGGGGAAAAAAAAGAGGAATACATGGGAATCAAACAGGATTTGGGTTCAGACACAGATTAGGGGAACACTTATTGGCCTAATTACTGTCTAAGAACATTTAAAATCAATTATAACACATTAAAATGTGGGTTCAGCTCCTCCCTTGCCAAATCCCATCGATGAGATGAATTCCAGGGAAAGCAGAACATTTAATTCCATGGCTCCATGAGCACAGCCAGCTGCTCCAGGAATGAGTGGAAAGGTGCAGGATGTGGCATTTGGTTCCTAGGGCTCAGGCTTTGCTTTCTGCCTAAAGAAACAATTAAAAAATTATTGTCTTTAATGAAAGTGGGGAGGTTTTTACCTCATGGATGCTGGAAAATGGGATAATGTTTAGTGAAACTCTAAAAATCTTTATCTGTGTAAAGCAGAGCACTGGGTTGTGTTACAAACAGTATATTTAATTTATTGAGCAGACAATAAACAGAAGGGGGCAGAAAAGCATTATTTATTCTTTTGGGTTCCAGCCTGGCAGAATTTAAATATTTTGAATGGTTCAGTCTCTGGGAATTTGAAAATCCAGCAGTAAAAGCAGTCCTTGGAAACTTTTGCTGTAGGTTGGTGAGTTAATTCTGCCAGTGCAAGAGAATGAATGAGGAGGAGAGCAGGTAATCAATTGGTGATTAAAAGGACAGGGTTTGGAAATGACAGGGATTTAGGTGGTGTTTAGAATAGTTTAAAATACCAGTAATTCTATTTCTAAAAACTGCAAAAACAACCAGTCTTGCTTTTGGAAAATCATATAATAATTGAAATGTAGAGTCATTTAAAACACTCGAGTTTGAGAAGGAAATAATTTCTTTATTTCAGTGGGACTGGGAGGCCCCAGTTCTACTTGAAGCAGGGTGGAAAGGAGCAGGAGAGGGATTCCCAAGGATGAACCAGCCTGGAAGGTTGGAATTGCTGATCCTGAGGATCTTTTCCAACCTCTGTGGCTCCACGAGGTTGGAGCCCCTGTTCCATCTGCTTTCCTTGGCTGCAGCTCTGCCACTTAACTGCTGCATTTCCACCCCTAAAAACCCTTGGAATGTCTTTCCAAACAGCATTTCCCCCCCCTTTTTTTTTAGGAACTGTACATTTTTGCATATCTTGAGCTCCATCTCTTTGTTCCATGAGCAGGAAATCTGCTCCCAATAACTCCTGAAATTATGTTTTTCATACCAAGGGAAGAGCAGGATTTCTTCAAGGTGCCCTCAGGGGATCTGGAAATTCGAGATTTAATCCCTAATTTCATTCCAAGCATCCTTGGAATGGCTGGAAAATGTCTGTGTTGTGGCAAGGGCACAGAGCTGGCAACTTGGAAAAGCAGGAAAAGCAGAATTACCTGGTGGGAATTATTTACAAAGCCCTCAGAGAGAACTCAGGGGTGTTTGCAGGAACCTGATATTGTATTTATTTGCTACCTGGTCATCAGTGAGGCTTCACTTCCTGCAATTAATGCCTTGAAATCCGATTTATAACACTGCCTCCTCCACCCCCAAGGTTTTAGTGCTTAAATCAGACTTGTGCTGATACCACCATTTGCCAGAAAATCAGGAAAACCACCCCCAAGTAACAAATTGTATAACGAAGGCTCCCAAGTCTTTACTCCTGTTTCCACCTGTGCTTTCTAAACGTGCAGAATTCCCATTCTGAACGAACAATTCCACTCCTGGAACCTGCTGAGGATCAGGGCAGCTCCCTCATTTCCCACTGAGCACAATCTCCACTTGCTGCAGTGCTGCTCCTTATCTGCCTCAGGAAGTTAAGGCTCAAAGAAGGGTAATAACTGTAAATTTCTTTCCAGGCTGGCTGAAAACAAGATATCTCTGCTGTTGTGTTTTTATGAGTACATTTATCTTCAAAAAGGGTGGTATTGACCCGGTGGTTATGGCATGACCCGGCCTTTTCTTGGCCATAATCAAAAGTAGAAGGCTGTTAATTAAATAATTTCCAGCACTTTTCAATCCTGGTTATGTCACACGTGGCCTGGATGGGTTTTCCCCATTTTTTCCCTATTTTTTTCTATATGATC
>VYXD01012403.1:356668-398765 GCA_013397195.1 Hylia prasina | reverse complement strand
GAAGATTTCCTCTGCTGTTTTATATTTGAAAGGTTTTGCTATCCTCTTATTTTGAGAGGATTTTTGCCAAGTGAAATGTGTGTGTGTCTAGGTAATAAATACACATTTTCCCAGAAGTGCATTCAATCATGCTTTACATTTCCAGCATTACCTCCTGAACCTTGCCATGGACCACTGCCTCCGACTCCTACAGAGCACGGGCCAGTCAGTATTTCCTAACAATCTCTTGCTGTCCTGAGTCCTGCTGCAGAGTTGATGCCTCAGTTTTTGTTGTAGCTGATTAACTCTTGCTTCACTATGATTGCTATTTTTGTAAGGCTGTGGAAATCTTGAAATCACAGCCCTCATTTTGCAGTCAAAAATGGAAATACATTACCTGTAATTTCCCAAGCATTTAATTTCCTTGGAAGATTTATTTGTAAACAAACAAGAGCTTTATTGTTGCTTGTTGCAGACACGCTGTAAATTAGTTTTTTCCACACTGAAATGCAGCAGCATAAAATTCTCACTCGAGGAAAGTACTAACTGGCATTATAGCATTACTTTGTTAATTATGTTGGCACATACACTGCTGCTCTTTAAATTATTTCTGTACACCAGAAACACTTCGTACCTAATGATTTCCTGCACTTCTTGTACATTAGTTCACGTTTAACCTAATTTAAGTCATTGTCAAAATGACAAATGTGGAGAAGACACAGACAATGTTGAGAGCAACACGGCTCCTGAGCCAGTGAGTTGTGGTCACAGGAACTACCATGGTAGAGATTAATTTTAATATGTTGAATTTGGCTTTGACATGTTTGACAACATCCTGATTCATTCTTATCAGTCTGACTTGTCATTTTTAAGCAGATTAGATTTCCCGCATGCTCCTCTTCTCTAGCCAGTTCTCAGTCATTACATTTTTGGTTGTTGATGGCCAGTGGTATGTAATAAGATAATGCACTTGGAGGACAGTGATGATAAACTTTATTTATATTTGGTGGTTTTTTATGACAAGAAAGTCCATCATTAATCCATGACATAATTTATATTCCCCAGCCCTTATCATTTTTTGACACAACATTCCTAACAGACAACTGCTTGATTGACACAGTCATATTCCCAGATTTCTTCAGTGCTGTTTGCAGCAACAGCCCTGATACTGCACGTCAAATATCTTAGAAAATCAATTTATGATATTTTACCATCCCACTCTGAATGGAGCTTTTCAAAATTGCAAGAAATGTCAAGACACCTATTATGATCGTCACCGCATAAGTTTTCCCTGAGCCTGAGATCAAAAAGGTCCATGAAAATCTGTTTACAATGTGCAGAAGAGACTCAGGCTCTCTTGAAATTTGAATTCAGCACTTGAGTTCCTGCCTTGCAGAGATACTCAGTGATAAGTCTTACACTTATAAGCACTAAAGACTTAGTATTTACTACTTAAGTCTTCATAAGTACTAAGTGGACAGGAAAAGTTTCCAGATTTTTCTCTTGAGGAGCAGCCTCTTGCCAAAGTACTTTCCATCCAGCTGGAAGGAGCATTCCTCAGCTCTGCAAAGAGCAAATCCAGTGGGAGCCATCTGAGCTCTCCCGGATAAACATGCCAACATGGGACACAAAAAGGAACATCTGCTAGGAGGGAGATAGAAAAGAGGCAAAGCAAAGCACAGATGCGTGTTGTCAATTCTTCACCTCTCTGCTACTCACGTGTGTTACTCAGTGCTACCTGGAGAATTGCCACAGCACAAACAGTGTCACAACAACACGGCTGGTTTGACTTTTACAATTTGTCCAGTGGAAGAAATGATGACAATAATGCTGGAGGCAAAGTGCATGATAATTATCCCAGTGACCATTTCCATGTCCATGCACAGCTGGTTGTTTCAGGGTAGCTGCCAGGAATTCCTCATCCCAGATGAGCTCTGCATCCACTTGTTTGCTCAGATTTGCACTTTCCTTTTATTTCCATCAAATCAATCATTATGAACCACTGAGAGTTCTGCTGGGCACTGGGACAGACAATGTGCTCTAGCACACACCTTCATAGAAGCTGGAAGAAGGAGTTTTAAATCATGCTTTGCACCTTCATTACTCCACTTACCATTACATGTAGAATGCAGTTTTTGGTCCACGACCTTGACAGAGGTGGGGAAGATTCTCTGTGTTATCACTTGTGAAATGGGCCTTTTTCTCTGCAGAGTGTAAGCATATCATAACTTTTAATACATTAATTTTATGCCCACGGTTCCTACATTGTGCTATCACTTCTCATTTTTTTTCTAGCATCATTATGTTTTTCTCTCACAACTTTCTAGGAGCTTTAAACTATTTTTAAATTGCTGTCTATTTTATTTTAACTGTGATCTCCCATCCCTTTTATAGTTCCTTGCTATATTTCCCTCTGGTTTTGCATCATCTTCTAATTTCATTTTCCCTGGCTTCATTATTTTTATGTTGGCTCTTTGCATATTGTTTTCCCACATGTAGCTCTTTTGTTCCATGTAACACCGAATTGTTATTTACTCCTTGAAACAGAGATTTGGATGCCTCCATCTAGCTGGTGGTTGCGTCTCATATATAATGTGTTATCATGGAGTGGTGATTATTTTTTTTAACAGTGAATCCCTCTGGGAAGATGCTGAGTGTACACAAAGAACAGGAGCTGAGTTCCCCTCAAAGCTGATAAGAGTTTGCTGTGACAAAACCTTTGTGCTTTAGCTGGAGCAGTGATAGAGATCATTTCCAGCAGAAGGATTTTCTCTGGGATTATGGCTACACAAGTACTCAACCCATTCTTGAACTTTAAAAAGTGCTTAACAACTGGTTTCCACATTGCTTAAACCTTAACCTGACACATGAGATCTCACCCTCCGGGAATTGGGGGCAGCAGTTAAGACCAGACACAAACCACTTGGAGCAGTATTAAAAACAGCCCAGATACAGTGTGAAAGCACAAATTTCTCATTTTTCTGTCTGTATGGAGGTGAAAAACAATCAGACAAGTAACTTTTGCTGTGTTGTAAGAGGTTTTCAGTTTCTTTGTGTTTGTTTTTTTCCTAATGACCAGCGAAGGAACTGTGTGTAGAACACTGTGTCATGTAAGTTTAGTATGTGCTCTGTAGCAGGGCTGCAAATTAAAATTTCTGCTGTGTATTTCCTTTTGGTGGAAATTTAGGGCAACCATTGATTCAATGTGCAGCTAAATTCCTGCCTTCTACCTCCTATTCATGAACTAAAGCCTGGACAGTGAAAGTACAAATTGTCCTTTTTCTTCCCTCTTTTCCTTAACATGCCTGTCACTATAGTACAGATAGACAAAAAATACGATAAAAATAGTAATTTCACAGAATTTAATCCATGTTTAGCAGAAAACCTGGGAGTTCTCTTTGTTTCTTGCCTTGCCCCCTCACTTATCTTTTCATCCTTAAAACTTTGTGGTTCATCAGTGTAAAGTTCAGCAGCAGCACCTTTAAAATATTGAAATGGAGAATCAGCAGCATCTTGAAATGGAGATGGGATGACAAGGGAGGAGAAGAACAGAGGAGAAATACACACGTTATTAATACCAGAAGTTCTTGTGCCATTAAAATTGTTGCATTGTTGGAAATCTGGATACAAAGCTTGTGGTTTTGATCTTGGACAAGGAGCTTGAATTTCACAGAGGTATAGACACAACCACAGACTTGCTTTGGGGGCAAAGCCAAACCCAGGAGTGTGAAATAAAGTGAATTCAGACAAAAAGAAAATCCTCAGGAACCACTCCTTGTAATGTGTTACAATCTCTTTCTCTTTCCATTGAACTTCACCTGCCTTAGCCTATATTTGTCTTGTCAGTTAAAGAACTTTTATCTGTCATCAAAGTTGTCTTGGCATTAGGCTGTTTCCTATTTAAGACAATTTAAGGCTGTTATTGTATTAGACTATTTATTTAGTTATATCCAAGAACTCAGGAATTTTCAGGGTTTTTACTTGATAAAATAAAGACAAGGATCACAGCTAAGCTTGTCCTTTTCTGATCTGAGAAAAAAAAAAAAAAAAAAAAAAAAAAAAAAAAGGAGAAAAGAAACCTCAGAAAGTGGCAGTTTCCTTTTGTTCTATCATTTGTTGTCTGGGCCTGGCTACAACCTCCTGTCAGGGAATTGAAGAGAGGTTTAAGGTCCCATCAGAGTTTATTTTCCTCCAGGCTGAGCCCCCTCAGCTCCTTCAGCTTCTCACCAGACTCGTGCTCCAGCCCCTTCCCCAACTCCATTCCCTTCTCTGGACACACTCCAGCACCTCAGCATTCCATAACAGTAGCACAATCTCCTGGACAAGATATCAGAAACACATGAGAAAATTGACTGTTGCTACCAAAATACATCAGATTTATGGCACAGTTGTTATTGTCATGAACACAACAGCCTTTGAGTGGGTGTTCAGTTGAGCTGTGTGGTGGGTGCAGAGCTCCAATGTATTCGTGCGTATCCGGAGTAAGGGAATTGATTGTTTGATAAATTGAAAAGAAAGAATTTCCTCTACAAGCATTGTTCAATCTCTCTTTCTGGACTTTTCCAGTCCCCCATTGGCAGCTGGGGGTCCTCCATGGTCTCCCACAACCATCCATAGAGAATGGGTGGAATGAAAATATCAACGTTCACATGGTGCTTCTCACAGCTAGTCATTCTCAGGAATATTTAAACATATTTGAGTGATTTAGGAACATATTTACCTTGGTATGAAAACTGAAGTTTTCTAAAGTCCCTTGCATCAGAAATCATAGAAACATGAAATAGTTTGGTTTGGAAGATCATTCTTAAAGATCACTCTGTTCCAACCCCTGGCCATGGGCAAGGAACTTTCCACCATCCCAGGTTGCTCCAAGCCCCATCCAGCCTGGCCTTGCACCCTTTCAGGGATGGGGCATCCACAGCTCCTCTGGGCAATCCATGCCAGGGCCTCACCACTTTCACAGGGAAGAGCTTCTTCCTGATTATTTTAAACTTATTCTCAGTTTAAGATGATGTTTGTGATGATGTCTGTGGGTCTCAGATCAATGACCCACACAGAACCACAGAATGGGTCAGGTTGGAAGGGACCACAGTGGCTCATCTGATCCAACCTCTGCTCAAGCAGGGTCCCCCTAGAACACATTGCACAGGATTGCATCCAGATGACTTTGAGATATCACACAGAAGAAAACATTTTGTTTAATTCTCCCAACATGTTCACCAGAACCGCTCATTAAAAAGTTGTCAGACAATCAACATGGCAGGTTGCCCTTTGTTATCTGTTTGATTTCCTCTTATGAAACAATCAAGCAATTTTGCTGTGATTTCTTCTTCTTCACCAGAGGGCAAAATAATAAAAGTAACTTAAACAACACTACTTTTTCCCTTCAAATTCAGGTTTAAAAAGACTTGAACATGCCAGCAGGAATCCCCCGTTCCTAGGCCAAGGCTTAATTATCTGGATTTTAAACTCCTTTTTTTGATTTACTAATGCTGCCGGATAATTAGCTCTGTGCTTTTGTCCCCTCACTGCCTTTGTTTGATAAGGCTTTTATGGAGTCTTGGCGTGCATGACTCAGTAAGTCCCATTTGTAAGGCAGAGAGGTGCTGCCTTACACTCTGCTCTGTCCCAGCTTGGAGCAGAACAAGAGTCTAATTGGCACTGTTTACAAACCACTGCACTTGGGAAGAGCTGTGCCTCCATTTGATAAATAAAGATGCGAGAGATGAGAAAATTATAACTAATTCATGCCTTGAGCCATCTATGAGTTAAGTGAGAAAGAAGAAAAATAGGAAAAGAGTCTCAAAAAGAAGGCAGCATATTTGGAAGGTAAAAAGTCTACTTTGAAAACAAAGAATCTGGAGCCTTCTAAGAGATGGTTGAGAGCAATTGATGATTTATGAGGTGTGTTGGATCAATAAAAAATTCCCATGCTCAAGGTGGAGAGGTTAAAAATCAAATGAATTAAATAAATCTGAAAAAAAGAAAAAGAATAAGCCTTTGCAGGACTTTGCCCTGCCCCACATTTTAAGGGAAATTTCTGAAAAATCAAAACCTGGCCCACACGGACTGAATTAAATCTGGATCCTTGCACTAGAAAACTTCTGTTATTGTTAACACAATATTTTTTACTTAACTTAAGCATATGATTTATCAGAGAATCCTTAAATCAGGACCCTGGGAAAGGGACACTGTGAGACAACCCCTTGGCATTACAAGGACAGAGCAAGAACTGAGCCATACTCCTCTGGAATTGTATTTCAGCCTGTGGTGACTGGCTATGAAGAAACTTCCAAATCCAGTGGTGTCTTCATTGTCCCTAATACCCTTCAGCAACACAATAGAATCATGATTTTTAAGTGGTCTTTAAGAGTACCTCACTATATAATCAGAAGCATAACTGATCTAATAGAGATGTTGAAAGTCACTCAAATGCTTTATTTTTTTAATGATCTGATACAAAAAAACCGCCATATTTTATCTGCTGCTTTATAGCTTAGGGCTTAGGCTGATAGTTCAGGCTGAAAGGTAATCATCCATATTCACTGGAATCTAATTGTGTACATAACAATTGTATAATATAGAATAATAATATAGAATTGTATAATTGTGTTTAGGAGAAAATTTTTCCTTTCTTAACTCTAATTGATTGCAAATCAACTTTCATTTAGTACTAAATCCTCTGAACAACCTGAAGTGCTAAATCACTTGAACAATAAAGCTTTTTAATTTAAGGAGTCTGTCAGTTCCCCATGGGAAAACTGGGAAAATCTGTTTTTCTGGGATTGAATTCCAGTCCTGGTTGCTTCTCAGCCATCCTGGGACAAGATATGAGTTGAACTGGGGAAGTACCCCCAGGGGTACAGGGGTGGAAGGGAACTGGCAGCAACTCAAACAATTTTTCATAGAGCACAAGAACTCTTCATTCCAACATGCAAAAAAATGGGCAGGGAAGGAAGGAGACCAGTGTGGCTGAGTACGGACCTCCTGATCATAATGAAACAGGGGAAAAAATTGTCTAGGGAGGGATATTGGCATTGGGAAAAATCTTGGGATATTACAGTGTTCAAGATGATAATTAGCTCTCTCAGAAAGGGGCCCTGAGTAACCTGATCTAGTGGCAGATGTCCTGGGCCATGGCTGGATGGCAGGACTAGATGATCCTTAAAGGTCCCTTCTAACCCAAACCATTCTCTGATTCTCTAAACCACTTATCTCTGTCATGTCTCTGCTTAATGCCTTTGGGAAGAGTTGTTATCCTGCTGTGTGGATGTAGTTTGTGGATTAATAAGAATTTCTAACATCAAGTGTTGTGCCAGTTCCAGAGTTCTTTTTTCATTAATTAATTCCCAGAATGGCCGGACATTTTAATAAAGAATTATCATCACATGCATCCAGAGAGAAGGTAGGCAGATCGTGAGGGATGAAAGGAGGATTACAGTTCAGTGGAGCCATCAGCTACTCTGAGACCTGAACATATTTACTAATCAGTAAATATTACTGTTTCTGCCCTTCTGGTTTGTTTTATTAGATCTTCTCTTTCCTGAAGTAAATCAAGCTCTCAGCTTCCTGAAGCAGAACAAGAATAAAATCTGAACTTCCTTTGGAAAAATGGAAACCCAATTCTGAAACATGGGAAAAAGTTTGTCAGACAAAAATTCCAAGACAAAATAACATCAGAGTTTGGTATTATACCCAAAAATATATTCCATTTTGTTTCCATGAGCTAAATAATGATCTTTGAATGACAGGTGAAGAATATTGGCATCTTCACCATATGCGGAAAAAGCCTTTTTTTCACCATAGGTGCAGCAGGAAAGGTTTTGAAATTACAGTGAATTTCTGGGAGATAAAAGGGCTTCATGGGGGAACATCTTGTACGCTACATCTAAAAATCCTTGTAAAGCCACAGAAGAAACGCAGCAGCTGACAGCACACTTACTTTGGCTCTTCAGAACACTGCATTGCCAGCTGGAAGTTTATAGGCGGTCAACCATTTTTGAAAAATTGGAAAATCAGTGGTCTACAGAGAAGACAGAAATCATCTTAAACTATTTTAAACTCCTGTATGAGAGAAAATGAGAAATGTTTATTGAAAATAGAGGAGAGTAGAGAGTGTTCTGGAGTTTACTCCACAGAGCCAAAATACAGCTTTTGATTTTTTTTTCCTCAGCTTCTCTTCACTTCAAATATCCTTGTAAGATATCACACAGGTCTGGTCTCTGTGGATTCTTAATTTGATTTCTGAAGAGACCTTTAGCTTAAGAAAAAAAAAAAAAAAAAAACCAACTTGCAGAAGGCATCCACCTCCTTCACAGCAGAAACCTTGAGATTATCTAATGAAGCTAAAGATGAAATGAGCAATTTCAGAGTCCTGCAGCCAATAGATCCTGACCCGGGGTACTGCTAGATGGAAACCATCTGGGAAGTTCAGAAGTGCAGGACAGATTTAGAAAGGTAACAGCTTGTAAGGGCTGGAGGTGAAGGACAGAGTAAGGATGGGAAGAGGGATGAGGTACAGAGGTAGAGGAGAGATGTAGAAAAATGTGATTTTAAAATGTGGGCTGATGAAGAGATCCTATAGGGAAAGAGGAACCCTTCTCTTGGATGGGGATGGCAGGACATGAAATATCAAGCTTAAACTGAAGCAACCAATGTTCTTCAGGGCATTTATGAACAAAGGCAGCAAAAATAACAATCCAGCAAAAACGAATGGATCTGAGAGTGAGCTGCTGTGACAGTGTGTGAAGACAAACATGAACTGATTTCTCAAAGGCTTCCCCAAAAACATCTCTGCAGTGACAGGACAAAATGAAATGGCCTTTAGCTGAAAGAGGTTGGATTTAGACTGGGTATTATGAAGAAATTGTTTACTGTGAGGGTGGTCAGGCACTGGCACAGGTTGCCCAGAGAAGCTGTGAATTCCCTGCCCTTGGAAGTGTCCAAGGCCAGGCTGGATGGGGCTTTGAGCACCTGGTCTAGTGGAGGGTTCCCTTCACATGGCAGGGAACTGGAACTGGGTGTTCCTTATGGCCCCTTCCAACCCAAACCATTCTATGATGAAAAAATCCACAATGAATTAAAGCTACCAGAGGCAACAACAACAACCGACTGTGGATTTTTCAGCAGCAACAATTGCAATCAACGCTGATGAAATTCTGGAAATTTTCAAGGATCCGCTACTTAGAAAATGGCAAGAAGAATTATCCACTGAGTACTTAATACTTTTCTCAGAGTTATCCCTGTGACTGACTGACATCCCAACCATCAGAGGTCTCGTCACACAAGTTCAGTCTCATTTGACAACTGGCTGGGAATTGAAGTGAGCCAAGTTTGCCCATGGCCACACCACCCAGCAGTGCCAGCAGCACAATAGAGCAGATTTCTTGAACTTCCAGCCCTATTATCTGAAGTGATTTAAAGAATGGGAGCTTTTTAGGTGAAAGCAACCATTTAAAATGGAGATTGGAAATTATTATTATCACTAATGACTTAATTAAGAGGACATAAGAGGCCAGATAAATAGACAGATGAATAAGTAGTTCAGAGGAAATCTGGTAGAAAGAGGATTCTCCCTGCTACAGCTTAACTTTCCACAATTATCTAATAATCACAGTAAATATGGAGATCAGCAGATTATTTTCTCAACATCGAATGACTTATGTGGCATGTCAGCAAAACACCCAGGAGAATAAAACACACCAGCAACTGCTCTCTAATTACTCTTTTCAGATGGAGTAATGATCTTTAATGTGCAGTGGATCTCATTAATTAACTCTCAGATTTTAATTAACTCTTTGCCTAATTTACCTGCCATAATACATTATCGAAAATGTCATCTCAACAGGTTTTTTGCTCATTTGGGGAGGAGAAAGAGGAAACTATATGTTCATAAGTGGGTTTTGTTTCCTCTTTTCTGGCAACTCTTCTGGTAATGAGCAACTTTCCTAATACAGATTACAGATATATGGAGTAAGAACCTATTGAAATCTCCAATGTGTTTGGTTGCCCAAATCTAATGAATTCAAGGGCAGATAGAAGATGATAGTCTTCAAGTGTGCCTCACATTTTTTTTAGGCTTCTTTAGGTGCTTTAAAAAATTATTAACCAAAGCAGAACTCCTCTATTCAAAAGGGAACGGCAAAACTGTGGGAGTCGGAGCCAGTTTGTGATGTCCCAGGTCTACTACATCAGCCACTGAAAGAAATGTAATCTAGGTCTTATTTGTTGTTAACAAGCACCTCCTGAAAAATTGGATAGTCTTCCTGTCCCATAAAAACAAATATCTGAGTGATCCCTGCACATTTTAAAATTTACTTTTAATCCAGGTAGTGTAATTAAAAATAAATACAAAGTACCATGGAATGATGTATAAGGTTCTTTCTTGTGTTTGCTTCATTAGTGTTGCCACTATTGAGGAGCACAAACTTCATGGCAGAAATTAATGCATTTGGTGTTTCATTGCCCTGAATATGAGTTTTGTTCATGCTGGAGTAGATTTATCCTTGCTACTCCCTCCTAGGGAATAGTGCCAGAATCAGTACCTTGTTGCAGCAGAGGAATGATTTTCCTTAAGGTCTGTTCTTAGGAGTGCAAAGTGAGATCTCCCTCAGATTTCTTCCTCCCTAACAGCTCTCCTCAAAGAACGGAGACCAAATTATTGTGTTCCTTTGTGGTTTGTAGGTGAACACCTGAT
This sequence comes from Hylia prasina, assembly GCA_013397195.1. Taxonomy (NCBI): domain Eukaryota; kingdom Metazoa; phylum Chordata; class Aves; order Passeriformes; family Sylviidae; genus Hylia; species Hylia prasina. Next base: position 388,090 of record VYXD01012403.1, on the reverse strand, counting down.
TTTCAGCCCCGTCTTCACCACTACATTCCTATGAAATCCTTGTTTCTCTCATTCCCTCTTTACACATCTCCCACATTTAACCCCACTTTGTAGCTTTAGCAAATCATAGAAAATCAGGAAATATCCTGAGTTTTAAGGGACCTCCAAGGATCCTTTAAGTCCAACTCCTGATTCCTCAGAAAGCATTTCTCAGCTTGGCTTGGACAAGACCATAGAGTTTCTATTTCATGTAGGTACTTAAGTAATAGAGGAAAATAAACATCTTCCTTACACTGCCATTTTGGCTTAAAATTTTGCAGAAGATCTATTGCATTTTCTCCCTCCCTCCAGTATTTCCCAGAATTTCTAAGGCATGCTGATGGATATTTTTAGGCAAACCTCTGTGGAAAGATGTTCTGTTTATAGTCAGGCACTTATGAAGATGAATTTGCTGTAAACAATGACTACATTTGGTAGTGATCCTGCCCTGATCTAACATTTATTGATGTAGGAAATTAGAGACTTGTGCTAAGCTGAACTAATTGCCATAACTACAGCTGCAGACCACTGAGACCCATTAATTACCTAAAAAAATAGCAGAAAAAGAGTTCTAACTTGTTTCAGGGATATTAGATTTTGTCAGATTCCCCTTACTTTACGACCCCACTATGCATGGATTCACAATAGCTTTTCCTGATGTTTCTTAAGTAGGAGGGCAAGTTTATCATGAAACATGACAAATTTGTAGACTGGGGAAGGAGTTCTGTAAGGATAAAGAGATGGCTGGAGTCACTCATTTTGGTTTTGGCTGTGGTATAAAAGTCAAAGACAGAATCTGCTCTTGAAGCACTTGAAACAAACATTTTCTGGAATTTTAAAGTGGTTTATTCCTTCTGTTTTCAGGCAAGTCATTTCATCTTGGACAAGAACATTGGTGAGATTAGATGCACTGTTTAGTTTAGATTAGCCTTTTTCTGGTTCTTCTGAGAATGCTTCATAAAACTTTTGATTTTGCAATAGCAAAAGCAAACATTATAATTAATACCAATAGTAATTTGATTTGCCTCCTCTGTAATAAATTTGATGTGGATGCAAGATTTGATTAGGAAGCAACAGGAGGTGAGGAGCTACTGAATGTTTATTCAGTCACTGGGATAAAAAAGCAGAAATGTTCAGGTAGTCTTTAAAACAACATTCATTGCTGTGGCTGCAGCCTTAGGAGTGAAATGTGGCTGAAGGGGATTGACTAAATATAGCAATAAGTTAATGGTGAATTAAATTCTAGGAGTGAAAAAAAAATTAGGGGTGTTTATCCATCTTACCATCAGGTCTTCAAAAATGATACATGTTGTCGAGAACGACAATTATATTAAATAAAGTATTCCTGTCTAACCTGCGGAATCTCTTGCCTGTAACAAGAAACTTAATTGCTCATTTTTGGTAACAAAGACATTCACAGGCAGGTAAATATTTGACCCTAAATTGTCCAAATAGAAATTGATCCACTTACAGGAAAATAGCCTCCATCATTGCTGCGTCTTGTCTTGATCCAAGAACATGATAGGAGACCTATGGATGTTCATTATCTAACTCTGTGCTCAAGCCTGGACTGTGGGAGACCATTGTTCTGTGATCCCTTGCTGAAAGGGATGTATTCCACAAGAAATATAAATGTTGGGGCTTTTTTTCAAATTTCTTTCAGGTGTGTCTTGAATGGCACGTGAAATTTTTCCATTTTTAAGGCCATTATTAGCTTGATTCAAATCCTGAATATATTAATGTAACATGATGTTGAAAGACATCCTTATCTGTGGTGAAAGAACACCCAGCATTTGTATTCCACATTCTATAATTTCTTCCCTTCTGGATCTTACCTGTATTTATTGCTTACTCCCTACTGGAAAATGACCATAGGTGGCTTCAGTTTTAAAAAAACTTTAATCACACATTCAGGAAGCCATGTCCCATTTTAAGTCACTAGACAAATGGTTCTAAGTTTGTGTTTCTAGTGTTTTTTTAATTGGTTGTGACTTTTCAAGAGTTCCCAGTACTGTAATCATAGATGGTAAGAGACTGAACAAAGCCCTGATTCAAAGGAAAGACAAATTACCCCTTAATCTTGTAACATCATCCTGAAGGATAAACAAAGAGAGAAATGTTGTTAAACACTGAACACAGACCCACAGAGCCTCTGGCAATCTGGAATCTCAATTCTCTCAGTTGTTACTGCTCTTCTGGCTCTAATACCCACAGACAGCCCAGCACATTTCTGTCTCAGAAATGTCACTGTTGGGGGTATCCTGCCCTGATCACACACCAGGTGGGTGAGTTACGTGTTCAGCATGGAGAAAAACAAACTGATAAGTCCTTGAGTTAGTGACCCAGTGATGAGGACAGCGAGGCATCAGCTTTGAGAATCCTCTCCTCAGAGCAAGAAGCGCCTTTCCTCTCTTCACAATGAAGCAGTTTCCAACCAGCAATCTTTCCTATCATTCATTCACCAGTATCTTGTTTTACAGCACCTAGATGTAGATCTATCTAGAATCTAGAATTCTCCTGCTGATCTCTAGTAGTTGATTGATTGATTTATTGATTGACTGATTGATTTAGTTCCAGTGATTTACAGCTACCAGTGATGCAGTGCCCAGGGCAAAGGCAGCTGCTGCTCTCCCACTATTGGGTCACGGTCAGAAATATTTTCTGATTCAAGCCAATATGCCCAGTTTACAATGGGAAGATGGCCCTGCAGTTTCTTCCAAGTCTAATTGTCCAACTTTGGTGCTGATTTGCTGGGCTTTAATTAAAGACAAAAAAGAGTTCTTTCATATCATCGGGAACACTGACTTTAGTGTGGCTTAATGACACTCATTTGATGTTTCACCATCATCCCTCTATTTATATCCAAATGAAGGAAGCTTCCTCTGTGTGGCTTAAAATATCTAATTATGGATTTCTGGCTTCATATGGGACCATGTAGGTTTCCCAATCATTCCCTGTAGTTTTCCAGCGCACTGTTTTATCTCAAAAGCTCATAACAAGGCTGGAATAGCTCCTCTGATGACAATTCCACAACTTTCATTGACAATTACTTCTAATCCCAGAATGATTGTTAAGTTATGATATTTCTTTTCATGTTACTTTCAAGTTCTCGTTAGTGAAGTCCCCCTAGTTTTGCACACCCTGCTTTGTTCTGTTTATGGGCTCCACTTGACTCAAAGAGATGCTTGAGCCCTTCTACACCAACTCTTTAAACAATGGCTGCATCCTTTTCTCCGAACAAAGGCTGCTCAACTTATTTTTAATTACCAAAAGCCTATATGCAAAATTTTCATCTTTATTTCATATCTCTCCTCTCAGCTCTCTTCTAAAGAACCACCATATTGGGATAACTTCAGCATTTGTAGTCTAACTCGTTAGTGTTGTATAGATTATTATATTTTCTTCTAAGCACTCCCTTTTGAGTAGCCATGTAATTTTTTTTTGATGTTTGAGGCCGACAGAGAAGACTCTTTTTTTGTTGTTTTCAGTTATTAGGTTTTTCATGTGCTCAAAGACTTATTTAATCACTCATAAAGAACTTGGGCTGTTTGTCTTAAAAAAGGACAACCAAGAGGTGACTTTATTATGGTTTAAATATCTCCACAGGGAGAAATACCAGGTAGTAAAGAGATCTTTAATTTAGTAGAGAAAGACATAACAAGAAACAGAGCCCAGAAGCGAGAAACATATAAATTCAAATTAGAAACAAGACATGAATTCTAAAACACGTGAAAAAAATTAACATAGACTAAAATTCCCAATGGTCTTGGTGCATGCTCCATCTTCCTGGGCTTTACAGGCCATATTCAGGTGATTTCTTTATGAAAGGTAATTTTCAAAAATATGCATTTTGGATTCATCACAGGAAAAACAGGAAAGAACATTCTTGGGGGGTTTTTTTCTTCAGAAAGCTATAGAAGATGTTTAAATAATTCTTTTGGGTCTTGAAACTTGTGAAATATTTGATTGACATGACAATCCTGTTGCTATGGATATTATGAGAAAAACTGACAACAGCAGGGTGGGAACTTAGTTGTGAGACAGATAGCTTGATGTATAAAGGGTCAGAGCAAATTTAATTTTTGTGTGACACATACACACAGAACCTGTCTTCGCTAACAGAAATATATAGAAACAGGCACACTGAGGAGAAAAAAAACCTCACAGAAGCATATGGGCCATCCTGCTCCCAGATCTCGCTCTGGATGTAAGTGGGTGGAAGAAAAAATAGTATAGGACAGATATTAATTCATACACTCAAAGAACAGCCTAGGTTGGAAGGGACATCAAAAGACCATCTGGTCCAAGTCTCCGTGGGAAAGGGAGCCCAGATGAGGTCACTCAGCACCCTGTCCCATCCCTTCCTGAGAACCCCTCGTGAGGTTGTTTTGTGGTTAATTGTTCTCACTATAAAAATTTTCTCCCTTATATCAAGATGAGGCCTCTCCCATTGGTACCCATTTCTCCTCGTCTTCTGCAGGTGTCTCTTCATGAAGAGAGAGACTGTTCTCCTTGAGCCATCCTCTAAATACTGGAATATTGTGGGAAGGTTTTCCTGAGCTTTCTCTTCTCCACGGGAGACATCATAACTCCTCCACTATTTCTTCACAGGACAGGTTCTCCAGGCCTTTGATCATCCTTCACTCCTCTTCAGCTGTTTTGCCAGTTTTGAATGCCAAACTTCCGTGTTGGATTGCATTTTCTACAGAAGGATGATTTTAATTTTGCTTTAAGAGTCTTGGTCTATCAATCTGAGCCCCACATGTTACATTTTCAAGATAATTTTGAATGCCAATCCTATCCTTTTAAATCCCTTAATAACCTCTTTCTTTTTAATGCCTGAAGTACTTTTCCTATAGCATCTTCTGCATTTCTAGTGAAAATACTGAATATATAAAATCCAGAAGCAGTTGCTACTTGATTTTTCCCCTAAATTCTTCAACATTATTATAGCCAGCTGCACACCCATTTTACAGTAGTTACAAGGAAAGTGCATATTCCCCTCTTTAAATCCTTCAAAAGAGGATTCTGAAGATGAAAGGGTGTGGGTCTGGCTCCCTACCTTGTCAATTACACATATTTTGTTAAAAATAACAAGGAGAAAGGGAAGATCAAAGTTTTGTGCTGTAGATGCTTAGAGATCTCAATAGCAGCAAGTTCGTGAATGAATTTGCAGTTTTGTCAACTAATACTGTAAATATTTCCCTTTCATTCAAGGTTAAAGAAGAACCTGTATAAATCAAGAGCTGCCTCATATTTAGGATAAAGTGCTTGGCCATGACATGCAAAGACATGGTACAGACAGTTACTGCAGGAGAAATGAGCCAATAACAATCTCACTTGCTCTTTACTTTAGCAAATATCACACAGAAAGAAATTCAAATTCACCCTGCTGAAGTTGTCTCCTACATTGGTCACACTCAGTTTTATATATTCTGTTTCCTTTTGCTCTGCTTTGGTCACCCTGTAGCTCCTTTCACCTAAAGAAAAATAAAATTGAACCCCTTAATACACAACAAACACATGGGGCTCTAAACATTCCTTTTCCCACTTCTAAAAGTCTGATCCTTCTGGAATCTGGGGTCACATCACGCCATAGAATTGTGGAATCTCTGAGATTTGAAAAAGACAACAAGATCATCAAGCCCAAGCTTCAACCAAATACCACTGTGCCCATTAATGTGCCACATCTTGTTTTTTGAACCCTTCTGTGAATGGTGACTCCACCACTTCCCTGGGGAACCTTTTCCAGTCCTTAATGAACCCTGGAACACCACTGATAACTGTAAGAAGAAACTGTTCTTGCAGGTTCACTTCCATTTCCCCGGATGTTCTGCTGCTCTTGTCAAGCATTTGTTATAGCACGTGATCCTTTGGGAGAGAAGCCTCCAGAGTACTGGGACAAGTGGACTCAGCAGCAGTGCAGTGGTCCATGCTTATCCTGACACATCAAAATACTGCAGGAAAAGAGGATTTTATTCCATGTGTTGTGAGGACTGATGCAGTTGCTCATGCAACAGAGATGTAACGACACCTCTGGGTTATACACACAATTATCTCAGTGTAAACACAGGAAAACCTTGCTTACATAAATAGTTACCTGCAGTTCTAACTTGCTCTGCTCAGGTATTTACCTAATTTGAAACAAGAAAGGCAGTCATTATGCATTAAACTCTCCCAGGACACAGTGAACAAGTTTTCCCTGAATAATTGTGTAGATAACTCTGAAAAATTGGTCTTGGAGTGCCTGTAGCAATAGATACATTCATCATGAGAGCACTAACAAAATGCTATATTTAAACTTATCTAAGACTCTGAGCAAGTGGGAGTCTTATTAATGCAATTGTATTTGCAAACACAATCTAGTTAAAGAAGAATGGAAGGAATATAGATTACTCTTCCCCAGGAGGAGAGTAATTTTCTCCAGAGGCTAATAAAGAAATGATCTACACTCAGAAGATTATTTTTCTAAGTTAGTCGCACTCAAAACTTCATAAATAAATAAAATAATATTTAGTACTGTATTAATTGCTAGGAAAAACACTTTTAACACATCAGACATCTGTAATAGACTTTTCTACACACCTATATTGCAATACAGATAACGGATTTAATTAATGCTTATTTGTTTGCAAAAATGTTCCCATCCTTTATTTTAATGGCATCGATCATGGAAAACCATCTGCTGTTCACAGGGATGTTATTTATATTTCTATTGAGATTCCATCTAAGTGTAGAATTATCAAATTATTGGCTATCAGATGTTAAAAAAATACTTATTTCCACTCAGTTTATTTGAAATGAAATTTGCTCAACGTCTGATAATCTCTGCCTGTTTCAGACTCCAGATTTAATCAATTTAAGGACTAAAATAAAAATAAGTTAATTATTTCATTTTTTTTCTACATAATATACATATAATAAGGGCAAAATATACAGAAATAAGGCACACACCTTTGTCCCTAGAGAAAGTCATCATTTCAGACTGGTTACTGAGGTCCCCCCATGCCACAGAGGTGTATTTAGAGTCTTGAAATCCCACAAGAAGAAGGCAGCATGAAAAACTGGCAGCTACCTGAGGTACACCTTTAAAAATGCATGCCAGAATTACAGAAATTGAATAACTCGGTCTCCTGTACTTATTTTCAGGAATATGACACTTCATTTTCTTATGCCAGGTAAATGTTATAACTAATCAGGCATTTCTATGGTGATGATAACAAAGATTTTCAGAACAAAATATGTCCCAGGAAGCATTTCTAACTACAGGATGGATTGGGACTCAGCTCACCATTGAAGTAAGAGATATTCAAGGTGAGTATTAAAAACAGGGAGCAGGTGACACAAGAAACGAGTCTGTACTGTGAGGCGGAAAACACAACACCCAGAGCCTCATTTCTACTTCTAATGCTGTCACTTTTTATTCACTTCTCACTGGAACAGATTCTTGTGCAGTGCAGGGTGAAGAGCAGAGTGCAGATATCAGTGTGAGATGTTCAACAGATCCATCTTCCTATCGAGATATATCTGTGTGTGAACATCCGTCCTTTTTGTGGAGATCTGCAGCTGCTCTGCATCTTCCTCACGAGGAAGATCTCTGCTCTCTGATGACCTGAAAGAATGGGTGGAGCTGTGCCAGAGGAGGTTTAGGTTGGATAATAGGAAAAATTTCTTCATCCAGAGGGTGTTTGGGCATTGGGACGGGCTCTCCAGAGGAGTGGTTCCAGCATCAACACTGACAGAGCTCAAGACGTGTCTGGACAACCCTCTCAGGCACAGCGTGGAATTCTTGAGGTGCCCTGTGCAGGACCAGGAGTTGGATTTGCTCATCCTGATGAGTCCCCTCATCTCAGGATATTCTAGTACCATTATGAATAAACAGGAGAGTCACAGGAATATGTGGTTTGTAATATGGATGATTCTCTCACATCTTGGAAACCTTGAATACCAACTTCAAAATTCAGCCATGTGCAATTATCATGAATGGCAAGCCTAGAACAACTCACAAGGTTTTTTTTATGTCTTTTTTAAAACATGTAGAAAAAAGAACAAGGAGGAAGAAAAAAGCCAGGCTGGTTGGGGTTTTGAGCACCTTGGTCTCATGGAAGGTGTCCCTGCCCAAGGTTGCAATGAGATGATTTTTAAGGTCTCTTCCAACCCAGACCATTCTAGGATCCTGTGAAAATATGAAAATATGGACTCTTCAGACAGAGCTCTGCAGGCATAGCTGTGAAAGTGACAGACTGTGTGGAAAAATGACAAACAAGAAGTCCTTAGTGGTTCCGGGTTTCTTACAACCTCACTTGTCTGGAAAATCTGCTTGAAGCTTTTTGTCTTTTCCAGCTTGGATTGTGCACATTTTGTCCAAATTGAAGACTATCTCACCAGGCAAAGACTTTTCTCAGAGGCAGCAGTGAAAATTGAGGCTGTTTGTTCTTCTGTAACTCTTCTAGACACAGATAAACATTTCTTCCTCCTTATTGTAATTTAATCATACACTGATAATAAGGAATAAGTGTTTTAGATTTCTATTTTGTTCATGAATTCTTTTTCAAGTGAGGGTTATGAAGGATGTTAAAAGACGAGATGAGCAAAATATTCTTAATGCAACATATTTTTTCTGTTTAATTTCTACTTAAATAAATAATATTTTTCCCCTCTGTGTTACTGGATGTTTACAAGTTTTCTTGTAAGAAAAGCCAGAACTTTAGGTTTCCTCTGATCACAGGAGCATAGACCTCACTCAGATACTGAGTCTGTATTTGCATTAATGAAACAATGGGCTGAAGGTTATAAAATCCTATTGGGAGTCTGGATCTACCAGACTGGATGCTGCCCTATGATAATCATTTTTAGCAGCATGGAGCTTGATCACATCTTAGTGGCCTGAAGGACAGAAAAAACTAGCTCAGAACTTTTTTTTTTTTTTTTAAATGATGATTTTATATTTTTTTAATTTCTGAATTAAAATTTTAAATTATTATTTTTATTCTGTTCTATCTGAATTGTCTTTTTTTTGTTTAGTCACTTTAGATAATAACTGGGTGTTGTCTTCTGTTTAGTTTTTTGCTTCATGTCCAAAATATTTTAAGTTTTTTTAAACAAAAAAGAAAGGATTATAATATTAACATTGGTGTTAATAGTAGATTTTTAATGTTGTCCAACTCTGAGTCAGCTCCATAGGTGGGATGTTACCTCTTAGGCACAGGTGGAATTCTTGGGATGTCCTGTGCAAGGCCAGGAGCTGGATCCAATGATCCTTCTGGGTCCCTCACAGCTCAGGATATTCTGTGATTCTTTGAACTGTAAGGAATTGGGAGAAATCAAAACAAAATAAATAGAAGCCCAAGAAAAGTCAAAGGACAGCTTCCAGCTGACCTAGGAATAAATCATAAGTGGATCTTTCTGCCTACAGTTTAAATAAATATTCTGTGTGTTACTCCTGTGGTTCTGAGAATGATTAATCAAGACTCAATGCTGTGATGGTGTGGCTGATGTATTTAATTACGAAAGCAGAATAACAAAGTGCAATCAATATTGTAATGGGGGATTTTTTAGCCTACTAGATTCAAGGTGCCAGCCAGTGTAGGCAGTAAAGCAGGGGATGTTCTGCTTCAGTACCTCATTTGCTGTGTTTCTGAGCAGTGTTATTTTTTCCCTATATAATGCATATTTCAAAATCAAACTCAGAGGTTCTCTCAAATTAATACTGAGAAGAAAAATATTTTTATCAATAATTACTTTTTGATTTACTGGTTGTTTGTGGGATACTGTTATTTCTTCAATATGTCTGTTTTGCTGTGCAAGTACATTTTTCCATGGTCTCTGCAAGTACTGAGATGAGGAGTTACATGGTTAAAAGACAATGCAGCAGCCTTTCAATCACTGATTTTATTAATATAAAAATTAAATTAAATCACTTTTTTCTCATCACAGAATTGTGCTGTCGCACTATAAATTTCCTATGTACTGGGTCCCTCACAGCTTAGTAGTAGTAGTAATAATAATAATAACAATTATAATAATAATGTTGAAAAGTAATTTTGTAAATATTTTACGAAGACAGACAGGTCTGTTTTAGGATTAATGCCACTTCCTGTGCAGAAATGTTGAGGAAAACAGGTAAGTAATTTCATGAGAACTTTAAGTACCCACAATCCCAAATGGGAATATTAACTGTAATTCCATTCTGTCTGAGAAAAAAGATGCCAGCAACACGGATGTGATTGAGAAGATAAAGAGAGTTATCAGTGAAAATAATGTCCCAATCAATATCAGAATAAAGACCGTTGTTCTGTCTGTTTGCTCAGTGAACAACCACTTTAACACATAAACTTTGATACCACCCAAATACATGAAATAGCAACCTAAACACACTCATGCCCAACTAGGCCTTCTTCTTGAAGGGATGCACTCTAATGAAATTTAAGTGAAATCTAAAATATACTGTATATGTTCAGAGGAACTATGAGATCTGATTGCTTTTTAGCTCTGTCTGTTGAGATGATTGATCTCATAGAATGCTGAGAACTTCAAGTTTCTCACTGGGTTCAATAATCCATTTTCTTTAACATGCTTGATACTTTTTACTTTCATGAGTTGCATTTTTCTGATGAATAAGCAGAGTGAAGCACCATCATGGACAGACAAACAACACATCTGAGCAAATGCACTTTCTTTAGAGAAAAGGCAGAAAAAATATTTATTTGCAGGTACACTTGGCTCAGCCTCCTTACCCAGGGAGTAAAGTCACTAAATTTCAGGTAGTTTTAAGGAAACCAGCTTCTTTTACATGGAAAATTGCTGGCCATTTGCAGTTTTGTGCTAAGTGGGAACAAATAAGGAAGGGAGTTCTCAAAGCAGCAGGGAAGGGAGACAGAAGGATTAAAGAAGTTTTTCAGGAGAAAATGGAAAATGTTCAGGCAGGTAAAATAAAAAGCAAGGTTTCACAGACATTTCTGAGGAGTCTCTCATCTCTCAGAGGCTGGGCTGAGCTCCTGTTGTGCTAAGTCCCGACCTGGAGTAGGTAAGACCAAGTATATTTACCTGAAAGTCTTTATAATATCTGCCTGCTTATGGAAAACTGAACTGGGTACTTCTTTGAACACTGAACAATCTCAGGTACAGGGAATGGTCTTGGGAAATCCCCAGTGGGAGAGAACAAGGAGAGGTTGGATGCTACTGGTGCAATGCTGGTGGCTGCTTCAAAAAGAGTCAGGGAACAGAGAGCTCTTGGGTTTGGGGATAGAAATGGTGCAAAGCAATGTCTACATCTCAAATCTCTGCCTGTAGCTCCCCACCCTTTCTGAGTTTATCCTAAACATTTTCATTGAATCAGGGAATGGTTTGCATTGGAAAAGATCTCTGAGATCATCGAGCCCCGAGGTTAACCCAGCACTGATCCATGTCCCCACATGCCACATCTTCTAAATATCTCCAGGAATGGTCACTCCACCACTGCGCTGGGCAGCCTGTCCAGATGCCTGACAATCCTTTTGGTGAGGATTTTTTTTCCTAATATCCACTTCCTTTCATCCTAACACTTCTTACCTGGGAGGAGAGCCTGACCCCCACTTGGCCGCACTCTCCTTTCAGGGAGTTGTAGAAAGCAAGAAATTCCCCCACTGAGACTCTTTTTTTTCCAGGCTAAACAACCCCAGCTCCCCCAGCTGCTCCTCACAGGACTTGTACCCCAGCTTCACTGCCCTTCTCTGTACATGCATTTATTTTGGTCCCTTCAGGAAGCCATAGGGTGATAATTCAATTTTAGGAGTGAGAGCAACTGCTGCAAACCAGATTTCCTCCACACCACAGGCCAAAAAAACATATCCCAGTGAAGGAGAAACAACGGCCTGAACATCTGGTTTTTGTAGCATGCTGGGAGGCCAAGATTGAAATATCCAAGACACTGTGGTCCTGCTGATATAAATCCTGGAAAGCTGTGCTTTCTCTCCTGAAAATTTGGAGAGATGTCATCTTCATACAGAATTATTTATTTATAATTTTAATGATTTGCTACACATATTCTTAGTGGTTAAGAGAATTTCATTCAATAGTAACTGACACAGATATATACAGTTTGAGCTGTAAGGAATTACTTTCTCCCTGTGCCTTCAACTGGGAATTTTCTACTCTCTGCTGGGCTCTGTGTCCCATGCTCACCAAAAATCTAAAGAGCTCCCTAGAGTAAAATAAATTCCTGTAACAAAATTTGGGAGCAACAGGACTGAACCTTAAACAAATACCCCAAATTATAATCACTGGTTTTCCCCATGGATCTGTAGTAATAGATACACAGAATAAGTGATGTTTTTGAGGTGCTTCCAAAGGATCTGGGAAGCCTTTTCTGCATTTCCTTTAATTCACGTGTCAACAGATGGAAGTAGCCATCCTTGGGGTGGACAATTATTATGATGCTGTGTGAAATGGCAAGTCCAACAAAACTTCTTTTATAGTTTTATTGCACTAAATGCAAAGTGAGCTCTCTCAGGGTAGTAGTGGTGTATCTCCTACTAAAACAACAAATAATTTTTTTTCTCTCTTTTTTCATATTATTAGCTCAAAACAAGTTAAACCTGACAGATAGAAGATTGTGTGTCTCCTGTGCTTAGGTGCTCTTGCATCACAGACACAGCAAATGCTGTTGACAAAATTGAGCTGAAAATAAAACTTGTGCCACTGAACACCTGCGATAGCTAATATTAGGATTTATAAAAAGACCCTGCAAAGTCAGTAGGATATTTAGCTCACTATTTACTCTCTCAGAAAGCAGAGCAGCGTCCAATTCTGTGTCCAAGGATCAGCTGCATATGTAGGTGTGGAGTATTCCAGAAATATTCCAACCAAAGGCAAAGAGAAGCAGCTGGTTGTCACAAAATTATTTTCAATACATAAAAGGAAAAATTGGAGGTCAGAGTGTCTGCATTTATTCTAGACCTATGACTTGACCTGTTGGACAGAAAGAGGTGATCACTCTCTCCTTTGCTTCAATCAGCTTTAGAAATATGGAAAACAAAACACAGCTAAAATGAAAAATTAAAAGCTCTAAGTGTATTTTATTAGACACGAAGTAAATTGCAGTTCAAGAAAGGCCAGCCTCGGGCTGCCAGGAATATGAAAGTAAGTTATAAAAGGATGACAATTTCTAGGTAGACACAGAAATATAAATATAAACAAATGGAAGGTGGAAAGAATTACAACAATCAATATAATTTAAGAAGTGAGAAAATGTATAAGTGTGGTAAGGGAAAAAAACCACAAGGAAATATTTGATTAAAAGAACTATAGGTTAGGTGTAAGCCAATCTTACATGTAGCAAAAACAAATTAAAGGTAAGCGGTGTTTACCCTTTATGAATTCAAATGGGAGAATTGATGGTAAAAATAAAGATCTATTTGTAAAATAATTAAATAATGTAGACAGTGCTAGAGAATGACAAAGAACATCTCATTCTACTCCACAGAGGCTAGAGTGGATGCTCAATGTCTACCACAAACACTGAGAGATCCTAAAAATTCATTAAAATTTTGAAAATAGGCATCTGAGAAGTCTGCTGGAAAGTTTCTCTGTCGTCAGGAAACCCTGGGGAAATAATCCTGGTCAGTGTTGTTGCTGAGAGTGGTCTGTGGGATCTAGGAGGATGCTTAGTCCTCGTGTCACCACATGAGGTGACAGTGGTATTGTACAGCAAGATGTTTTCCTGTTGGGTAGAAAGAAAAAGAAAAAAGAATAAAGTACAAGAAGAGGTTTTCCAGAGATGCTGCTCAATGTCCATTTTTGGGTGGAAAACCTGATCTAGCACAGAACTCAGCCCTCCTTTGTGCAGTATTACTGCAATCCTGTATGATATTCCTGGCCTTAGACCCAGGGAAAGACCTCCAAGATCGAGTCCAACTTGTGACCAGACACCACCTTGGCACCCAGACCAGACCCCTGAGTGCCAGTTTCCATCATTTCCTGAACACCTCCAGGGATGGGGACTCCACCACTTCTCTGGACAGACCTCTCCAATGCCTGACCAGATTTTCACCCATTTCAGAGAAGAAATTCTTCCTGATGCCAAACCTGAACCTCTCCTGGCACGGCTTGAGGCCACTTCCACTTATCCTGACATTGGCCATCTATTTCCAAACCTAAACACAGATTAGGGCGTGAGTGCTGGCTTGACCAGAGAAGGTCTCTTCAAATATAGAAGTTGGGATTTTTTTTTTACTGTCAATGAACACAACAATATTATTAGATCTAGGATGTTTCTGAATGCTTTGTTAGACTTTGGGGAAAAAAGTTTCCTTGTTCTTTAAAGGAATAATTTGGTACATGAGAAGAGTTAAATTCAACCCCAGATGTGTTTTTCTTCTCATCTCACCTCAGCGCCCCTCTAGGAGAAGTGTTCACCAGTTCTTCTGTAAAATCTGTTCTCTTATGAGGATGAATTTATGAAAGTGGTGAGCTAATGGTAAGAGAGTGCTTACACATGCATTAGAGAAATCACAGTAAGCAACTGTCGGACACATTCAGTGTTACCCTCTGTCAGTCTTTCTCTTAAAACAGAGGTATAATTACTTTTATCTCCCCCTTACTGTGCTTTGAAATCTCCATGCCTGGAAATACTCATGTATTCCAGGGTTGGATCACATTTGTACTTGAAAAGGAGTCAGTTTTGGAATAACTTACAGGACTATAGCTCAGCTGCAACAGTTTTAATGAAGAAGTGCCAGAAAAACAATGAAGACAGTTTTTGATTAATGTAGGAACTTCAGAACTGTCAGAACTTCATGTGTTGTCATCATAATGAAAATATAATGGATGTGATCAGGAATGCCATCCATCTTCCATTTGTTTGGACCAAAGGTTTCTGGGGATTTTTTTTTTAATTTTTGCTCTTGCTTACTTTTTGGAGGTAATTTCTCTTGTTAGAATTCAAGTGGAAGGGAAGAGGCAGTAAAAGTCTTTGAGACTGGGAATTAGGATTCAGGCCTGAGAGAATTAAGAGCAGATTGAAAATGTTGGTTTTGATTAATCAAGAAAGCTCAAAAGAGGAGAGAAGTCTGGGAGAGGTGAGGTGACCTTTGAAAGAAAGAGGCAGGAAGAGGTGCTTCTTCCAAAGTCTTGCTTGGACAAAGAGATTAGGGGCACAAATCACTCTGTAAACACAGGAGCTCATGAAGTTTCCTCCCTATGGATTTGGGCTCTGAGCAGGCTGGTCTGGTTGAAGATGTCCCAGGTCATGGCACAGGGGTTGGACTAGAGGTCCTTTGGAGGTCCATTCTAACCCAAATCATCCTAATATGATACAAATTCTAACAATTTATAATCAAAATAATAATATTACCACCTATAGAAATGTTCATATGACTTTTCTGGTCTCTCAGAAGGTATATGGTCACATTGTCATGTTTCCCTCTGTGAGGCACTTCAGTTCCCTTAGCTCTCAGTTCTATTTAATCAATTTAATGACAAAAGTTAAGGCATTCCAGATATCTCCCTATTTTTTTTTTTTAATTGGCTAATGCTTAAAACATTTTTAGGAGAAACACACAGGTCATAATGATCTCAAGTCTCATTTCTCAAAGATAAATGAAAGCAGAAAAAATCCAAAACATTTGCAATATTCTGCTCATTAAAGGATCACAGAACCACAGAAGATTTAGGATTAGAAGGGACCTGTGGAGATCATCCAGTCCTACCCCCGTGCCAAGGCAGGGTCCCCTGGAGCAGGTGATGAGGAACACATCCAGGTGGGTTTGGAATGTCTCCATAGAGGGCATTCCACACCCTCCCTGGGCAACTTTTCCAGAGCTCTGCCACCCTTCATGGAAAGAAGTTGTTCCCTATGTTGAGGTGAAATTTGTTGTGTTTTAGTTTATGGTCATTGACCTTGTCCTGTTGTTGGGCACCACTGAAAACAGTCTGGCACCCTCCTCTTGACACCAATCTTTGAGACATGAAATATTTGAAGTATTTGTATTGATGAGATCCCCTTGCAGCCATGTCTTCCCCGGACTAACCAGGCCCAGCTCCCACATCTCTTCTCACAAGAGAGTCGTTCGAGGCTCCTCATCCTCCCTGTGGCCTCTGATAGACCCTTTCCAGCAGCTCCTTGTCTTTGTGGAGACCAAAATAACACCAGAGCAGAGTAAAACAGGAGGATCTCTTCCCTTGACCTCCACACTTTTCTTTATGAACCTCAGGATCCCTTTGGCCCTCCTGGCCCCCAGGGGACACTGGTGGCTCAGGGACAGCTTGTCACCCACCAAGACACCCAGGTCATCCTCAACAGAGCTGCTTTCTGGTAGGTCAGCCCCCAGCCTGTCCTCTCATTTGGAATTATTCCTCCCCACATACAAGACCCTACACTTGCTCGTGTTGAACCTCACTGGGTTCCTCTCTGCCTAACTCTGCATTCTCCTGTATAACTCCTAAGTCCTGCATTCATGGCCAGTGAGAGTGCCAGTATTTATCTCGTTATCACCCATCCAGCCTCTTTAATTGTTATGTGATTACAAGTTCCCATAGAGAGTAATGGCCATTGCCACTGGATTATTGATATTCAATTATATCTGCTCTCTGTTTATGCTGTAGTTCCTTTCACTTTCTTAATTTGAGGGATGAGTTTGTGCATTAGGTTGTTTTTTTCTTTAACCAATAGAACAGCAGATTAATTAAATTTCTTCTTCAATAAAGGATATATTGCTCAGGATATACACCAGGTTAAACTTCTGGTAAGGAAAATAAACCATCCTGAACATTGCAGTTTGACCAATATAACAGAAAATTCATGGGGAATAAACATATTTCCCTTCCAACTATTATCCCAATTATTGGCTTTGCTTCTCAGAGAAAGGAAGCAGAAGGACACCTAAATTTGTAAGTCATTTTTAGAACTCATTGACAGCCAGATCAAGCTTCATGTTCTTGTAATTATTGTCTCTGTAGAAAGCTAATTCCTTACAGTGGAGACGAAAATACTCTTAAGGGCTGGAATCAGTCAGTCCCTCAATTGCAAGTTATTGACTCTCAGGTGCTTGTAATGACTTGCTGCAGGTGAGGTGCAAATGTCTCAGTGATGCAATAATTTCAGATAGCTTTCTCTAGTGCTCGAAAGTCTAAAATAGACCACTGGTATGCTCAGGGTTTAAAGGGACTTTTGAAACTCATCTAGTCCAACTGAAATGATCAGGGACATCTTCAACCAGATCAGTTTGCTCAGAGCTCCCTCCCACCTGAATGTTTCCATGGATGGGGCACCTGCACCTTTCAGGGCAACAAAACTGTGGCTCTTCTTTGCCACAGAGACATTTATGTGATTTTGATGATTTAAAACCCATTTCCTGGACATTTTCACTGTTATTCCCAGATCAGGTGTTATCTCTTTGAATTCCTACCAAGTTACATCATCTCACACATCTTTATTTTCAGTAACACCATTTGTCATTGTTTGTGACAGGCATGACATTGATATCTCAAAGCCCAAAGGGAAGAGAAGAATAAATTCTCCATAAAAGTATGATTTAAGATTAATTGTTGCTTGGCTAAGACTCAGGATAAAACATCACATAAAGGCATTACATAAAACACCACATAAAGGCATTACTTGCCTGGCAGTGCAGAATTGCTTTAGCAGCCATAACTGAGTGAAATTGAGCAGCGAGTGGAATCCTCATTTCAAAGGATGATTATCTGCTTATCCCAATTTCAGGCCTACCTCTGCTCCAGATATCCTGTGAAAAGTTGGAAGCTATAATGCTGCATTCCTTGGGTGAGATGAAGACAGGACTTTTGTGAGTGGTAGCTGGTGTTCTCATAGGCTATGGGTTCAAGGAGAGGAGAAATACTCATGGATATGATAATCTCCATCACATCTATGAAATATTCATTTACATATATATATACACTAACTTTCTGAGCTTCTGTTTGTAAACAGAAACACCAAAATATCACAAATATCTTCTGCTGTCAGTTGTGGTTTTCAGTGGCAGCTGCAACAGCTATTTCTGCTGGGAAAAAAAAAAAAAAAGAAGAAAAAGAAAAGAAAAATCAAACCTTAGTACTCTAGGCAAAAGAAAATTTCTTGAGCAATCAAAAAGTGATTGCACTCCATGATTGTTTCTACTGGCAAATGACAGTGATTAACGCTATGCCAGTGCTTCTCAAAATTTTGGAAGTAGGAGCCTCTTTCATTCATCTGTGTCTGCGGAGCATTATTCTCAGGAGCAGCTTGGTATCCTCAAGACTCAAGATGAGGAGAAATTATAACTGACTTCAGCAAGTATTGACACTCATTCCCTCCCACAAGGAACTGAGCTGCTGCCTGAAAGTAATAGTGGCATAAAAGTGGTCAGGCAATAATCACAGCCTACCCTTGCTCCTCTCTTACATCTGGTCCCTGGAGAAACTGAGAAGTTGTTGACTGAAGTAGGTGATGCTTTAGCCTCCCTTTGAACTCTGTGGTCGTGGTTTGAGATGTGGGATGAAGAAGGAAAGGCAGTGCCACTGCTATATTTTCATCCTAATTTGAAAAACATTGGTCTTGGGGTGCAGTTGTTTCTGTTTCTAAAAAAAGTTCAGGCAAATTGTAACAGAAGAACCAGAACACCCTAAAAATCCTGAACCTGCTTGTCTCTTTCCTCTGATGACACTTTGAAAAACCTTTACAGATCAATTATGGACTAAGCAGGAAATCTGACAAAGGGCTTTGCTGCCTCTAAATTGCTCCATTCTCTCTGAAAAGCAGGAACAGATGTTCTTCGAGCTGGCACGTTAAGCTTTATCCAACTCATTTCCCTGCACTGAGTCTGTCTGGCCTCCCTGGGCTGGGTTCTGGTTGCATTCAGACTCCAGTGTTCAAAAGCAAGGAAGTGATTTTAGCTTGCACCAAAGCCACTTCGATGCATTTGAGGGTATGGGAGAGTTGCTGTGGTAACAGTTCAGCAAACACTTAGATCCACTGACATCCATGAGGTTAAGGAAGTGCTTAATCAGGGTTTTAAACTGCAGTCAATATGAGCAAAATATCACTCTGGTCCTCAGAGAAAAAAAAAATAAAAAAAAAGAAAAAAAAACTTCTCATAACTCCAATATACACTGAAATAGAAAGTTTTTACCATTTATTTCTAATATATCCTGAGACATCTTGTTTCTGATTTAACTTTAGCTCTGAGGATGACAAGAACCAGATAAAGTCATCATTTCCATAAATATTAAATTGAAAGAAAAAAAAAAAAAAGATGGTGCTATCACCTTCCCTAATTTGGCTATTATCACTGAGAATTTTGTTCAAATGATGCATTTATATGCAGTCCATAAATGACTCTGCTAATTCCAGCCACTCAATGTGTCCTACATATGCTCCGTATGGTGTCTGTGGGCGAGGCAGATAAACAGTCGAGTTTCTGGGAGTGGAGCGTCAGGATCAGCATTTTGCTAAAAAATGGCTTTTTCAAGGGGTATGAATTTGCCTGTTCATTCCAGTGCAGCAGCAAAGGGACTGAAGATTTCGCTGTACTTGGATGGGGTCATAAAAGCTGGTTTGCATCTCATTGAAATGCTGTACATATTTTCGATAAAATTATGTTTTTACAAGACATAAAAATGCTGCATGCTTACCTGCTAGTCAAAGAAATTATACCTTTTAAAAGTATTCTTATAAAGTGATGTTTAAAACACTTAAATGAATATGACTGATATTTCAATCATGTTCTTAACAGCATTTAAAAATAAAATAATTTTGTTATTCTCAATGCTAAGCAACCTTCAACAAAATGACTTCCTGAAAGAGATTTTATCTATTTATTTATTTATTTGTTTGTTTATGTATTTATTTTTAAATCAATGATGCAATGAATGGGAATTCAAGACATGAAATAGTTCAAGCCCATTTTAAATTTTCATTGTGATGTATAAATTACTCAGTCTCTCATATTGTCAGTTTTATCATCCGTAAAATGAAAGAGAAGTTATTTATTTTCTCATCCAATCCCTGTTCTTGGCATGTTTTACTTGAAGCACTGTACTCATAGCCCAGGAAATGGGACTTTTGTTTGGATAGGAAAAGCTTTTTTGTGACAAAAAAAATCACCTCTTTGGATTATTGCAAGTGCCAAAAAACTTCGTATTTTCAACAAAATTAGGACAAGTTTTATTTTCTTTATCAATTTTGAAAAGTAGCAATACATTAATGCTTGTCTCTTTTCCATGTTCCTGTTGTTGGATGTAGAATTCATTCTGGTCTCAGAGACCTGGAAGCATTTTCCCTATTTTACTATAGAACTAGAATGACATATTTCATAGTTAATTCAAGAATGCTATGAGGTCTTGTAGAGTGACAGTGTGTTTCCCTTTTTAACTTCTCTGTTCAGAATATAATCACTTTAGAACAGTAGAATTTATGTTTGCAGAATATTATTTTTCACTTGGTGGCACATAGTATCTCCCAGGTTTTCTGGTTATCTTCTCAAAAGCTGTAGCACTTTAAAAATGACCAAAAGAAACTTGCCCAAACTGTTTTTCTTATGCTCCAGATGTTTCATCACCATTCTTGTCTGATGGTGGAACCACCAAAACTCAACAAATCCCTCACAGATTATGGACAAGAAACATGGATACAATTTCTATATTTGAAAAAATGATAAATAAAGACTAGAATCTTCTTAACACATTTCTGCATACTATATCACAAAGTCACAGCATGGTTTGGGTTGGAGGGGACCTTAAAGATCATCTTGTTCCAACCCCTGCCATGGGCAGGGACACCTCCCACTCTCCCAGGTTGCTCCAAGCCCCATCCAACCTGGCTTTGGACACTTCCAGGGATGGGACATCCACAGCTTCTCTTTGCAACCTGTGCCAGGGTCTTACCATCCTCACAGGAAATACCTTTTTCCATGTTTCTATGATGCAGGGCTTTCTTGTACCTGTTTAAATCCTTTAATATATATAGACCTGAATTTCCACACATACACATATTTAAATATTTATAATTGTCATGAACTAAAATGTGATGGAACTTCGAAGTGAAGCTATGACAGCTTGTCTATAAAAGTGTTTTCACAGTGCAGCTTTATTTTTCTTTTCCAGACAACCTATTACAAGATTCCTAATTGTCAAAATTCTGTAGCTTACAGTCTCTCTACGGGACTTTCCAATAAGAGAATCATCAAAAACAATACTGCAATTTTCAATATAATAATATTCAGTGCCATAAAGAAGACACCAAATTGTAGATTTTCTATGTGGCTTCTCATTTGTTCTTCAGAACTGTTCAGGTATTTTTAAGTCCTGGTTTGTTGAGATTTAAATTGCAACTTGGAGTTTTTCCTTCAGTAACTTGTGACAAGAAGCTGCTCCCATAGTTTGTGTTCTGCATCTCATAAAACACAGCATGATGAACAAGACCAGCCAAGAAGAACTTCAGCAGGAAACACAGCGATCATTTCCTTCCAACAAATAGTGATTAAATAAACCTTATAGAGTGGCTTGTAGAATCAAATGTTCTGAAGCTGTTCCCTGCTTGAAAATTTTCTGATTAAGGAACATCCACCCTTTTTAGCTGGAGATAATTCCTCCTCATTGCTCTTACCCAGGTGTTACTGGGAAGAACATCTAGAAAAGCCAAGCAGCAACGCACCTCTCAGGACTGGCAACAGAGGTTTTGGCTGTCAGGGTTGGGGTGGGCTTTGAAATGGTTTTAAAATAGTGTGGGATTGAGGGAGTCTGCAGAGACATGGTTTCTGGCCCTAGATGGAACTACTGCTCCAGTGTCCTTGTAGCCTGGAATAAAACACAAAACCCTTCCAAAGAGTGTTAAAATGATAATATAGAAGAAAATGTTTAATTGAAAGCTTTCAAGGTGCACAATATGGCAATATGTAACATGCGATGTAGTATTTCTGAATTTTTTATAAGGTTAGTTGATTAGTATCTATATAAAATATTGTCCAATTACAAGAGTAGTTGGTTAGGTTATTTCCCTCCAGGGTTCTGCCCCACTGGAGTCCCCCACCCTCCAACTTTTATTCCTACACTTTATTGTGTCTACAAAGTATGCTGAAAAACAAAATGCCCTTGCTAGACTAAAAGCATGATAAACTAAAATCAAGATTGTATTGGTAAGGGTTTGATAAACTACAGTACAGGGCAGGAAAAGTACTAGAAGTTATAACTATGTATTTTATCTACAAAGATACAAATATATGAAAAAATATATTTAAAGGGTAAAAATCTTTAGGCATCATCCTCTTCCTAAAAATCTCCTTCCTGGATTTAGGCAAAGCCCCTGGATGGAGGATGCAGTGGCCCAAGTGTCACTGCTGGGAGATTTGACATCAGAGGAGGTGGTGGTTTCATATGTACCCCAGTTTAAACACTGAGTTTCCAAGTGAAGGAGCTATAGGAGGAGGTGGGCAGACTGTAATTTAGCTTTCAGTAAGATTTTGGATCAGAAAACCTCAGATCAGAGGTTTTTTCCACTATCTGTTATCCTTTATTATCACATATGTTGAACTTCTCCGTCTTCCTAGTGAACCTTGCCAGGGATTTGTTGTCTTTCCGTCTGTAGTTGGATTTAATTACAAGCAAAAGGTGGCAAGTCAGAAACAATATGCTGGGCTAATAAATTTCCTGTGCAGGAATCATGTTGCCTATTAGGAAAGCTCTAAAAACACAGAGGAGGGGCATAGGTCAAGAGAGAGGAAACATTTCACACTGTCGTCCTCTGAAAAGTTATTTCACTCCTGAACAGCTACAAATGACAAGCTGAAATATTTGCAAGATTCATGGTTAATGTCTGGATATTCATTTACACTTATCCTAAGTTCCCAGTGGGGCACATGCTCTTAAATTGAGGCTAGGCAGATCTATGTGAAATGTCTTTTATCTAATTTGTTCTTATAATTTGTTTATTTGATTAGCTGCTTAGCAGCACACAGACAAATACATACACACATTTATATACCACCAGAAGTCTCTTTTAATCTGAATTTTGAAGCTATTGAGCTGATCCACACAGCTTGGTCCTTAAGGACCAGTTCCTCATACAAATTCACCAGCTATAATTCAAGGAAACTTGTAAGGTTAAAGAGGAAATACTATCTTTGCTGTCACAGAGAGAGGAAAATGCCTCTGACTCATTTCCCTGACTGAAAAGCATTTGTTCCCTGATGTTATTATCAAGTCTGGTAAAACATATATTTATCAAAGTTTAAACCAACAGAAGGAGAAGAAATCAGCAGGAATCCCATTTAACCTCATTTATCATTGCTCTCAATAGAGGTATTAGGCATATTGAGCAGTAATGAATTATTTAAGATAGCACTAGATATTAAATGCTTTGAATTGTGGGCAAACAGCCAAATAGATGTCTTTCAGATTTTTTTTCCTCTTCTAATAGGAGCCCCCTGGACATTTTAGCTAATAAATGACTATGTTCTCACAGATCAACTGTTTCTGTCATGTGGAATCCATCTCTGAAGCTGAAAATGGGCATTCGAGGAAAGAAATGGGCACCCTGTAGTAGAGAAACAGGGCTGTGTAGAAGCACAGATTGCTTCAGATGTGCCCACATATGCAACATATGTTAGTCACTGGTTGAAAATCTCTTCTCCTGGAGATGGAAGGGGTAGTGACAGAATGGAGTTGGCACAAGAAGGAAGATATCAAGGTTTGAACAGTACAACAAGGACAAAAGCCCCACAAATTGGAGCTGTAATCTCTAATTCACAATTGCACTGGTTTGGAGCCCCACCACTTACCTGAAACTTTTATTCTGGATTTTGCTCTACTGGAACCAATCCATGGGACTGAAACTGCCCTCTAGGCACTGTCAGACAGGAAAGTTCTGCAGTTGGTCATAAAGTACTGCTTTCTAATCTCAGAAATAATATGGCTCAAGCCCTCTCTGGATGAACATATCCAATAAGTAAAGAGAATTAAATTACTTTCATCTCTACAGCTTTGAAAAAAATAAATTGTCTCTTCATTTGTTATTTCTGCCCTCAAAAACTGCAGACAGCACTGGAGAAAACAGAAATAGACTGTAAGTGCCAGTAAAAACATGTGAGAACATAAAATCAGCTTAGAAAAAAAAGGAAACAAACCCAAAACCCAATCACTCTCTATCATAAGTCAAACCTTTAAAAGGAAATCATGAAACAATGGAAAACACTTTGAGGAGTTAAACTTGTCTTGAATAAAACCATCCACTGGCTATTTCAGTCTGTTGTTTAGGGCAAATCCTGATTCTGAAACAGCTTTGTAATGAAAAGTGACTTAGCAGTTTGACTTTATGATTTTTATTCCAGTGTCTGAATGCTCAGTGCTGCTTGACCTCACAAGGAAAAAGAATCTTCATATCAGAGGCACATCAAAGGAAGAGTTATTTTGACTTAAAGTATTTGATTAGTTGGGATAGCTGTTGGTTTACTGATGACTTCAAGGTCTGGGAATTATGACATGAGTACCTGAAAGATATCAATACCAGTCTAGAAAAGAAGTCAATAGAATAGAAAGTTAGCCCCTTTGTAATTAATGGTTTTGATTATTAGATGTATTACAGTGGAAAAAATGAGAAAATTCAGTTATGTCCCAAGGCTGATTTCCATTAAGGAAGGGATTACATTACTGTGGATTGGACAGGAAGGTCCAGAAGTCATTACCAGGTCTGCTGAATCCAAAATGGATTAAGCTTCTGTAGAAGAGTGTTCTTAGCATAGTTTGGATCCTGGAGTTCAGTTCAGCTCCTGAAGACCTCGCAACAAAAACTTTCTTTGATTTAAGAAGACCACGATAGACCAGAAATATTTTTCCCCACTTCTGTTTGATGTCACATAGGCATTTTGATTGTTTTTCAGACAATTAAAGGCAAACTGCAGGAATGGATGCTTGTGCATGGAGCGCTTGTTCTCCCAGTCGAGCTTGCCCTGGAGTCTCTGAGCAGCAATAGCTGTCAGACAGGCACTTACATTAAGTACCATGTTGACATTAAAGGGAGTGGGAAAAGTGCCCTAAAGAGTATTCCCCTCCCAACCCTCCTCGCAGCAGAAGGTAACATTTACTCCTCAGCCTGGGATAAATTACCATATTAATTATTCAAAACACTTAATACCATCAAACAGAAATGAATTTACCAGATGCAATCAAGAGCCAGATGAAAGAAATCAATGGTTTAAAGGCTGGGCTCTCAGTGAATCATTAACTGGGTGCTCTCCTGAGCTGCTGGAGTGGAGAGGGTGTGAATTGCCTCAGGAGGCAGGAGAGGAGGTCAGGCCAAATTGCAGCTCCAACAAAGAGTGAATTCCCCCTTCTCCCAAACTACTGTCTATGATAATGTCAGCACTTAAGGGAATATTTAAGAGTGTTATGGAGTCGCAGAGAGCTCTGAAAGCAGGA
Source organism: Hylia prasina (assembly GCA_013397195.1). Classification (NCBI taxonomy): domain Eukaryota; kingdom Metazoa; phylum Chordata; class Aves; order Passeriformes; family Sylviidae; genus Hylia; species Hylia prasina. The sequence continues at coordinate 362,689 of VYXD01012403.1, read as the reverse complement.
TGCAGCTGTGCAAACCATCTGTGCTTTGAACCAGAGGAGTAAATCTACTCTGCTCTGGCAATCTCACTGTGACACCAGTACAGGTAAGGCTTTTTTACTTCTGTTATAGACAGAATTTGTTAATTCGTGCAATTATAAAATGTATATGTTATAAAAGTTATGATGGAGTATTGGGATCCTCGGAGGCAGGCAGGAATTGCAACATCCCGCTTGGCTGCCAGGAAACAAGGCCTCATTAACATATGACTGCAAGAACATGATCTCCAGTAACAGATAAGAGTCCAGGAAGGTTACACCTGGCTACAATGAAACTGCACACCATTAACATAAGAAGGACTATGGCCTGGACAAAAGATGGCCCATTCTAACCACACCTGGGCAAATACATCCTGAAACCAGGTTCCTGTAAATCCAGTCAGACATCTGTTCACTTCCGGAAACAGCTTTGTCCAGCAGGACTAAAAGGACAAAGAACCACAATTAAGATAGCCAGGACCCTGGAGGACTCATCACTATTCATCCGTCCCACAGGAAGAGTTTTTGTCCATCCCAGAGTAAAGAAAGGAAACCAACATGAATATGTTTAATCTGAAAGGAAGAGAAGTATTTCTGCCCAGGGCAAGAAAAAGTGTATAAAAATGGACTGGACTGAGACCACTTCATGAACTCAGGGGGACTTGCTGCCAAAGAGAGGGATGTTCTGAGTTCACCCAGTGCCAACCCCAGGCTCGACACTGTAGCCTTGTTGGGGCTATCGGTGACCGGATCTTGGTCACCTGATAAAATCTGTCTTTGCAAATTATTAAATTTGGCTTGATTGGCTTTCACTTATAACACTTTGGAATATGCTGCCCCACAAAGCTCTTTTGGTCAGGGAATGTACCTCCTAACACCTGGACAAATCTGCACAATGTTAATCCAGATTAATTCTTCAGAATGATTTTACAGTGGTGATGTACAGGACAGAGCTCAGCCTCTGTTCTTCCTCTTTTAGTGGTTACCTCCCCCATACTTGCTGTGGTACAGAAATCAGATGTTTCTTCACATCTTTTTTTTTTTAACATTTCCCAGTTGTGACACAGCATCATGGGGCAGTTTCTGTGGCTGTGTTTAGTGGTGAATGGTTTAGAGTCTGCTTGCATACTAAAGTTGTAGTGGCTGAACTCTCAGCCATGGTTTCTTCCCACAGAAACAATGTGGTGAAAAAAAGTTTTAGAAATGCAAAGTGAAATTTGCAACACAAATCCATAGAAAGCATATCTAGACTAGAACATCTGCTCTCAGTGTTCTGGGGATAGATTACTCTCTAACAGTTTAACACATTTTGCTTAATTAAGCCTTCCTTATGACTTTGACTTGCTTTGAGAGCTAATGCAGGTAATTCTGGGCAGACACAAGGAATAATTCAGTTATAGGGAGCTGTAGGGGAAAATCATGTTCCTGCCTTTCCTACCCCAGTGCTCTCCCAGTGAAATGTCTCTCAGAGGTTACTTTGGCATCTTGCATGGCAAGACCTGTGAATTCCATAATTTGGTGACTCACACTGGCTGGCTGTGCTCAGGTGTTGGCAGTGGGGGATGCAGGGTAGCCAGGGGGAAGAAATTGTATTTTCCCTGTGTCAGACGCAGGTTTCAGCCTTTATCTTGACCTTTTCCCACCTGTTGAGTGGGAGTGAGAGAGCAACGAGGTGCAGGGCTGGCAGCTGCCCATGGCTAAGGTGGATTAAACCTGCTGCTCCTCCTCCTCCTCTGGCTTTGGTGTTCACAGTTTTTCCTCATGCTTCTTCCTCACTCCCCATACTACCATGCAGTGGTTTTGCCTTCCCAGCCTAACAAAGTCAGAATGAAGCAGAAGCACCACATGGGAGAGAGGACATTCCCAAGAAAGTGAATGGTGCTAAGTTGGTGGGATGGTGGAAGTACACACACACAATCTTCCAGTTCTTCCCACACTGATTTTAGGGCTTAAAAGCATTTTCTGTAGTGGGTGTCTTCAACCTTTTCTGTGAAGGAGGAATGACAACCCCTCGTCTAAGGAGACAAGGTGCAAACTCCGAAATGGGTTCTCCCTCTTGGATGACTCCTGTCTGATGCTCATTTACTGCCTGTCACCAAGTCCTATTTGATTCCTTCCCTTTCTGAACTTCCTCAGCTTTCTGCTTCCAGTCTTCTTTTACTCTTGCTTGTCTGCTCACTGTTGAAAATAACAACTCACTTTAATATGTGCTGAGGGAAAGGGGAAAAATTAAGCAGAAGAAACAAAGGTCTGCGAGACTTTTAAAGCTGTGTTCTCACTGACTCGCTGTGAAGCACATCAGCCATTCAAAAATGCATCAGGAATACATTCCTTTGGGATCAGCTACTGGGAGTGCAGTGTCTATGAAACGGTTTAAAACTAGAGAACATCCAGAGATCAGAACTGGAGCATAACATCAGACTAAAACCCTGTCCTTCTGTCCTGTAAAATAGTGATTATGAAATGGAAAAAGCCTTAGGCAGGAAGGTAAATATGGCAAGATGAGCTGGAATTGTGTGGCAATATTGGAGACAAAGTAGCCATGGAATTTGCATAGAACCATAGAATTACAGAATTATAGGTCTGGATTGGAAGGGATCTTAAAAATTATTCCATTTCAACTCCCTTCTATGGGCAGGAACATCTCCCACTAGACCAGGCTGCTCAGAGCCCCATCCACTCTGGCCTGGAACACTTCCAGGGATTTTCTACATTCATAATTGCTAGAGAGGTTCTGGAGAGCTTTCCTTGGGCTCTCAGAACTAGGCGAGGGTGGGTAGTTCTGTTAAAACCAAATTAATTCTTTTGCTGTGCACCTTGCACACACTATCCACACTGAACTTGTGTCATGTATTGTGTTTCTGGGGACAATCCATCCCTTCCAGCCTTTCAAGGTGTCCTGGGGAAGGACATGTTCAGATCCTGTGCAATGCCAAAAAAAAAAAAAAAAAAAAAAAAAAAAAAATTAAAATTAAAAACCTTTCCCTTCCCAGATAAGCTGAGGCATTTACAGAAGAGCTGAAAATAGTCAACTCTTTTTGCATGAACAATAATTGAGTTTTCAATTTTTTTAGGGAAGAGAATCAATTTTATGTGAAAATGAATCAGATTCTGCTCAGACAAAATAGAGTTTCTAAGGACAATTTCGAATCAATATGAAATGTTCTCTTTTGTCAAATAATTACAGGGAGGGGAAAAATAAAGATGTTTTTTGGATCTACTTTTTGATTGGTCTCTGCAAGAGTCTGATGGAAGGAAGGGGAGGTGGGCCATGATTTATTAGCACAAGAGTATCACAAAATCTGAATTGGATGTTACTTTTCTGCATTCTACAGGAAAAAACCTAGAAGACTGGTTGAAAACATCCCTCTCTCTCTCTGAACAGCAATCTCTATGGAATAGGGACTTGGTCCAAATCCTGCTAAGAAACAACATCTGATGAAAATGATTACATGGGCACTACTTTTCATATTACAGTCATTTGTATAGTTTTACAGAATCTCTGTTGATGAGTCAAGAAGAATAAACATTTATTATTAATAAATAATATTGCTGCTCTGCAGCAATGCAGAGCAATATTTATATCTCAAATTATTCATAGAATCATAACTTACCAAGGACTAATAAACACAGAAAAATGACCTCTGGCTCAGGGAGTTCACAAGCTGCAAATTGGTGGAGTTTGGGAGAGGTATGTGAGGAAATATCATGGTATACTTGTCATCCTCTAAGCATCCACATTGGATGATTATTTATTATCAACCAATCTGGTTTTATGTTCTTCACACTTTTAAGCCACATTGTAATTGTATCTTTTCAAGCCTAACATCTAGAATAAGTTGGCTTCCCTGCTTTTATTGTCTTGTTATAACACTTCAAATTTCTGGCCATGACCTAGGATTTTACAGTTCCTTTATTGTAGAAATAATTATAAATACAACAAGGAAAAGCATCCCAAGTATTGTCCTTTCCTGAGATCTTTCCAAACTACAAGCCCCCAAGTACCAATTTTCCTTCCATATAATTGGAGTCAGAGACAGGCACCATTTGGAGGGTCATTTCATGATTCAAGGGTGGAGTTTTGACCATCAGGTTTCTCAAATAATAAAACATGTCTATTCTGGTGATGATGCTTGATATTGAATTCACTTCTCAGTGAAATTCATTCTTCAAGGACATGATTAGATTAACCACATCCCATCTTCCCATCAGCTTAGCCCCAAAGAGACTTTCCTTTCTCCCAAGCCACTCCATAAATTTAATTAATTGTAGCACAAATATTGGCAAAAGAGATCTTTGTATAATCCTCCCTGACCACGTGCTCAGAGCTCTTGCATGGTCAATGAGGATAACAGCATTGAGGAACAAATTTAATACTCTGGTATTAACTTTAATACTCTGGTATTAAATTTGTCCCGACTTGCAAGGGGTTCTGACCATTTTTGAGGCAAAGTATTTTCATATTCAATTTCTAATAGGACTAGAAAGTGCCAGTAAAAGGTTGTCACAAATAATTCTACTGCTCCATTTCTGAATGAATAACATTAATTATAAGGGATATGATGCCACTGAGGGAGGCCCAGATGAGCTTATGGATACATTACTAAGCACAGCAGAAAGAAAAGTAAAGGCACAATCCAATATTGTGAGAAAATTAATGAAATAAAACTATTACAGAAGAAGTATTGACACCACTCTGGCAATCTGACTCCTTGTGATGTGAGTATTTAGAGACTAAAACGTGGGAGGCCAGTGATAAACTGAGCTAACCTCCCAAAGAACATCCTGGGGAAAACAGAAAATCCCAAGTACAAGGGAGGTACTCAGTGGGCTAAAATCACTCTGTGGCATGGAAAAATTGTTAGAAAAGTTAGACTGAGCCTTCTCATGTGTTATCAGGGTTCATAAAAAATTTCAATGAGAAATAACTGGTGCAATGAATACTAATATGACCAACCAAACTCACAGATTATAATAGGAAAAGGACATTAAATAGTCATCAACTAAAATGTACCTTCTTCCAATTAACTTCATCCTGGGTAATTTATTTAATTGGCTAATGCTATCTCAGATTTTCAAGACCTTGTGGAAGAAAAAGGAAACTGGAAGAGCAAAAATCCACAAAAGCTGTCTTTATAATGGAAAAGAAAAAAACACAAAGATTCAGACCCTAGCAAAAGTGAAAAACATTGATCAGAAAACATCTAAACAAACAGGGTGACAAGGGGACGGATTTGTCAAGAACAACACAATGTGGTTTCCTCGTATGGCAAGATAATAAACACCGTGGAGCATCATGAAAGGGGGAAAAGCCTTCAATCCTTGTCTGCAGTGAAGCTCTGCCAGTGTAGGACATGACAATCATATCAGTAAGATAAACATTAACAAAATTACTCTGAGGGAAGGCAAACCTGACAGTAACTTCTGCCCAGAGCACATAACAAAGTTGTGCTGACGAGTGGAGGCTTGTTTCAAATAAGGTTTTTGAGACATATGTGCTGGATAGAGCTCAGTTCATATCCTCAGTGGTGAAACTGGGATTAGGTTTATTCATGTCAAGTTTTTGAGGGTGTCAAGGTTTTAGTTCGACAACCAGGGAGAAACACCAAATATGTAATGCTTTCACATTCATCAATCTCTGGTTCGTTTCCCGACCAACACACCAATTATTGTCAGGGTTTAGTGTCTGCAATTTTATATATATGAGTAGGACAGTTCAAAAAGCAAAACAGGGTTATCTTAAAATTGCAAAAGATAATTTAGTTACACACATTAAGAAAATAAGAAAAGAAAAAAAATCCCTAAAACTAAATAAACCACAAATGAAACCTTCAGACCATCCTTCTCTTCCCCCCCACAAATATTCACTTTCCTACACACACATGAAGAAAGACAAAACCTGTAACTTCAGTCAGTTTTACCATGCAAAAATAATCTTCCATAAGTTCTTTAGGAAAGAAGTCTTTTTGAGTCCCATGGAGACATGGTCACACAAGGAACAGTCCT
>VYXD01012403.1:345235-356177 GCA_013397195.1 Hylia prasina | reverse complement strand
GGGCCTGGCCCAGCCCGGCCCGAGCACGGCCGGGGCTGCTCCCCTGCAGGGGCAGAGCCTCCCTGGGGCCCAGCCCCTCACAGCATCCACCGTCAGGTGTTACCTGGTCACTCGCCAGGAGAGAGAGAGAGCGGCTGCTCCGCCTTCTCAGCTTTTATAGGGTATTAACAAAAGTCTTATCCTGTTTCCTTAGTGGTTAAACTACCTGCCAACAGCCAAGAACTGGCCTCTGATAGGTGTTCAACCTTTCCAAAGGAAATTTAGGTCCTGCAGGGTAACACCCCACACCCTCCTTCAAGCAAAAAAACAAACCATGTCAACCCATAACAGAGGTCTATTCCTACTTTTGCAGGACACTGTGGTAGATCTTGGCAAATATGAGAGATAGGTTGAAAATTGTGGCTACATATTTTCCCAGATTGGCACAAACTCTCAATTTTGGGAAAACTACTTTCCAAAATGGAAGCTGGGGAGCATTTGCAAAAGTGGAAGCTGTTCTGCAAAGGATCTATGGATTAGAGTAGATGTCAGGCCAAATAAGAGACAAATATTTCCCATTATGACAAAAATAAATAATAATAAAAAAGGTAAAAAAGTGAGCCAGTTTGGACTTTCCCTTTTCAGACAGATAATAATAGACTGAAGATATGAGGAAAGGAAAATGCACTGAATAATTTGAGACAGATCATTTGTGTGGCCTATGTAATCTTTTACAGAGAAATTTGGGAGCCCCCTAAGTACTTTTTAGGAGGTTGACAACTCCTTTAGCCCAAAAAATACCCAGTCAGTGGTGAAGCTGAGCAGATATTCCCAGCAGGCACATACAGAGCTCATAAATCCATATATCCATGGTGGCCACACTGATCCAGACAGAGGCACATCCTCACACATAGCTTTGTCCTGCTGCCCTTGTTTGGCAGCTCAGGATTGATTAAGGTCTGTTAATAGGAAGGATATTTGCTTATTCCTTTAATTAGATAAATGTGTATGCACCTATACACACACACACACACACACATATATATATATAAAAGTGTATGTGCAGAGTGTGGATCCAAATCCCCTGGGTCATGCCCTTCCCAGTTTCTGGCACCTGGAGAGATGAGCCCTTGAGGCCACAGTGTCACACAACAAAAACACACACAGGGTGTGAATTGTGTGGTAGTGCAGACACATTCTTCTAGCTCCTGAGCCCTCTACTTCACAATTCTTGTTCCTTCTCAAAACACTGAAACCGATTCCTTTCCCTGTCACTGCTTTCTCCCACATCCAATAATAACTCTTGTGGAATCACAAAATGCTCCTTTTCTGCATCTCATGACATTTCCCATTTCCCCAAGGAACTGACCCCTCTTAGTGTGTGAGTGGACCCTTTCCCTGACCCACTGAGGGGGTGCCCCCACACCTGTGGGGCTGGGGCTGGCTCTGACCCATCACTGAGGGCTCCCCCACTGCCCTTTTTCCTCTTGGCTCCTCTGTGTGTGGGGAGATTTTCCTGTGATGAGCCTGTGATGAGGGCAAGGCTTTTTTTTCGGGGGGGTCACCTACCCCCAACTGCTCCTCTGTGGGTCTTTTGTAGGTGTGAAGATTAATTTTGCAAGGAGTTACCAAGGGAATATTCATATGCACTTACGGGCTGCCCTGAATATAACCCAAAATTAGCTTTTTTTCAGGAAAAAAAAATAGAAAGGAAAACTAATTCTACCATTTATTTTTGGAAATACTATTAAAAAAAAAAAAAAAGGCTTTGAATTGCCAGCTGTTAAAGAATGTGCAGATGCTGGAAACAGCTGACAAGCCACTGCCCTCATGCTTACAGAAATCTCAACCAGCTGTTATTTTTTCATCCTGCACAATTTCTACTTTTGCTGTGATAGGATGCAGATGTAAAATAATTCTCTATGATTGTCATGTTCCCCTCAACACCCCCAGTGCAACCCATTTGCCGTCCTCTGTCCTGCCTGGTCTGTCTCCAGCTGGTGCCACTTCTCTGCCAGCGGCAGCTCCAGCGTGTCTGTGGACACTCCAAGAGAACTTTTCTGTCTCATGAACCACAGAAATGAACTTGGAAAATCTTGAAAGCATCTATCCAGCATCACTCTTGAGGAGTATCAAGCCAGAAATGGGGAACAGTGTAATGGAATAATCACGGAATCACAGAATATTTTGGGTTGGAAGGGACCATAAGGATTTTCCACTTCCGACCCCCTGCCATGGGCAGGGACACTTTCCACCATCCCAGGTTGCTCCAAGCCCCATCCAACCTGCCCTTGAACCCTTCCAGGGAGGGGGCAGCCACAGCTTCTCTGTGCCAGGCCTTCATCACCCTCACAGGAAATATTTTTTTCCTAATATTTAATCTAAACCTACTCTGTTTCAGTTTGAAGTCATTCCCCCTCAGGCTGTCACTTCATACCCTTGTCCCAAGTTCCTCTCCAGCTTTCCTGGAGCCCCTTTAGGCTCTGGAAGGTGCTCTGAGGTCTCTCTGGAGCCTTCTCTTCCCCAGGCTGAACAACCCCAACTCTCTCAGCCAGTCTCAAGCAGGCTGTGTCCTGGCAATCCACATATCAACCTTGTAGATTTAAACAGACCTGGAGCAATGAATGCATCTCCAGGGCCATCCAAGTGCTCCCAGGCAGTGAAACATCTTGCCAACATTATCCTCTGTAGCTCACTTCCACCTAGAATTGAGGGAAAGAGAAATGCTTAGCTCAGGAGTACTTTTTCCAGGAGAGCATAGCTGGGTCGAATTGGATATATTTCTGATCACAGGGGAAGAAGCTTTGCAAGGTTAAGGCTTCATTATACTGCCTGGGACAGGGAATGTCAGCAATTTGTATCTGAGGATGGAGTCTCCTCCATCCCTTCTTGGGAGGGCGATGCTGCCTCTGGCCGCACGCAGCGCGAGCCGCCTCCTGATTTGCTTCTCAAGGGCAGCAGGGCTCCTCTGACAGAGCAGCCCTCCCAGAACTAATTCAGCAGATGTTTAATGCACTTAAATATATATGAATTTACCGGGAGCTGACAGTGCAGTCACACCAGGCTCAGCCCTCGCAAAGGGACTCTGTGTCCTTTAGCAGCAGAGAAGCCAAGTCAGGAGAAATTCCTGGGCAAGGCTGTCCCACGGAGCAGCCTCTCAAACTGCTCTGACTTATCTCCAGTTAATTGCTCAGCACAGAAAAGTGGTTTGTCATTGTCATTGTACCTCTGTTAAGAAATGTTTGTGAGCATATGGAGGGAAATGTTTTCTTATGAATCTTCAAAAAGTAACACCCAAAGCAGGGACAGAAGACAGAAGCCCAAAGCGCCTGGAAACAAACCTCAGTGATAGGAATTGTGCTGGAAAAAGCAATAAAATCCATCTAAATTACGTTTGGCATTTCCTTGGCTTGAGTTATTTGCAGAGAACCTGTTCTCTGACCCTTGAGTCTTCTGGTTTTAATTTGCCACTACTGCTGTTGTCTTTCTAATCTTGTGCCTTTCTTCCATAAGAAAAAGGCTCAACCTTCAGGAGTTCAAGTGCCATGAGTTGGAAAAGAACCACATCAATTATTGTCACTGGAAGTGTCAGTGCTTCACTCTTTGTCTCTGCAATCTTTTGGCCTTCTTTGTGTGGCAAGTTTGTGACATGCACAAAACTATCTCAAAGTACTCAGACCCTTGCTTGTCACAGATTGCAGTCCCCAAATACCCTTTCTGCTCCAATCAGATTGGTATTTGGCTGCACTAATTATACACAATTCTTAAAATATAATCTGGTTTTCCTGGGAAATCAATCACCATCCCAGGAAGCTCATCTGCTTTTACCATCAATGTTTTATACAGGCAAATGGGCTCCTCTGATGTGTTTATTAGGAAGTAATTATTGGAAAAATCTGGACATTAATCAAGCATGATGATGGAATAGATTGGGTTTAGCTGGGATACACTTAAATTTTTTCACAGCAGCTTGCATGGGGCTGCAGTTTGGATTTGTGATGAAAGTTGTGTTGGTGCTTTTACAACATCAAAGTCTCTTCTGTCTCTCACCGGAGGGGCACAAAAAAATCTGATGGGCACATCCAGGACAGCTGACCCCAATTGACCAAAGGGATATTCCAGACAAACCATGGCATGCTCAGGATATAAAGCTGGGGGAAGAGGAAGGAAGGGAGGGATGGATTTGTCTCTCTGAGTCACTGTCACTCATGATGGAGTTCTGCTTCCCTGGGGGTGGCTGAACACCTGCCTGCTCTTGGCAAGTGGAGAAGGAATTTCTTGTTTTCCTTTGCTGGTGGGCACAGCTTTTCTTTTCCCTGTTAAACTGTCTTTATCTCAGCCCACAAATTTTCTCACTTTTAGCTTCCCATTTTCTTCACTGTCCCATCCCAGGAAAAAGGGAGGGAGTGACACCTTGTGTGTGGGTCAGCTGCCCACAGGAAATAAACCATGACACAGGAGAAAAAAAAGGTACAATCAAAAAGCAAATATAATTATGTACTTTAGTGCAAGGTTCGAGTATGTCTCAATTTCAAATAACATAATGTAGCACTGTCAGTTCCGTGTCCCAGGAAAATTTTCTTCTCCCTCCAGAGTACTGCAAAGGGGAGCCCAGGGCAATATATTTATTTGTGGGAGAAAAGATCTCATTTCTGAGTATCAGATGTAAGTGTAGATGTACATGTGGCAAAACTAAAGAAAAACTATCCATCAATAAGCCTGACTGAAATGTTGAGCTCTTTGGATACGTGGAGGTCAACCTTGAAATTTGAAAGTTATGCAGCTTTTATGTGCACAGAGGTTCTGCTGCAGATGAAAACAAAATAAAAGACTTGAAGATATAACTGAGTAGTCATCTGGGGTTTAAAATTTTCTTCTGATGCCTCTTTGGCTGAGTGAGAGAAGGAAGAATCAACTGAGAATATCAGGTAAACTGATAAATCAATCAGATATGTTTATGTCTAATTGCTAATGACAGGTTTTCCATCAAAAGTCGTAGCTTGTATCCAATGGTTGCAAAGGACACAGAGATCAGCATAGGAATGATGCAGAGAATTCAGAGAGGGTTTTTGAGCATCTACCTCCCCAAACCGTGGCATTTGAGCTGCCACTGAGGGTGGGTACATTGACGGCAAAGGGCAGTGGTCTCACTTTCCAATGTAATCTTTTTCTTGTCTCTTTTCACTGAAAAAGAAAACCACAGCTGCACCTCGGGGAAAAAAAAAAATCTTGCTTGGTGCAATAAGTTCCAGTGCCCAGTCTTTTTCTTGGAGTAGAAATCACTTCATCTTACAAAATCAAGTGAGACTTTGAATTTAAGGGTTTGTAGTTCCTCTAGACCTCCAGTAACCTGACCTGAGACAGCCTTAACAAGACAGGATGCCCAAACATCTCATTCTGACAAAGTTACCACTTCACTTGGAATCAATATCTGTGAAAAAAAAAATAAATCTACTTTTACCGCATTCCCTGGGGTTTCCTCAGCACCCCAGGGTGCTTCAGGAGAGGCGGCACTGCACGGGGTGTGACATTATCCCCTTTATGGTTATCGAAAGCTTCGGCGCAGGGACATACGGACAGCAGCCCGGGTCTTGGGGGTTGAACAGAGATGTTTATTCAACGCATGCTGGAACCCAAGAACCCCCTTCCATGTGCTGGGGGTCCTGTTATCCACACAGAAAGCGGAAGGGGTTGGAGTTGGGGTACCTTATCCAATGAGGACAGAGCATGAGAGGGGATTAGGGGAAGTAGCAAGGAAAGGCTTGCAACACCTGGGTCAAAGCAAAAACTGGGGAGAATACAGGGGTGTGCAGGGTTAAACCATAAAATGAGAATATGGATATGAAATGACCTAAAAGGCACACTGCAACATACTTTCAGTCACAGACTAGAATGGCAAGACTCAGAAACAAATCTGATAAATTTGGCAGTCCATAAATGACCTGTGGGATGCAGCCTTTGGCTGCTACAAAATCCTTCTAGCACCATTTGCTCCAGTATCCAATACACCCTGGTTCCTACGTTCACATTTTAGCTGGCACTAAAATTGGAAAATCATTCTGTAATTCCCATGCTAAATGCAGACTCAGTTTCAAGCAGCAAGAGGAAACCTTCAGCCTTCAGAGAGCTCTGATTGACAAGAATAATGTGACAGCACAGGGCAAGATGATTTCTTGATTTGCTAAAGAGGAGAAGAAATTACTGAACTGTAAAAGCCATGAACTGCCAAGCAGACATTAAACCAGAGCAAATGTGTAAGAACAGACACCAAGACCTAACACTGCAGCCTCATCAGATTCTCCCATCACAGATGGTGCTTCCTGACCTTCCTACACAGACAAGCCTCACCAGGAGAGATACCTGAGCCAAGAATTTCTGCTGAAAACTCCCATATACTCCCTCTCCCCTTTTACTTTTGAGGTAACTGATGGGCTGAGCAGGGGGAAGCACAATTCACCCTGCTGCCTGTAGGAATGCCTCAAAAGGCAGATAAAATGCCACATCATGGAGGTTATCTGTTGGGAAGTGTCATGAATAAAACATGTTTTGTTGTCTGTGTGCATTTGTCTTCCCTGCCCTTCAGTGAAAGATCCCTGGTACACATCACGATTTGGAGAGCAGAAAAAAGGACCTGGGTGACTTTGCTCTGCCAGGGCAGGAGCAGACAATCCTTCCCTAAAATAAGAAAAGACTATTTCTGACCCATGGGCCAAAGTTCAAAGGCAGAGACCTTCAAGCACATTTAAGCTGACAATTCCTATCTGAATGAACAAACCATTAAAATTAATGGGATTTAATAGCAATCAGATTTCTAAATATATATTACCTACTGAACATTTCTGTGGTTCTGGACTGTAGTTTGAAGACCTTTTTATGTTGTCCACTCCTGAAAACCTCTTCATTTAATTTCTGGTCACAGAAAATGGAAAAGAGAAAAGTAAAAGAAAAAAAGCGTTGAAAATTTGGAGAATTTTTTTGTTTTTAAGCTGAAGGAGGGTAGATTTAGATTAAATACTAGGAGGAAATTCTTCTGCCAAGAATAATGCAGGAACTTTTCATTTTTACTTTTTTCCTTTTTTATTTTTCTGAAAAAATCTGCAGATCTTTCACAGGTGTTTTTTAGTTTGTTTTGTCTGGGTTTTTTTTGTTTTGGTTTGGTTTGTTTTGGTTTTTTTTTTTTTTCTGGGGGGGAAGCTACGGGATATTTTTAGTCTTGTTCATTTCCTTGTTTCTTTTTTCAAGGAAAGTAAAAATAAGACCTCCCCCTCATTTTATCAATAAGATTAAAGATATCTTTATCCTTCATTACACTAGTTTGAGGCTTGACGCTCTCTTGTGTATAAATTATATACAAAAAGACATAAAACTGGGTCATTTATTCAGTATTTTTTTTTGTCTTTTGATTGCCATGGACAAAACAATTCGTGTAATCTACAGCATGAGAATGATAGAGGGAGGAAAGAAATATGTACCATATATATGGCTTTAAACTGAAAGAGGGTAGCCTTAGATTGCATATCAGGAAGAAATTCTTCTGTGTGAGGGTGGTGAGGCCCTGGCACAGGTTGCCCAGAGAAACTGTGGCTGCTCCATCCCTGGAAGTGTCCATGGCCAGGTTGGATGAGGCTTGGAGCAACCTGGGACAGTGGAAGGTGTCCCTGCCCATGGCAGGGAGTTGGAGCAAGAGGATTTTTGAGGCCACTTGCAACCTAAACCATTCTACGGAACTGAACTATACACCAAAAGACAGAAAAAAAAATAACTTCACAGGCCTCTATATTCTGCCCATGCTGATAAATCACCTTAAAACCAGCCACATTGTAAGGACCCCTGAGAAAGCCTTCAATATGTAATATAACCCAGGAGTATTTGTCGATTTTGGTACAACAAACCAGTTAATTTGATAACTCAGAGTGTCTCCAAATGTCAAACAGTACTTTACAATATTTCTAATGTATTTAGAGACTGTAAGTCTGAGCCAGCTAAACCCTCCTTTATCTATTTCTACATTGATGATCACACAACACTCAAACACAACACAGGATTTTGCTCTCCTGAAACAACAGAGGATTTCTTTATTTGCTATTTTTGTTGTGAAATTTTTGCAAAGGCAAGGCTCTGTTTTGGACTTTAGGTATGAAATTAATAAATCAAACCTTAAAAGTGTTTTCTATGACCATTTTCATCAGAGGTCATCAGAATTCCAAAGTTGTCATAGGGCATTAAAATTGTATTTGGAAGGGTACTAGACATGGTTTGTAAAATGTTAAAATTATGGAGATGACACAAGGAAAAGTGTTTGAAAGAAAAACTGAAAATAAACTAAGCGAGTTTTATCTTTTTTTTTTTTTTTGGTTGGATTTGTTTTGGGGGTTTTTTTGGGTTTTTTTCAGAAAAATGATCAAAATATTTCATTATGAAATGTTTCTTCTTCTCTGAAGTGAGCACAAAGTTCTTTAAAAATAATTAGCCTAACCAATACAATAGACTGCTTTGTTTTTCTGCAAATACCTTTTAAAATTTTTCATTGTGTTTGTTTCATCAAGAAACGTGAGTTGAATGTGAACAATTGGATCCAAAATTATTTATTTTGATCTGTGCGCACTGGGAGAATGGGGCAGGTTGGTGGGTTTGAGTGGGTTTTTCCTCCCTTTTGTCCACCAAACCAGATATTCCATTAGTTACAAAATTCTTATCTTGGAATCATGCAGAGGTTTAGGATATCACTTCACCTTCTCTGTTTCTACTTCTTAATCTCCTTTGATTGCAAATTCTTGGGATCAGAGCTGATTTTTTTAAGAGTTTGTACCAACCCCAGAAGAAATTGGTCCCTAATCTCAAGTAGGATCTTTAACTACTTCTGTAACAGAAATAGTAAAATAATGAGAGGAACAATGACAACCACAGTGCCTGGGAACCAAACCTGATTAGGAGGCATCACTCAGTGTCACCTGGCAGTTGACCTTTATCTGAAACAGACACAGATTTTTTAAATATATATTTTTTTCCCCACTCTCTATTATTGCTGTGAGGCACAAGTGATATGTGAAACCTGCTGCTGGAAAGCTACTCATTAAATTGTAATTTTAGTGTGCTGACATTTCAATGGGAGCTTTGCTCCCTGTGTGGCTCAACAATTTAGATTTGCAAAATATCATGCAGGGCTTTATAAGCTTGGCTGTGTCAACTACTGGTGGACTAAACAGCAGAAAATATGGGGTAAAATGAATGGCTAAAGGTGGTTGTAGGGCTCTGTATTTTTATCAGTGTTCAAGTGAATAGAATTAAATTATAATATATGCCTCTGATCAGAAAGAAAAAAAAAAAAAAAAAGGTTGCCCTTTCTTCCAAGACTGAAAATGTCAGCGCTGTTTCCTTCACACATCCTGTGGATTTTGTGAGGATGAGGATGCAGATCCACTGCTGCTGAGAGAAAGGACTTCTGGAGTAACTGGTAAAGGCACCCTGACTAAAGGAACACTTTTTATCAAACTTCTGAGTTAGAAAATGTTTCAACCTCAGTCCCTGAACTGAAGATGGACAAGTGATAAGGACAAGGACAGAATCAAGATTTGGGCAGCCTTGGGTCAACTCCTGCTTGACTCTACAGAGGGGGAAATATTCAAAATAATTTCAAAATAAGGGTATAACAGAGGAGATACATCTCCAATGACTGAGCAAGACTTCCTCCTTGCCCACGTGGGAGATATTAAATCAAACTGTACCCCCTCTCTTTGATTACAAACCAAGGATCTTCCATTAAAATGAAAATTCAAAATGATACAATATGACAAATGCCCCAAAATTCCTGAACATGGGAAAGGAACTTCTTGACATTTGCCCATATCTTGTTGGGTGTTTTATTGATCTTTTTCTGAACAGCGAGTTCCAGAGCATCTTGCAGTTTTCTGCACAGTGCTGAGAAGCAGATTGTTAAACAGAGACTATCTCTAACCTTGATGGCAGCAGCTTCAGGGCACAGAATAAGAACTCTTTTGAATTAAAGTCGCAAGCAGCCGTATTAACAAGCATGTGATTACAGTATAAATTGCCCTGAATAATTCAGGAAGAGTCCTATCCAACGTTTGATAGTAATCACAGCCTGGGAGAATATTATTAAAAATGAAACCTCCTATCAGGGGAAAGAATTGGTTTCTATTTTTCCNATTTCCCACAACTTCCCACAACTTCCCACAACTTCCCACAACTTCCCTTCCCTGATCTAGCCAGGACAGAATTAGAAAGTCGAGCAGTCTTCTCTCACTTCACACTGCCATTCTTGTTGCTGCTGTTTGCTAAAGGGGTAATACAGAAAGAAAATTTTGTCAATCACCAAATCTATTGTTTGTCATAGAAAAGAAATGTTAATTTGTACCTGTGGATATGGACCAAGGGCTGTTTCAGTAAACCTTGTCTGAATATCAGAGCTGATGCTGGAAATGCAGCAAATCTCTCAGGTATTTATGGCATCCTTCTTCTGCTCTTTTTTCCCCCCCTTTTTATTTTATTTTCAAAAAAAGCACTAAAACTGAAGAAACTCCAGAGGGAGGAGTCTTTATTTACCCATGGCACAAACACAACACATTGCACAGCTGCCCCTTGATGCCATGGGACATCTGCTAACACAGTGGCTGAGCACAGTCCCCACTGCCCCTCACACGGAAAAAATAGCAATTAGTGCTACCCAGTGCAGAGCTGGTGTGTCAGGGGTGGGCTGAGGCCACCAGGAGGGGTGAGATATCAGGGGATGGTGCTGGCTGGAGGGGAAGGAGACGCCCTGGTGTGCCTAGGGTGGGACAGTGGAGTGGTGCTTTGAACACGGGTCTGTTTTCAGCTCTGCTGCTTCTCAGTTTCCTGAGCTGGGCTGAGTCGCAGTGTCAGCCTTGTCTCATCCACCATCTGTGCCTGTCTGTTTGCATTGAACAAGCTTTGGGGACAATCTCTCTCTTTTTTTTTTTTTTTT
>VYXD01012403.1:259217-345222 GCA_013397195.1 Hylia prasina | reverse complement strand
ATCTTCTTTTTTTTTTTTTTTTTTTTTTTTTTTTTTTCTCCTTTGTGCTGCACTTATCAGCAAAAAGCCCAGAAGTTCAAAGAGGATTCTGGGGAAACGTCTGTGCTGTAAGTATAAGAATAATCCTTGTAAAAGGCAAGCAAGGCACAGAAATGTTATTTGACAACCTGCACAGACCTGCCACTGCACTTGTCAGACCTCTTGGGCAGCAAATGTTATCTTAGGAGAGTCTTTTCTCAGTCAGAGAAGCTTACAGGCATTTCCCAGGTCTCCAGATGCCTCCTTTACAGGAGACAGGGCTCAGCACAGCCTGGACACTCTTTGCAGAGCTCAGGCAGTGCCCAAGAGTTTCTGGTGAAATCTTGCTGTTGCTGCAGGGACTCCTGTGACAACATTTTGTCCTTTCTACCCAGCAACTGACTACAAGTATAGGAACAAGCTGGGTTTTTTTTCTGGCTACTGACTGACAACTCCAGTGACAGATTTTTGAGTTCTTGACATAAAGTGGAAAGGGGTAAAGGAAGGGAAGCACAAAGCAGTGGAATGTGTGTGCTTGCACAGAAAGTGCCAAGTACCATAGCCTGAAACTAAGTTTTGACAACCTGAGCTGGTGGAAGGAAGATGGAGACAAATGTGAATGTATTTGTGAAGGGTGAGAGCTGCTGTAAGCAGAGAAGCAAAAATCAGCAGGCTTCACTCAGTGGTTAGAACAGGTTTTTTCCCTCTGCTCTGCATCGACATGTACAGCTGTGTGTTTTCATGGCCAACAAGGCAGTGCACTAAAATATTGAAGCTGTTAGAAAATAAATACTCTGATCATTCTAATTCTTTTTCATCCTCTCAGTTTCTCATTTCCATATTGAAGTTTCAAACGACACCATATTGTTAGTTTTGGGCTTGTTTTGTGTCCAGTTTCACTTTCTGGTCCTCAGACCTTGACACTGCAGTATTGGGTTGTCAAGGCTGAGAGGACAATCTAAATTACCTTTATTCATTGGTCTGCCTTGAATAGAAACACTCAGATTGATCTAATTTGCTGAATTTTCCAATTAAAATTTAATTTTACAGAAAGTATTCTTCTAGCCATTAGTCTCCACCAGAGTCAATGTCAAAGGCTTAGATCCCTGCATTAAGAGCACCTTGTCAGAGCCACTTTGGGACTCATAATAATTATCACAATTGCAGAATCTCTCCCACTCAGCCCAAATTTACCAACTTTTAAGCAGAAAGCATAGCTCATACTCCCAGTCAAAGGACAAAATCCAGCAGAGACAGAGCAAAAAACTGCAAGACCAATTTCAAATGAAACATATTGAATAAATGTTTCATTTGGAGTTGAGAAATCACTCATTGGGTTCTGAATTACATTAAAAAAAATTAAAACATGACTATGCGAGACTGCCATCAGATTGTGCCTTGACTAAAAGTCAATAGATTTGTTTCAACAGTCATCACCCTTTCTGGAATGTGAAATAACTGTTCTGGAAATAAGGACACATTGGATCCAACACTGGGTTGAGCCCAGCATCAACCTCAGCTGCTGCCCAGTGCCTTACTGGGAAGAACAGGGACTTTTGGACTGGCATTTATATGGAAAATGTCCTGCAGAGATATTTGTAGCCAATATTTCAGGCCAGTTTTTCTCCTGACAAACACACAAAGTTCCTGCTCCTGTGATTCATCCACCCACTATGATAAAGCAGCTTCTTTTTCTACTTGTTTTTACAGGCCTGCTGTTTGGTCAGCATGTATTTTATTTAGCATGATGGGGTTTTTTAAAAAGGTCATCAAAAGTTAAAATACAATTCCTGATCAAGTCTCAGGGGAAAAAAAACAAACAGAACCAAACCAAACCAAACACACACAAAAATAACATACATACCAAAAAAAACCAACCAAAAAAAACCCCAAACCCAAAAACACACCACCCCAACTTGTCCAATTTAACTAAATACTGTCATTTCCTTCTCTAGAGCATAATAAAATTGTAGTGACCAACATTAACCATGCTGTGTGTTTGTGACTGAAAAAAAAAAAAAAAAAAAGGTCATTTTGCAGTCTTTTTATTTCTTCTCTTTTGGCCCCTTCCAGATCACACCACATGGCATTAATGCAGCAAGCAAGAATTCTCCTGATTGATGAAAAGAATTCATGGAAAAGGCAAGAATTCATCCTTGGTTGAATGTTAGGGGTCCTGGTCTCCGCATACGAAGAAACACTGCTAAATACATGAGTTTTATGGGTTACTTTAGGGTTTAACAGATTATAGGTGAAATAAGGAGGTGTCTGGCACCACAGATTATGAGAAAAACCTGTCAAATGTATCGTAGGATCACAGAATAGTTTGGGAAAGGGACCTTCAAAGGTCTTCTAGTGCAAACCTCCCAGTATTTTAACAGGACCAGGTTCCTCAGAGCCCAGCCTGACCTTGGATGTTTCCATGAATGGGGCATCCATCACCTCTCTGGACAACACGGTCCAGTGTTTCACAACTTCATTGCAAAAAAATTTCCTCCTTTTATCCAGTCTAAATCTCCCCACTTTTAGTTTAAAAATGCTGTTGGCATTCCTATTGCAACAGGCCTTATTAAAAATTTGTCCCCATCTGTTTTATAATCCCCCTTTAACCACTGGAAGTTTACAATTAGGTCTANTTGAAAGAGAGAGGGCCGTAGCCAAGTACATCCTATTTTACCTAAAAATTATTTTTATTGACCAGGAAATATCTTCTGCCGTTAAGTCACAGAGGGACATTGAATTGTGAGCCCAGACTTGTTATAAATAGTGGTTCATAATTATTTGCAAAGTCCTTGCTGAAGAAGAGTAGGGAAGGGCTTACTTTGAGAAAATGAGACACGATACTCAGACTTTCCATTTCTTTTAATAAACAATTTATGTAAATTTAAATACATTGCATATGCATGCTTAACTTTCCTGCTCATAATGATGACAATCACAATTAAGCTCTCTGTTCTTCTGGCAGTAGCAATAATACAGAACAAAAATAAATAAATGAAAATAATAAGATATGTTTCCTGTGACCTTTCTAAAAACTTGTAAGCAAACTGCAAAATCAATTTTTTTTAAAAAAATCTGATTTTGGTAACAGTTTAATAAACACATGCATTTATTTAGGTATTTATGTGTTGCCTTGGAATAAAAAAAAAAAAAAGCTATATTAAATATACAAGAAACCTATTTGCAAAGGGAAAGATTAACTGTGAAGACAAAATATCTTCCATTGTTTAAATAATTTATATACTCTATCTGTAAGTTGCGTCTTTTATGATCAATGAAAGAGAACTGCATTTAGAGCACCTTGTCAGAGCCACTTTGGGACTCATAATAATTATCACAATTGCAGAATCTCTCCCATTCAGCCCAAATTTGCCAACTTTTAAGCAGAAAGTGAGCAGTGATGCTGTGAGCTAAGTTCATACTTCAAATGGAACTGCAGACAAAAAAGGAAGTAAAACCTACTCAAATTTAGTTCAGCAGCTTTGTTCTCAGGTCTAATTTAATAACTGGAAATGCAGAGTGCTTGGATTTATATACATTAAACTTCTTATCCAAACATTTCTGTCAGGTAAGGGAGAGGACTGAGAAGGAATGGAAAAGGAAGAGAGGAAGTGCCAAACCAGTGACAAATGGTAGGAAATTCTGCTCCAGGCCCCAACCAGGCTGACCAGGGATGAGGAGAAGTGACCCAGTTCATCCTGTTCATGCCACATTCTCAATTTACCCCATCCCTGACTTTTAGCTGCTGAATCCCTGCTCATCCCACACTGAGATCTCCAGCTCCTTTACTGCTGCCTCTCCCTGTCGCTGCTGCCCACATCCATTTGGGCTCATTGGGTTAATTAAATCTCCCACATCTGCTGTTGATAAACTTCCTCTGAAGCTCATCCTGTGGCCATTCCATTGCAGCTTTCCAGAGAAGAGGATTAATGAATATTCATGTTTTTGGAACACTTTGGGGGGATTTTTCTTCTAGGTATCTAGTTGTGAGTTCAGACTGAGCCTTTGTAGCTCCAATCTGGACTGAGATTCTGCTGAATAAATAAGGACATTCCCCAATTTGTAGTCTGTTTTAAAGCAGCTGGATATGCCTGAGAAGAGTGAATCTTGGGTCAGACTCCTGGTCTGGGATAATTGGAAAAGTGGGCATTTATACCCAGGAAGTTGTCCTATTCCAGATATTTTATCCTGTGTGTTTCTTGCCTAGGAGACAGACACAAGCATCCCAAACAAACAAACATGTTTTGCATTAGACATGTTACATCCTCTAATGGAAACAAATTCACTGAAATGAGAGGAACAAGACTCTCTCATTGATTCCTTATCTACCTGCTGACACGGAAAATTAGCCGTTTCCAGCAGATCTTTCATCTGCTAATTATCCTTCATTGATTTTGGATGAGGAAGTGTCTGAATTCAACTCCATGTCCTGCCAGTCAGGACCTGTTTGCATTCTGACACACAGGACAAAGCTGGAAAAAAGAGCCAGGAATTTGATTTTCCTGCCACTTCCTTGCTCAGAGACATTGTGGGCTCCCCATTCCTGGGAATGTTCAAGGCCAGGTTGGATGGAGCTCTGAGTAACCTGGTCTAGTTGAAGGTGTCCCTGGCCATGTCAGGGGTTGAAGTGAGATCATCTTTAAGGTCCCTTCAAACCCAAACCCTTCCGTGGTTCTGGGATTCTATGATCACACTTTTCCCTTAGGATATTTGTGACACCTCTCCATTTGACCCAGGTAGTGGCTCATTCTAATTGCAAGAAGAATTATTTTTACTACATTGCATGAACTTCCTATAGCAGTGGCACACAGAACTAGAAAATTCCAGTGGTCAACCTGCAGGAAAATCAGAGGAGGGACAGGCAAAGAGTGGAGAAACCAGCAGAATGAAGTGGGGGTGAGGAGGAGATGCTTTAACCAACATTGAGAAGTTTCACCAGGTTGCACCATTCACTAGAGAAAATAATGGACAATTAAACCCATCATGATGTTATTTAATTTTGTGCATGTTTTTGGCTAAATGTGGCTCAAACTTTCTGAGCTCAGAATAAGACAGACGCATGGCAGTGCAGAGAGCAGCATTCAGAAAACCTAGTTAAAAACAAGTTGGACTATTCCTTATTCTTGATGTACTAAATTTATTGGCAAGGAAATTGCATTACCATAAAAACAAGCCCTGTCTCTTCAGCAACACAACAATGCCAAAACAGAGTGAATCCAGAGTATTAAAATACCAACCCAGATCGTCTCCTGAGCTTTATGGCTGCAGCAATTGAGAATTAGTACCATTAATTAGCTGAAGCTATTTGTTTTACAAATCACAATTGCATGTCTAATCCTGTAACTTTCTGTCCCTGAGGAGTTAGCGAGAGCTCCACAGCAGAACCAGGGAATGAATGGACTTAACTTCTAGGAGCATCTGAGATAAGAAGAATAGAACAAACTGTTATTTTTATTTCGCTCTGCTGCCTTTTTTTTTTACATTCTAAGATGAGAACAGAACATCACATCTGCCTTCTCTAAGCCATTAATTATTTTCCTGAATTTCTACTGCATTCAACTTTTTTTTCCACTTTTTTTTTATATTGTGATATTTCATTTTTTTCCTTCACTTCCAGTATGCAAGAGCTTTTGCAGCCCTTTAATCATTCCCACTGGTTCAGTCTATCCTGCTCTCTTTGTATAAATAGTTTCTGTCTTGATTTTACCAGTTGGAAGATCTGACTCATGGAAGCTGCAGTACTGACCTGTATTAGGGCATCACTGGATGGGATGGTCTATTTGAGGAATATTTTACATGGTCCCAATATCTTCAGTCAGAACAAATCACCCTGGCTTCAAGTGTCTCCCATGAAACTCATTCCAATAAAAACTCTCACTTTGACAAAGGAGTGTGTAATATTTCTCTTGCAACTCTGCAAAAGGAAGTCAACAAGTTCCCCAGATACATCAAGAAAAGAAATTATTTCACAGAAGAATGGTAATATTTTTAGAGATGATTTATGAGCTGTTTTTTTGCTCATGAATACCCAGCCTTGAAGTCCACTTGAAAGTGATTTTTTACTTTGGTCGTTGTTGATAAATGCTTTACCGTCATAATAAAGTCCACAGCACATGAGGAACATCTGAAATTTTAGACATTTATTGAACAGAGGCAACACTGCACATCCATTTCTGTAATGATACATGATTTAGCCACAGATTGATGGATGGAAACTTGGTGTTCCTAAGGAACAATTTCAATGTCTTACAGTTATGGAAATCTGCAGTCAGCTATAGTTTATTAATTGAGAGTACACAATGCTTTCATGCCTGGCCACATTACCCAAGGGTAAAAAAAAAAAAAAAAAAAAANNNNAAAAAAAAAGGAAAGGAAAAATAAAAAAAAAGAAAAAAAGAAAGGTAGAGAATACATTTAATTTCAATCTGAAAGAGTTGGATCTTTTCCTTCACCTTGTGTTGACTGTGGCAGGTGGGTCACTAAGTAAAGGTGTGTGATAAATGGATGTGAAGACAGAGTTTTCTCTGTGATTTTACACCTATGTTGGAAGTAGAAGGTGTATCTGAAGAGGCTTTCAGAGACCATCTCAGCTGAAATGTGGAAACAGGAGTTCAAGCTTTGCAGCAAGACCCAGCACGGAGTTTGCATCCCCTGGGAATCTGAAACAGATGGTCCCACCACTTCCTTAGTGTGGAAAATGACACATTTTATTGGTTTAGTCCACATAGGCCCAGATGAAATTTTGACCTTGATACTGAAAGACATATTTTTACAGGCATATTCCAC
Organism: Hylia prasina; assembly: GCA_013397195.1. Lineage (NCBI taxonomy): Eukaryota > Metazoa > Chordata > Aves > Passeriformes > Sylviidae > Hylia > Hylia prasina. The sequence goes on along the minus strand of VYXD01012403.1, from coordinate 338,418 downwards.
AGCAGAATTTTCATTTCTTTAACTTCTTTAAATACCTTTCAGAGTTATCTATCTTATGTTTTAACAATGCCTATTATTCTTTTCATTATATAGAAGAATTTAGGAGTTTTATTTGGTTTTGGACAGAATTATAGGTTAACTGGGATGTGAATTAAAAAAACCCCACTTTTTCATGGCCTGGATTTCTAAATTTTTCCTGAGTATTATGATGTGAAAGCACAGTTAACAAGGTTTCTAAAATTCCAATAGTTTAAAATATTCTTTGTTAAAAATATATTGAAAACAGAAACTATCAGGGTATTTTTTTTTCTTGCTTTAAACCCAAGGGTATTTCTGTAAATAAAATATGTTTATTCCAGAAAGTTTGTGGCAAATACCATCTTATGACAAATGCATTTGACAAAAGGCATATACGGTCAAATCACTGAAATGCGCCTGCAGACGGAGATTCAGCTGAGATTAATCTCATGTTTGGGTCTGAAATGTATCAGAGAAGAACTCTCTGCTGCAGATCTCCTGCCTGGAAGAGCAAAAAAGATGCCACTTGGGTTTAAAGATGTTACTCCAGAGGGACGTTCCTTGGTGGCAGGAGCACGGCCAAGGGTTTGGTGCTTGCCTGGAAGGAAGGGATCCCAATTCTGAAAAGGATTTCTGCACAGTTCCCCATTACAGGTGACAATAAATGGTCTTGATAGGCAACGGATATTTATGTTTATGAGTCAGGCAGGATCATCTTGATCTAAGTTGTTTTCTTGTATAACATGAGCCAGGGCACTTACACCCTCATTCTGTTCCTGAGAGGGTACATTACTGACCTCTTCATATAAAGGTGAGCTGATTGCATCTCTGCATGTGGTAAATTGTTCTCCCTGTTGAATATTTGGGTTTTATCTATAATCTGAAGTTATCTTGTTTCAAATAAAAGCTTCTACATTTGACTATTTTCATTGAGCTGTGCACAGTACCAAGCTGTCACTTATCAATAATCTCTTACCAGCAAAAAAGTCTTAACACATACATGTAGACCTTAATTAAGTTCCTTGCTAATCTCCTCTTCAATGTATTCAATGCATGTCACACTCTGAGGAAGCTGAATTACTGTTTTCTAAGCCCTTTCCCGTAGTCTAATTTTTTTCTTCAGTGTGGATTTCAGAAGTGCTTCCACCTTATCTTTGTATTGCTAATAGCTGTTTGCAGTTTGACATCTCCAGTGATTATATTTATCACCATATTGCAGTCTGACTTGGTGAACTATGCTGACTGGAGATCAGGGCAAAACAGATGTGCTCTGCACTTCAGGTTAATTTCCCCAATCCTAAATTAGCACGAGCTCTGAACACATTTATGATACATTAAATGTCTTCATATGCTTCAGCTTAGTAGTCTTCATGACAGTCCTGCAAAGCAAGGCAATACTGTCACCCATTTTTACTGAGACAGAACTGAGACACAAGCAAAGAAAAAAAAAATTAAAAAATCCTAATCCTTGAAAGGCATTTAAGAAGGTAAGACAATCATACTGGAAAATTCAGTATAAAAGACTCAGGCAAGACTGTTGTGGGGAATTGGCACATGTGTCTCAGACTCAATTCACAGTGCTGTAAAATCAGGAGAGCATGGCTGATCAGAGTAGGAGCAAATTCTACTGTCAGCCACACGAAAATATTCCTGAACTGTGGGATTCAGGATGCCCTCTTTGTTTTCTGTACGCACGTGTCAGCCAAGCTGGGAATGTGTGTTTGGCCTGGACCTGGGAACATATCACCCCACTTTCCACCGCAGAAATTTCCAACAACCCCTTTGCACCACAGAATAAGAGAGAACAATGTTAAAATTGGGGTAAATGGGAACAGGCAATTCAGAATGTCTCCATACATCAGTTTGAATTTAGCTAAAGGGGTGGTCTGAAACCCCATGTGGATGACAAGCTGAGTTTGAAGGGATCAAAGCATTTCCCACTGCCCAGCTCTTATCACGGAGCTGCTGCATTGCAAATTCATTTTTCTTGTGGGTCTTTCCTGGTCTCCAAGTCACTCATCAATCAGAATTTTGTTCATTGAGCCCACAGGTAACACTTCCAGACCCCCTCTGACAGAATGGCCTGGGGACATCTACCTGATATCAGACCTTTGAGGAACTCGTTCTTCTCTTGGTTTTGGATCCTTTCTTCCCTGAACTCTGTTCCCTTCCCTGAAGTGGTCCTGTTCAGTTTTCAGGCTTACAGTACCAGAATCAAATAGTTGTGATTAAAACAGCTAAATGCTGTTCATGAGGATGTTTGAACCCACATGGGGTATGTAAGTAAGATTCTCAGATAGATCAGTTCAGTTTTCAACCTTTGAAGGTTTAGTTCAATGAGTTGTGTGATTCTAGGCAGGAGTAATTTACAGTAACATCACAGGTAATTTGGTCATATTGAATTTTACTGTTTAATGCAGGAATTCTGTAGGAGATTTTAGAAAAATAAAGTGTAGCTTTTCCAGCCTGATGCTGCAATTCAAGCTTGGGAAAATATTGCATAGATTACTTATTTAATTCAGCTTTGTACTCAGCTACTGTTTATACTTCTGTTGGAATAATCACAAATCACTGATGAGCTTGTCAGAGATTGTTTAGACTGGTTCAAGGTCATAAAACAAAGAGTCAGGTGCAGGAGTCATGGTGGGGGAATGCAGAATGAATATCATGGTGAGTTTCATGTAAGGCAAGTTAAGCTGAGGAAAGCACTGATTCTATAATAAACCTCCCTTTTAGAAAGGAATGAGCACAGATCTGTCCAGTGCCCACAGGTTTCTTTGTTTTCTAGTCAGTAGAAAAAAGTATGTTAAAAACTATACCATATATATGATCCAAAAATAGCTTTAACCCCTTCAGTAAAATTCCTTTATCTTATTTCCAAGCCCCTCTCTATCACAGAGGATATCAGAGCAACCTCTGGTATGAAATGTCCTATAGCTCTGAGAAAACAGTGAGGAATGAATGATTCAAAAATATTCTTGTCTTTCAATACAAAGTCAATGAGCAGGTAATTCTCCAGTAGGACTGAGAGACCTAAAGAAACCATCATGGGATCACAGAATGATTTGGGTTGAAACATATTAAATAGCAAGGTAATAAAATATTTTTATTTTTGTAGAAAATATTTTAGATATTATGTTACTGAGTGTATGAATCTATCTGTAATGAATTACATTTTCAATTCATGGAAAAAAACAAAAAATCCCAAAATACTTAAAGTCTTATTCTGACATTTTAAATTGTAATCAAAGCTTATTTTCCTTTCTGGAAATTCAAATATAGCTACATTTTGTTACTGTGACATAATCATAAGATCTTCTGGAAGAGTATTTATGATCTTATGAACATATTTATTTGCAAATAATTAACTCTACTTTATGAGGAGCTTGAAAGTGTGGTTGCTTGGGTTTTCTGTTGCCAAGATATTGCAGAAATACAGACATTTACACGTATTTTAGTGTATTTTTAGAATTATATCTGATTATAATTGATTTCTATATACTCATTTTTGTCTAATTTTCTTCTTCACCTAAACATGTGGAGAGGGTCACTGATCAAAACAACTAAGCTTTTATTCTCATGGTGATAATTAGGTTTTAAATAAAAGAGCAAAATCTTTAAATTACCAAACAACTTATTTATTTTCCTTATGCTTCTAAAATTCTTGGCCAAAGCATGGAATTTTTGTTACTACTGATGTGTGCACGAAGGCCCCATTTCTTCACCAGAAGACGTCTTTACACTGATTTTGTTCTTATGTTCTATGCACTTAACTTATCTTTTGCTTCAGCCAGCCCAGAGGGCGTGGGAGGTTTGTGAGCTCTGAACATGATCTATATTTTAACACTGAACAGATTGCCCAGGGAGGGTGTGGAGTCTCCTTCCCTGGAGATATCCCAGGACTGTCTGGACACAATCCTATGCCTGTGCTCTGGGATGACCCTGCTGGAGCAGGGAGGTGGCACCAGGCGACCCCACTGTGGTTCCTTCCAACCTGACCCATCCTGTGATTCTGTGAACAAAATTAATTAATTAATTTAATTAATTAATAACAAAAATTATATACCCCAAAGAATAGCACTAACCTCAACTCATTCTAATTTTAAACCAGTCTATATTTAGCTGGTAATAAGGTATTAGAGTGCCCTTGTCAGCAGTGCTGATCTCATCTCAGCTGGGCAGTGAGCAGCCTGTTAAATGATTTTCAAAAAGCAGAAAAGCCACGAGGCCTGGCTGGTAAAAGAAGAAGAAAGAGATGATGAAAGCTTTAGGGTTCAATTCTCCATGGTCTCTGAGATATGATGCTAATTCAATATAGGACAAATTACTATTCAAATTCATTAGCATCACACTAAGCAATATGCAATCACAGCCAAGTTCACAATTAGCATTAATGATATTCTCCAAGTGGGGAGAAAAAATCAAGGATTGAGTTTTACACTCCAGACAAGATAATACAAGGGAAATAATGCCAGGGATTAGTGTCTAAGACAGGAATTTATTTCCAATGTGTTTACAAGTCCCAGAGCTCAAGAAGCCTGAAGGTAACACACAGATGGGACTTTTCTCTGCAGATATTCCCATCCAGCTGCTCCCAGTTTCACCTGATGCCTCAGTAGCCACCAAATGGAGCTGGGGGCAAAGCTGGAGTTCCTCTAAATCACTTTTGCCTTCACTTATAGGGCAATTCCTCACCTCATCTTTGTTAGCAACTTTTTGGAAAATGAAATATTCAGTTCTGGATGTTCCTTTATGTCTGCTCTGACTGCAGGGAGAGTCTGACACAAAGACCAGTCAGTGAAATTTAGACAGATGTAGCTGGTGAAAAATATTTGTTTGGAGTCCACATCCATTAAAAAATTATTTACAGATTTTTGAAATGCAACAGATCATTAGTTATACTTCCAGAAGTTATTATTATCTTGGTTGCTGCACCACAAAATTCACCTATATGGCACCTGGATTGGCAGCAGCTGGATTTGCAAGGCTAAATTCTTACAAGGATTTTGCAACTTGTTAAAAATGGAATTATTCTTACACAATCAGTGGCAGAGGTTGCAATTCAGATTAGTGCTTTGCACCCTGAAACCAAAGACTGGCTTATTTGGAAATTGCTTTTGCTTTTTAATGTAAGATTTTAGTCCGGGAGTAGAATCTTCTGAGAATATAATGCTTTTTAAAGCAATGCAAATCCTCCATTGCTGAAGAAAGTAAAAATTATCATAGAAATCTGAATAAGTTTTTATATGAGTCCCGTATTAGATAAGGACACTGGTGGTACATTTCCTGCTCTGGCATACAACCTCTCTCTTATGGTGTCAAAATGTGACTTCCCTTTTTGTTGTTAAAGAAAATCTAACCAACAAACACTGTGGCATGCAACTCTGTGTGTGTCTCTCCTTCTTCTTTCCTTTCCAAGGAATTAAGTTATTTAAGACATCTTTCACAAAGCTAAAAAGACCTAGGTGAATAGCTAACTCAAATGTAGAATTACTGTGGATATCTATAATCAATTACCAGGAAAATTATTAAGACTTGAGGTGTAAAACATTTGTTTCTGACAAATCCAAATTCACATGTAATTATAATATCACAAACCCACTATTGCATTATTTTGAAGATGCCAAACATTGATTTATTTTTTCCCTGTGGAGCTCACACATTTCCTGTTACTTGAGAATTCATTGTTTTGGTAAAAGTGTCTTTGTCACAAGGCCCCTTTTTTTATCTTCAGTACATCAAAAGACTTGTGATGGTAAAAAAAAAAAATAACTTATCCCAATGATTCAATCCATCTTCATGGCTTCCTGCTATGAAGATGAACTGAGAAATCAATTTTCTGGGAAATCTTTTTCAGATCTCTTCCCCCTCACCCACTTCCTCCAGAAAAACACTCACCTCTGTTTAGGATGGACTGAATCACCCTCCAGGAATGTTATTTTTTATCTCAATATGCCTTGGACCTCGACAGCAGCTTAGTATTCATAGAAAATCATAGGAATGCAGTAGTAGAAACTGAGATTTGTGGTTGCAGCTCTCTGGAGGAGAGCTCAAGAGACCATCTCCTCCACGTTTCTGACCTAAGGCGGGGTCAAACTTTATCCAAATCATTCCTGACAAGGGATTGACTCCCATTCTCAGAACCCACAGTAGGGCAGAAGGAGAGTTCATGCTCAAAAAGCAGAGTGCAGGGCTGACTCCTCTGGCTGGCTGAAGGTTTTTCCCCTGATGTTCAACCTAAGGAGCATTTGTTGAACCAAATAATTGCCTGCTGAAAGGCGACCAGAATTCCAGGTACAGTGACACTCTTTGTTATGCAGATGGAGGGAAATTTGACCAAACACCCTCTGTCCTGAGCTGTACCCTGAATTTGCAGGATTTGCAGGGTTAGACCTTGGTTCCACTACAGGACAATTCACTGAGGATTAAGCAAAGAAAAAAAAAAGAAAAGAAAGGATGGATGCAGACTTTATCTACATGGAATGTTTAAGGATCTACTTTTCTTATATATTAAGCAACACAGCTATCAATCTAGTGTTCTTATAGAAGCATGAAAATGTAAATGATGTTTTATGGATGTCTTCCTGGTTTTCCAGTATGGAATTGGTGCATTAGCACCAGCACTAGAGAAACAAAAATAATCTCTTATTTGTACTTGGCATATCTGAGGCTGCATCACTAATTCTGGGTTCAGTTTTGGGCCCCTCACCACAAGAAAAATTTTGAAGTGCTGGAAAATGTCCAGAGAAGGGAACAGAGCTGGGGAAGGGGCTGGAGCACGAGGCTGGTGAGGAGCAGCTGAGGGAGCTGGGGGGGCTCAGCCTGGAGAAAAGGAGGCTCAAGGGAAAGGGGTCAGATTCTTCTCCCAGATAACAAGTGATAGTACAAGGGGAAAAGGCTTCCAGTTACACTAGGAGAAGGTAGATTGGATATTAGGAAAAATTTATTCATTGAAAACGCTGCCAAGCATCAGAACAGGCTGGCCAGGAGTCACCATCCCTGGAGGTTTTTAAAAGAAATGCAGATGTGACGCTAAGAGACATGCTTTAGTGGTGGACTTGACATTTGGACTTGATAATATTAGAGGCCTTTTCCAACCAAAAAGGTTCTGGGATTCTGTTTCCTTAGAAATTTGTAGCTGTGGACCTGTGGAGGTCTAATATCCAGCAGCTCACTGGAAGTTGGAATACTCTCAGCACTAGGTAGAGACAGAATATTTTCTGGCCAAGCCTTGAAAACCTCCAAGGGTGAATTTTGGTCATTGGAAAGTGTCTGGCTTAGCCACAAGGGTCTTCTGCTGAAATTCCCAAACTCCCTACGTAATGGGACACTTGTTCCTCAGAGTTCTTTGCAAATCTTCTGACCCTCTTGCTTTTTTCCTTTTGAGATTTCTTAGGGAATTCTTCCAGGAATCATAGTATGCTCACCTAAACCCACTCTTGCCTCTTTTGCTTGCCTTCCCCGCCTTCCACTCCATCAACTCAATCACCTCATCTTCACTGCTGTGGCCACATTTCCCAGCAACTCTTCCCAGCTCAAGCACAGCATCACCCCTGATTGGCCCCTCTGGCATTTGTATAAATAAACTCTGACCAACACCACCCAGAAACTCCCTGCATGGTCCCAGTGCTAATCTGCCTTCCTATCAGATGCTGGATGTATAAAAAATCCCTGGTGGAGTGCAGGGAGCAGCCTGAGACAAGGCCCTTCCAGTCGAGACAGCTGTCTGTGTTTCACAGCTGTTTTCTACAGAAATGAAAGTCTTTGTACTTCAAGTATTCCAGACTGCTTACTGAGAGTCTCTTGTCAAATTTGAGATAGACAAAATAGCTAAAACATCAAGAGAATGAGTCTTTCCTTCTGATTTCACCTCATTTTCTGGCATGCTTTTTTTTAGAGGGAAAAAATGGCGATTTTCAACATCACTCTTTACCCATAGGCAGGAGACTGTGAATCCAGATAGTCAATCAAGGAGTGTGAGGTCTATTCACAAATATGCAATTCTGGTTTTTCTTCCTCTTCCTTTTTGATTTTGAAGTCTATATCTTTGCTTTCCTTTAAGTAAATATTCTTGTTCCACTGTATTTCATTTATCTGTGGAAGAATCCATATTCATATGGCATTTCAAATAAGAAAGACAACAAAATTAAGATAGTAACTGGAAACTTCACATACATATACAACTTATATATGATATATATGCAAAGTCTGCTGTACACCCACCATAACGTAATACTGGCATGTCTCTGATCTGATTTTTTTCTAGAAAAGATGGAAAAGGCTTCAAAACCTTTCTAAATCTACATGAAATCTTGTCTCACTGCTGGAGCTCTGTTCTTCAACAATTGGAAGAACAGATGACAGTAAAATTATTTCATTAACATCACAAGGAGAAATGCACCAAGGAGAAGGAGCTGCAGTCCTCATACACCTGAGGTCAGAAGTTATGGATTCATTCCTCACTAATTTCCATAATGAAAGATAAGTGGCAAGGAAAACACAGTCGTTATCACATAAATTATTTTTAAAAAGAATTAATCACGATATGCTCTAATTACTACCCTGTTATCTGTCCTTACTTGCACTTTGCTTGAGGCTTTTGGCAGATGAAATCAAGTGAATGGAGAAGTATATTTTAGCTAACAAGCTTCCTAGTCTAAAAATTCCTCTCGAGTGCGTGATTCAAGCAAATTAGGAAACGGAGAGAGAGAGAGGGAGAGGAGGAGAAAAAGCAAATGGCAGACGATTGCCTCGCTAATTTAATCCTTTTGGTACACAATTAGCACACATCAGGCTGGTCGATGGGAGCCTGCCCCGCAGGTCAGGATTTCGCTCTGAAGAGCTCCTGGAGCTGCGCTGGGCTCTGCTCCTGCTGCGGGAAAGCTCCACGGAGCCTGCACCTGCCAGCTTGCCAGGGATGAGCTGTCGGGAAAGTGCCACTCGGAATTTCCTCTCTCTCCGTGATGGCTTCTATTATCTGGTAAACAACAGCCAAAATGTGTAATTTTATAACTCTGTCTCTCATCCTCAGAACGCTGGGCCAGGTTGGCGCCCTGGCAGGATGGGTGCTGAACAAAGCTCGTTCAATTCTCTCTATTTTGGGTAGCTATGGAATAAAAAAATTACAAATGGCACACCTCCAGCCCATTGTGCACCCCTGCAGCAGAGTAGAAAAATTGATGAATAACTGCTGGAAGCACATCCTCACATCTTTCAGGCTGCAGGCAGTAGGCTGGACAGTGAAATCCTGTGTGGAATGGAAAACAGCTGGTTGATGGGACTTGCTGCTGTGCTCAAAGTTCAACTGCTACTTAGATTTGGGGTCAGAGGAGAATGTGAGTGTTCCCTCCAGGCTAAATTGGCAGGCGGGATTGTTTGTTTGCTTTTATGTCCTCCTCTGCAGGCAACTCATTGTCAGCTTTCAGTAATCACCGTTTTTTTTCTCTTGAGTTGTCTAATTGATTAACAGAATTATGTTGTCACAGCAATTTATTCCTTAGCCTGGAGTTTGCTGCTTCTGCCGCAAGGCTAAAATGGGAACGTGCAGAAAGCCTTGTCTTTTCCCAATCTGGTGTTCTTATATAAGATTTTCCCTTACCCTACACACCCAACTTCACTGTGATATGGTATCATAGACCCCTAATTCACTGCATCTCAAAATGGATTACACTGCTAAAATTAGTTGAAATAAATTCTGCAGTGCAGGAGCCTGAGCAGTCAGCTCCGTTCCTTTTATGGAGCCAGTGGATAGGAACAGACGTGGCACATCTGATCTATTTTAGATGTCAGATATAGCACATCCCAGAAATGTCTGTTTCTTTCTGTTGATTCCTTTGATTCTGGGAAAAGAGTATAAATCTGGGTTTGTAGCTCAGAAATATGCAGTTGTATTGAAGCAGGAAAAAAAACCCATTCTTAATTTACAAGTAATTTTGCCTTATTAACAACTTATTCTGTTGATTTAGTTTGCATATGTGGCAATAATAGATTCGGATGTCCAGCAGATACTGAGCTGAAATAATCTACAGAGCAGGGAATTCTGGAAAAATATAAAAGATTCATGTTTTCCTTACCAGGTATGTGAACCATCTTGAATCTCTCTGTTTCTGTCCAAGATATTGGTGTTTCTGCAAAAACAGTATCAGGGTGCTGTAGGAAAAGTAGATGGGAGAACTTTGGATAATTTATTTCTAACATCATGGAAAAATCCAAACTTTGGGCATTAATAGCAAAATCATCAGTAGGCAGGTACCTTGAAAGTTATATTTCTGGTTCCTCAAAATGGATTGGGGGACTAAAGGATTTATATGTGATAATAAAGTGATAACAATGAGATCTTTCATCATAACAACAGTAACAATAATAATAATAGTAATAATAACAATAATAATAATAAAGGAAGTGAGAAAAGAAGAAGAAGAAGAAGAAGAAGAAGAAGAAGAAGAAGAAGAAGAAGAAGAAGAAGAAGAAGAAGATTTTTTATTGCAACAGTAAAAATGCAGAGTATAAAAATAATTGGCTAGCATTTTTCTTTTAGAAGAAAAGGCTGAACACAACAGGAAATTATTTGCTTTGGGAATTCAGTTATCAGAAAATATTGATAGATTCATTTTCCTTAAACCACCCGAGTAACCAGAAAGCATCATTGAAACATTAACCAGGATGAATCTCATGATAATAAAATCACCTAATTAGAGCACAAGTGTAGTGAAGAGCAGAATAACCATGACAGAAATCTGCCTGATTTTTACCTTTAAAATTAAAAAGGTTCTCCCTTTTTACTTTTTATACAGATAGGTAAGGTATGGAACACTATCAATTATTTCTAGGAGCACCTGGAAGATGATTGTACCACCTACCCTATCAGTATTTCAGAAGAAATAAATAAATAAGTTACTGCTGTAGGAGTTGATCACAATATATTGTATTTCTCACAAATTTGGAGGGAAAAAACGCACCACAAACAACAACAACAACAAAAAAAGTAACATTATCTTATGTAACAAAAAAAACCTCTGTGATTCCTGAGTGTGAAAGTCTAGAAGTTACTTGTCTGTGTGATTCATTAAGCTTCAGAAAATTCATCTTTGTTTTTTCAGTACATTATCCTCTATATTAGTTCCTGATCTGAAACTGTAATCCTAAAGGCATTTTCTGGGATAAAAAATTATCTTCAGTTGGAGATATTATCTGAAATTCTAGGCAAAAGATTGTAATTCAGAACAGAAACACTCAGAATAAGTGAATGCCAATATTCCCTGAGCTGATGGGAAGCATGGGAAACTCTTTCAATGTTTTGATATGCTGGGCCCATCAAAGATCCAGCAAGATAATAATGCTGGTATCAAAATTGAAGACATGGATAGATTTCACAGTCTTTCTGAAAATCAGACCTCTCTAAATTGCTTTATATTATATTTAAAAAAAAATAAATCAGAAGCAAATCAAATCATCAGTCCTTTGAAATTACCTCAGTCCTCAAAATGACCTTCACACATGCAGTGGATAGATTGCTAATAACACCTGAAAAACACCTGAAAAATTTATATATTTTGGGGTGTCATGATTACCCTAAGATATACCAGATGGTGCGACTGAAATGATTTGTTTAAACTTCCCTATCTCCAAAACCATATTTTACACACAGAGGTAAATGAAGACTTTAAAGACTTGGGAAAAAAAGAAAAATAATCCCAGAGAAAGAAAAAAACAGAAAAACTAGTCAATAAGGACTAAAGAAAGTTGTATTTATCATTAAATAAATACCTAGAGGTTTGTAGCTGAATTATTCTTCATGTTATATTGACTGTACTGACCAGACCTCACACAGATGGAAGTAACTTCACCTATATACTCACATTTAGAGACATTAAAGTGGGATTTCATCTCACCATAGAGGGAATTTCCCTTCCCAGTTATATCTGGTGTACTCCAGGCTGTCCAGGATGTCTCCATAGGGATGTAACGGATCCACAGTGGATCCTCAAGGGAGCTGCTCCTTTCTGGAGCAGTGGCTGGAGCTCAGGTGGGACTCCCTTGGATGCTCCAAACAGCACCACGTTATCTGGGAGTCTTCCACGTTCCCTGGCTCTTGGAAATGCTCAAAATGTCCTTTTCTGACCTCTGTCTTCTTAGATTGCCTTTGTGAGAAAGGATTTTCTGTTGTTATGAAACCTCATTCCTTGGGTGGATCTGTGTGTCAGAACATAACCAAAATGTTAAATAGGTTTGAGTGAAAGAGACAATGCAAGGGATGTGAAACATAAAATTACATCAATTCTCAGGAAATGTGCAATAAGAACGTGTTTTTTAATATTTTATTGCTGTAATTATTAAATTGGTGTAAAGCGTTATAATACATGAGTATTTGGTGCAGAAGGAAGAAGGTGAGCTCTCAAATTCTCATCAGTAGGAAAGACTTAGAAAGAGAGTGAGAAAGGACATTTTCAATATTACTGGTTTTTTTTATTTTCACCACTGCTAAGGAAATGTGCATGACTCAAAATGGGATCCTTCAAGGTATGAGTATTTCCAAGCCTGCAGTGCCTCTGAAATGAGGATGCTTTCAGGACATCTTCTTGCTGTAACAAAACTTTAACCTCAAAGGATCTTTCTGATCCTTATTCTGGGAGGAGAGGCTTCCAACTAATTTATGGTGACATTAGAGGATAACAACATGCACAGTAATGAATTCTCTTTAGCCTTTGGGCTGTTGGTTTGTTTTACTGTCTCCAGCAAAATAAAAGTGGATCCACGGAAATATTCAGCATTTGTGTTTTAATTGCCCCTGAGAGTCCTAACTGTTTTGTAAAGAATGCAACTTGTAATGGTATGATAAAAGAAAAGAGGGATGTTTTTAAGCTAAGCTCTTATAAGAATAAGAGGAAAAGTCCATCAGCAGCAGTGAAGTTCCCAAACACTGAAGATAATTAATTACTGTTCAGAGTGAAAATTAAGGCGAAACACATGGGAAGGGTCAGTTACTCCTAGAGAGGACAGAAAGAAATGAAGGATGGGATACAAAGGATGAGACAGACCCCCTTTCCATGTGAAAGAATCTTATGGCTTACAGAAATTTTACAGGATTTCATAGCTAAATTAAATAACTCTACACAAATCAAAGGGTTTGAAAGGTAATCTGACATGATAAGACTTTCAGACTGCAGAGCTGACCTGCATCCTTCATGTCCCCTATAAAGTGAGTCAAACGTAATAAGAAAGGAATAAGGTTGCACTGCCTTTAAACGTGTTTTCTATTTTGGTTTAAAAGGTTTGTCTTTGACCTTTCATCAGGCATCACATGTATTCTAAAGAGTGGAGGATGATAATTTGTTTAAGCAGAGCTCTCATGATTTAAAGTGCTACTGGTACCAATATTCTTTCCTGTTGTTAACTACATGATGTTATAGAATTCCCAGACAGTTATAAGCACTGGGAAGAAGAAAAAAAGGAGTGTGAAACATAACAGAACCCACCTTTCCGTGTTCTACCTCAGGCCAAAATAACAAGCTTGTCTAAGAACTCGATTTCAGACAGAGATAAAAATCCTCCTATTTAACCAGCTTCTATTTCTTTCAAAAGGGATGGAATGTATTAGTGGAGATTGAATGGATTTTCCTTTTTCTTTAATAGAGTGGAATGGATTACCCCAGTCTAGAGGCTAGACCAGGCTCCAAATCACAACAAAGTAGACACTGACATTTTCCTTACCCTTCCTGTTCTTTAAGAAAAGTTGGGAGTGCAATTGGGGTCTTGCCCAGTCAAACTGCCTCGGTGATACGCTGGCAGTTCATAAGGCCAGAGTTTAAGGTAATCTCATTGAGCCACACAAACCACCCTGTGACATTTCACAAACTTCTCTCCAACTTTCCAATTTCACACGGATGTGTCCTCAGCTAAATCAGTTACTGTTGTAGGGGATGATTCCAACAGGCAGAGCGTATTTCCCTTGCTTCCCAAGCCACAACAAAATATGGCATTAAGGGCTGATGGCACCACCTTATGGGCTGAAGAGACAAGATTGGATGTCAAATGATCCATGGCACAGTAGGGAAGTTCCCTCTCTGGACTAACCAGCATGGAAATTTTCTCCCTGCTGCAGAAAATGCTGACATTTGGTTATTATTTGGTGGACAAGGCAGGGAATGGAGGACAAAACAAAGGGCAAGTGAAAAGAAGAAATAAAGCACAGGAAGAGGTCTGAAAAGAAATGTCATGTGTTCTTTGGTGGGTTATGCGATTAAGGGCTGTTCTTTCCAAACTCAGAGAGCCAGGGATGAGCCTGACTCCCTGTAACCTCATCAGTGAGTCCAGCCCAGGTGGGTGAGTAAGCCAAAAACCACTTTCTCAGGAATGCCCTGAAAAATGGAGGGGTTCTTGCCTGAAAAGGATCAGGGATTACTATGGGATGCGGAAACAGAAATAATGTTGGAATATGCAGAGATGGAATGTTTAACAGGAGCAAAGGCAGCACAAGGGAGGGATCAAGATGGACCAGGAAGAAAAAAAGAGTGGGAAAATAGATGTGAAAGGGTTATGGGCAAACTGTCTGCTGGGCAGGATGTTTGTCTGGCTGAGGCCTTCACCACAATCTACCCTGTCTTATTCCCAAATCCTGGTGCTTTCTCCTGTGCTACTGAACTCACTGTTGTGAGCCAACACGTAAAGGTGATGGGCTGCAAGCCAGGCTGGCTGTGAGCAGGGTGGGAAGTCTGGTGCCAGTCTGGGGCCAGCAGGGGTCTGACAGTCCTGGTAAAAGCCTCAGGCAAGGACTGGGACCTCAGGGTCACCTGTTCCAAAATCTGTCTTTGTTCAGCTGCTGGAAAAATCCCTACTGTGCCTATTCTTGTAGCAATTTCAACCCCAGTTAGCTGGGGAGGAGGAAGGCAATGTGATTGTGCTGTTCATGTTTGTGTGAGTGCTGTGTGAGTTTATGAGGTGCTCTCTGTGTTCTTTGTGGCTATTTGTGTGTGTATTTGTGTGTGCACTTTTTGGGGGTACGTGTTCAACTTGGCTGCTGCTGGTGTGGGGGTCACAGTGTCACAGCAGCCTCACAGGTGGATGTGAGGAACCTACCTGCTCCTGAACCCCACTTATCTTGGCTACCTTTATCTGTGCACAAAATGGAGAAGACAAGATGGGTACCCAGAGGATTATCATGTTTTTAATTTGAAAAGAGTAGGTTTAGATTAGATACTGGGAAGAAATTATTTCTGTGAGGGTGGTGAGGCCCTTGAACAGGTTGATGAGAGAAGCTGTTGACACCCCATCCCTGGAAGTGTTCAAGGCCAGTTTGGATGGGTTTTTGAGCAGCCTGGTCTAGTGGAAGATGTCCCTGCCCATGGCAGGAGGCTGGAACTAGATGAGCTTTAAGAGCCTTCTAACCCAAACCATTCTGTGGTTCAATGATTCAATCACAGCTTTATGATGGCCTGACTGCTCTGGCTTGGACCTGTGTGGTCAGGAGCTGAAGATGTTCATTGTTTTTTTGTTGCAAACTCAAATGCCAAGTCTTCCATGGGGGGACTGTGCTGAAGGAATCACACCTCTCACCCCATGGATACAAATCTTTGCCACAATAATTTTGTTCTGCACCCATGGCAGCGATGGAGCAGTACCTATTTAACCCATTTTCCCATGTAGAAAGGCACCCTGGTTTTTGGGGGATTTGGTTTTTGTGGTTTGTTGTTTGGTTGTTTTTTTTTTTTTTTGCAGACCAGCATTTATTGGTTGTTTACATGATCCTTTATTATGCACTTTTTCCTTGTTTTATTGCTGGATCTTTGATGCTGTATGAAATCAATTTTTCAAGGCTTTAAAAGGCAGTTAAAAGGTGAACCATAATTGATTTCCCCCTTCCACCACCACCAAAGGCAAGTAACTGGACAAAACCTGTCCTTAGCAATGATCATTACATTCTGGGAATGTTAATGCCTTTTCTTTACCTACTTTTAGATTGATTATCTAATTGGTTTCCATTTACATTTGGCAATAAAAGCCAGTCTAAATATTTTTAATAAAATTTCCATCCTGCTGGTTGACCTTTCTGTTGACTTCCAAAAGCTTTTGCACACAATAAACCAGGGAAGCTGACAGAAATATAAATGGTTTGTTTTACCTTTGACACTGGATTTTATCTGCCCATGGAAAAGAGCTCTCACATATTGCTTTGCCCCCTCTATCTTCCCCCACAAAGGACTGTGTCTTGTATTTTTTTCTGCAGGAATCCTTCCAAAATAAGATCTTCTTTGTTTAAGTTGCATGTCTTGGGTTTGACATGCCTAATCTTGGTTGTCAGCAGCTTTTCAGGCTCATAGTGTAGCTGAATTTGCTTTCACCTAACTTAACTATCTAAAAGCTGAATACTTAATCTGAGCCAGATGTCTAAACTTCCTTTATCTTTATTAGAGACATCACAGCTCTGCCTCAGAATGGGATGAAGCAACTTCTGGTGCTGAATCTGTCAGTCCAGCAGCTACAAAAGGAGTCTAAATCATCAGCTTAGAATAAGCACATCATTTTGGGGCAGATAATGTAATAATCAGTAAATGAAAAACAATCTGTTTCCTGAAACACAGTCCTAACAGGAGCAGCTGCATCTTACCCAAGTTCATCCAAAGCAATTTCAGCAGGTGGGGGTGCAGATATTTTACATTTGGGAGCTCCTAATGTGGTCAGAAGCATCAGCACAGGTGGTGTGGTGCCTGCAGAGATAGAAGGACTGGGCTTGGCTCATCCCTTCCAGTTCCAAAGCCCTTATTAACAATTCAGTTGTGTAAGCATTTGTTAGGGCATAAAAATGGGTTTTGTGACCTCAGTTTGGATCTGAGTGTCTGACCAAATCCAACACCCTGAGCTGGGAAGCAGCAGAAACAGTGAAAGATAACTTGCTATCTCTTTCCTGCTTAAAATGTATTTTCAGAGGAATAATTATAGAAATCCATCCTGGCTCTTTCTCTTATGCTGATAAAGGGAAGATTTAATCACTGAGAGTCTAATACAAACCCATATTCCAGTCCCCTATAAAAATGTCTTTACAAGTTCTCTGTATTTTAAAGTCATAACTCTTTTAAAGTTCACCTGATTAATAACGTGCAGGGTAGCTCTTCAGTTTCTGTTTAGAGCTGACTTTGACAGCAAGACCTGCACCACATTATAAAAAAGTAGTTTTCCTATACTCCAAGTTGCTGTCATTTTAACCAGGACATCAAGTTCTGAATGATTTTAGCAGAAATAAGTTCAGTGGGATCTATCTGGCTTTTTTCAAGTGCCATCTGGGCACATTCATTAGCTTCACTTGGCCTGTAGCATTAAAAAAAAACCCTCATAATTTTTATGCTATTAGAAGGGGTTTTTTTCTTTCTTTGAGAGTAGTGCTTGCAAAGCAACAGGGGTGCAATGTGATGACTTTTTGGGTAGAATATCCAAATTTGGGCAGAATATCCAAATGTTGCAGTCACTCTCCAATGGAAGGAACATATTTCCTTCAGCAAGTTGAAGAGGCAAAACCTGCAGCTGCATTGCAATGCCCCTGTCTGGAGGGGATATGTAGGTCATTCCACTGGCTGAAACTTTCGAACCACAAAACCTTCAGCAGTGACAGGGCACTGCACTTTGTAGACTAAATGTAACCTTGTCCCGTTGTTTGGTTGGAAGACAATGGAGAGGAACAGGCAGGGGAGAATGTGATTCCTTCAACCTATTTCAGCATCTGCATAAGATATATCTGTCCTCAATATTTTTAATTCTTTCCTCCAGCTGTTCCAGATAACGAAACAAATTTCAGCTTTGTATCACCAGGTGTATCACAAATAACCACAAGAGAGAATCATCTTCCAGCTGAGCCTTCACCCCCTCTGGGCATTGCAGTGAGTCACAGAATCATCCAGGTTGGAAGAGACCTTCAAGACCATCCAGTACAACCATCAAGCCACCACCGCCATAATCATTCCTAGCCCGTATCCCCAAGTGCCACATCCAGATGCTTCTTGGAACCTCCCAGGGATGGTGGCTCCAACACCTCCCTGGGTCACTTAATCCAAGGCCTAGCCATGCTTGCAGGAGATACATTTTTTTTTTCTTAATATATAATTGGAACCTCCCCTGGTGCAATTTGCGGTCATTTCCTCTCATCCTTTCACTTGAGACATGGCAGAAAAAATGAACCCCACCTGGCTCTACCCTTCTGTCAAGGGTGGAGAGCAATAAGGTCCCCCCTGAGCTTCATTTACTCC
Organism: Hylia prasina; assembly: GCA_013397195.1. Lineage (NCBI taxonomy): Eukaryota > Metazoa > Chordata > Aves > Passeriformes > Sylviidae > Hylia > Hylia prasina. The sequence continues at coordinate 320,167 of VYXD01012403.1, read as the reverse complement.
AGGCTGAGCCCCCCCAGCCCCCTCAGCTGCTCCTCATCAGCCTTGTGCTTCAGCCCCTTCCCCAGATCTGTTCCCTTCTCTGGACACGCTCCAGCCTCTCATGTCCTCCTTGTCATGAGGGGCCCAAAACTGACCCAGGAATTCAAAGCGTGGCCTCCCCAGTGCCTAGCACAGGGGGACAATCACAGCCCTGTTCCTGCTGCCCACACTATTGCTGACACAGAAGGCCAGAAGGCCACTGGCCTCCTTGCCCACCTGGGCACACACTGGATCATGTTCAGCCACTGTCATCCAGCCACTGTCATCCAGCATAGGTCCCTGAATACAGAATTAAAGATGGGCTGAGCTACTTGCCTTGCCCACAACTACCACATATTTAGGATGCACTAAGGCTTAGGAGGGTAGATTAATCCCTGCTCACTTCCCATTATTCTGGAAGAAAACACTGGAGTTCCAGGCTCTAAACAGACACAGACATATCACAGGGCAGGGCATACAGGAGCTGAAGGCCTGAATGACTGCTCATTCTCTCAGCTTATTGGTCTAAACTAAATGCCAAGCAGATTTGTTTTAAGCTTCTGAGGTCCTGTGTCTTTGTCTTCCATGTGATGCTTTCTAGTAATGCGAGTTCTGGGGCCAGGCGAGTCGCAGCGTTATTGCTGTTTGCTGAAAACAAGCATTTTCACTCAGATCCCATAATTGAAATTCAAGCTGCACATGATGCAATTTGACATTAATTTCAGTTATTTGTGTCTGAGGTTTGCCCCATCCAACGAGAGCCGACAGTAAAAAAGAGCACTGGAAATGGAAATACACAGCGCCATTAGATGCAAGGCTTGATTTGTAAATCACTTAGATAGCAATAAAACTGGGGATGGAAATAAAAGTGGCAAAGCTCAGCTTTCTAAATGTTAAATAATTCAAGAGGAAAGGGGTGAGGGGAAAAAAGTACAGAGCAAGAGCTTCGTGTGTGAAAACAATGGCATCTGAGCAAATCAGAAATTTCAAGCTCTGACTAAATGTAATTTCAGTTCAATTAAAGCATAACATCAAGATTGTGGGCTGCTAAAATCTGGGATGAAGCATGTCATTGTTGTGTGCAGTTGTAAAAGATGTACAGCAAAACCTGGATCTAGGAGAGATATTCTCTGAAATGTTGCTGCAGGGCTCTTTACTGAGCAGACAGCTCCTGTACAAAACGGGGCTGTGGGGAGTCAGAGCAGGCAAAATTCAAGATGAAAATCATTCTTCCCTCTTTTTGTATTTTATTTATTCATTTATTTATTTATTTCATCTTTGGGAAGGTAACATTGACAGTAAGTTAGCCACAGGAATAAATGCCTGAAGGCAAGTCTTTTGTCACCTGAAATTCACAAATTTGGAGTTGAGGGGTTTGTTTTTGCTTTCTTTGTGTTCTCAAGATATTCTGTGCTCCAATTACAGGTTTCTGATTTCAGCACAAGAACTGCAGGATGAAATTTTATGGTTTTTGTCTGGCAGGATGCTACTGCAATACACTGTGGGGAGGAGAAAAGAGGGTTGGCAAGAAGAAAATGTAGGCCAGATTCAACAAAGCAGATGTTAACATCTGTTCCCCTCTTCTTTCCCTGGGAGAAATTGAAAGTGTTTAAGTATAAGATGCTGCCTTAATAGCAAAACATTTCCTCCAGTGCTCACAAACGGTCTGATAAAAGGCTGAGAAGTAACATTATCTAAAAATCTTAAGGAAATAAAGGCTTGGGGATGGAGGTAAAGAAATACAAGTTCCCCGGCAGGGATCTTGTTCCTCTTATTGTGGCCCATCCTGGAAGGCTCTAAACCTTGGCCTGATTTTTAACAACAGTTGGAATCATAATAGTTCCTTTTCAATTGCAAATTTAATCATTGGTAGTGCCTGGGAGCCCATCAGGCCTCTGGATGCTCAGAACTTTGCTGTGGGATGTGATGGACAAGAGAGGCAATAGTCATGGAGAAACAGCTGTGACAGGAAAGAGGAAATACTTTTGGAAGGTATCTTGAGAACTCCTTCAGCTACACCGTGATCCGTGTTACTAAGAAGGGTTTGGATGATCCACAAATTGGTGAAATTACTTAGGAAATGTCTCCAAAGATTCCTTGACTCATAGATAGAGCTGAGCACATCATGGCATGCTTTGAATGTGATCTGCCTTACACCTGCCATTAGCAAATCTCCTGGTTATTGGAAAGATGGGAGGTTTGGATTAGATATTTAGATAATTTTTTCTCCTGTGAGGATTTTTCCTCATTTTTTCCTCCCTTCTCTGGGAGCCCCCAGCACAGATTCCCAGAGAAGCTGTCGCTGCCCCATCCCTGGAAGTGTTCAATACCAGGTTGGATGGGGCTTGGAGCAACCTGGGATAGTGGAAGTGTTCCTGTCCATGACAGGGAGGTGGAACAAAATGATCTTTAAGGTCTCTTCCAACCCAAACCATTCTGTGATACTATGAGTAGTTTATTTTAAGCAGATAGTGAATAGTATTTATCATCTGTTCTATAGTAACAAAAAAAATCTGCAAAATAAATTTTTTAAAAAATAGGTTTTCTCCCAACTCCTGAAAATGAAGCTTGAGCATGAGTCCTCCAGTGTGATCACTGAACAAATTCAGTACCTCACAAATGAAGGGATGGATAAGTAGCCCAGGATGGTATTCAAAATTGTTTCCGTCTCAACACTTATATCCAGTATATTCCTCTGAACTCCTTCTAACAAATGGAGAAAAATAAGACCCATCAAGTGTGACTCATCCCAAAACAAACATCCAAGTAAGAAGGGTTGCACCCAAAAGTCCCATTCTTTCTGCTTTGTCTGGGAGATGACTCAGCTCTGATGGAAACATCAAAGCACTAGAAATAGAAAGTGAAAGAAGATTTGTTTTCAGATGTCAAGTAAACAGAGAAAAGTAAAGGTAGGAGAACCAACCAAGCTCTGAAACATCAAGCCATTTGCCCTGGGTGTCAAAAGAAAAATAGATCTCTACCCCAAAGTTTTTACAGTAAAAAAAATGTTGAGTTCCGTGTCCCTCTCCAGGTATGTTGTACAATTACACAGGAAAGCCTTGGAGACACCGAGGAATGAAAGATCAAGGGAAATTCAGAGCAACTGTTTTCAAGCTGGATTTTATTTTGAAAGCTGTTGCTTCTGTCAGAGATTTGAGGAAAGGAGTTTAAAAGCACCTGTGGTGTTGTTTTGTTGGTTTTTTTTTCCAAGGATATAATAAAAGATATTTCCTATTTCTCCTGACCTTGCCTCACCTCTGTTCACAGCTACAAAAGGACATGTGTTGCACCTGAGGTAGGAAGTGTCAGAACAGTCATTTTTCCTTGCAAAATCTCTACCATCTTTCCTTTTCAGAAATAATGATCCCCAAAGGTGACTATTCTGATAAAAAATTAGGGAAGGTGACTGATGCTACCTGTCACAAAAGGTCAAAATATTTGCTTCAGACAATTTTTAATGAACTCATTATAATCAAACCAAAATCATGCTTGCACTGGACAAAAATAATGTTTAACTGGTCTATTTGGTTTTATATTGGCTCACACATGAACACACCAAACATTTGTCTGTGAAAAACCATGAAGAAAAAAAAAAGAATTTTTTTTTCCCCTTTATCCATTTCCTGATTGTTTTCACTGTCCATTTCATTGTCTGCAAACAGCTTGGGAGGTTATAATTTGCCAACAACTCTCGGGAAATCAGCCACACACCTGTGGTGTCATTCAGAAATATTAATTAGTCACATTCCTGTTCTGGCCAGAAACGTCTTTCCCAAAGCCATTCCAGATCTGCTGTGTTCAGTACTTGATAAATCTCTGATCTGAACCTAAGAATACAATGGATTTTATAGAAAGACACTCAAGATCTACAGATAACTATCTCATGTTTTTCTCTGACTGGGATATTTCTTCCCAGAGATGATAACCAAATAGTGCAGCTATTTTTTCATTTATTTACTTAGACAACTACTTATTTTTTTATGTATATTCATCTCTGTTTATGTTCAGATTCTCTAAGTCTTAAAGTCTTAAAGTGTTATTATAAACCAATGCCACAAAATATTTTCTGGCTGAATCTTACAAGAATTTTCTTGGAGGTGGCTGTACAATTCACCTCTAGCATTCAGTTGTTTGGTTTTTTTAGGAATGTTTTCCATACAAGCACTTCTTTTCCTGTATTTATTTTTTAAAATTTTACCCAGTCCTGGAAAAATAAAGTATTATAGGCTAAGCATTTAATATTACAAACCTCTACTGCCAAAATAAATTTCAGCATATTAATTCTAAGAATTAAGCTTGTGCACTGAGTCAGCATAGTCTCACCTGTGTACAAAGCAGGGCTTCCAAAGTATCAATAAAATGATGAAGATATTTTCATAAACTAAAATAAAAAAGTCGAAATAATATGCATTTTCAGTAGTACAAGCAGCATGGAACATCTTCAGCTGTTTCAGTATAAAATGTGGTAGTCTTCGGAGCAGAGGAGGATAGATCTCACTGAGTGATAGAATCAGAATGCCTGAAGTCATTTATTGTCTGAAACACACACACACATCTCCCGAGCCAGTTAAAATATGTAAACTTCAGTGAAGAAAACAGCAACACTAAATAAAACTTCTCAGCTCTGCCAAGGTCAATAGCACCACAAAAAGGCCCCTGGAGCTGGGGAAACAGAGCAGACAGAGCTGTATTATATCATCTTCTCCCACACTGACAACTGCCTTACACTGTGAATGATGGACATAAATTGGAGCTATTTGCTGAGCAACTCTGCTTCTCAGTCTGGATAAAGGAAGGGACAAGTTGATTGCTGGACGTAGTAGTCTTGGTCTGGCTATTTTTGAGGGAACAAATAAAACAAAGCGAATTAATTTATTGCATCAGCTGGGAAAACCTTCAGGTGACCTTGGAAAGAATGGGCAAAAACAAAAAAATGACTCAAGGGAAGAAATGGACAACTGGAGAACAGTGCAAGGAGAAAAATGAAAACTCCAACTGTCTCTGCAAAAAAAATTTATTACCTTGAGACACAATGAATAATGAATTCTGGAGCATCCAGCAGATTGTTTCAGATGTTGTTTTTAAATGTCCTTTTTAAAGGACAGTTTTACACTTTTGTTTTCATCTTCAAAGGCTGGATTCAGTGAGCTCAGAGGTCTTTTCTGTGATTTTGTGGTTCTGTGATTCCCAAACCTCATTAAGATACAGGAGCAATGTCTTAGACAGCTGCAAACAGCCAAATTTCCTAAATTGCTTTGAGCATATTGTGCCACACAACTGTAAGCCTCCATCAACATTATTTATATATTAATATTAAGGTAACTTTATATTAATATAAATTATAGCAGTGACTTACCAGTTTGTTCTGGCCAGGTTGGATGGGGCTTGGAGCAACCTGGTCTAGGGGAAAGTCCCTACCTGTGGCTGAGGAGGTGGAGTAAGATGGTCTTTAGGGCCCCATCCTACCCAAACCATGATTCTATGGATTTGCAGTGGTTTGCATTCTCTGTTGATCATTCTATCTGGGATAAGTACTAAAAATCACAAGTGTTGCATTCAAGCAGATTTTAGGGTTTTTTCAGATAGAGTAGTGTAGTTTGAAGGTTTCAGTTTTCCTGGAAGAGGTGAAAAAACAGAGCAAATTAACCTGTTTATTAACAGAAAAGATAATAATTGATTGACAACTTAAAATATCTGGAACTCTTAGAACAGGAATTAATGAAATCACTCACACCAGGCCTGATTAGATGTAATTTCTCTCTTTGTCTAAATACTGCTTGGGCATTAACTTTCTCCTTTACAATGTTAATCTGATGTCTTGTCAAGGGAGAAAAATTACTTAAAATGTGTAAAAGCTACCAGCAGGCTGATGGTTATTACTTTGAGCAATACGATTTGAAAACATTAATCTAATGGGAGATAGACACAGGTCTTTCATGACTAAATGGGAAACGTGTCCATCATCCAGTGCTGCAGTCTGAGGAGCTGAGGGAGCGGCAAACAGCAAACACAAAGTTAAAAGAGAGAAAAGAAATTAGTGCAGTGCTAATGACAAACAGGAACTCGTGAAACAGCACATGACCTTCTCTCACATTCTCTCCTTTACGAGTAAAAAGTCCTTTTAATTCCTTCTCATTTGCATTACTGCAAAATCAACCAGATGCAATATGAATGCTTTCCTTTTTCTCTCTTTTTTTTTCCCTTATTGTGCTCCCAGCTTCCTCTCTTTGCATCCTGACAAAGCACATTTAAAGCAGAAGACATGTCTAGGTGGCCTGATTCAATAAAGTATTTCCACTGGGCAACCCCAGTTTGCATAAAATAATTAAGGGACTTGGGATGAGAAATGAACTGGCATGATGATGGAACTGGCAGGCTGGAATAAATTAGTTCAGTGATCAGCAGTGAACAAGCGGAGCACATGTCGTCTTTAAAAGAGGCTGAGAGCCAGAAGGAAAAGAACAAAGTCACGTTTTGGATGTCCATAAGGATTTTCCAGGACATCATATAAATGTTTTTGAAGAACAAACTGTTTACTGATGATTGAAAGCATTCAAGGCATGATTACATTTCGGTAGTGCAGTCATCACCTTCAGTTTTGACTGTAATTATCTTCACAGCATCTTTCTGGTCCTGGATACTATTGGATTATTTTTATAATTCTAAGAAAGGCTTAAGCTTTGAAAGACCAGGAGTTGGGTACATGAAAGGACCTGGGAGACTGCTGCCAAACTAGAATTGAAAGTGGAATCAAGAGTCTCATTGGTTATGATTTACCAGTGAGTAACCCTGGAGGCTTTTGAAGCTTTCAAAACCATGAGGAGTCAGGAGCATCTTCTCTCAGATAAGAGATGCACTAAATAGGAATTCTGCTCCTGAACTGGTTGCCCAAGTTGGTTTTGTAAGGAATGGAGAAGCACATTTAGACTGAGATTAATTTGAATTGCCATAAACTTCTTATGATGATGAGTCTTGCCTAGAACTGCTTAATGAGATACCTGAGGATATTTACTGAGATATCCGAGGTGAAGCAAACAGGGACAGGTCTTCACCCAGGCTTCAGGTTCCTCCTGTGGGTCTGCAGTGCACAAGACCAGAATTATCTGAATGTTGGGAGCATTAAATTTCTGATAGTTGCCTCAAGATGAGTCTTTTCTGTCTGTAGTTTTTAGATCCCAACATCTGAGTTTTCCTCAGTGTAAACAGCTTCGGGAACTCAGAATCATGGAGTGGTTTGGGCTGCAAGGACCTTAGAGATCATCCAGTTCCAACCCCTGCCATGGGCAGGGACATTATGCAAAATAACCCTGAGGGAGGAGCTGATATTGCTTCTCTGCCTGTATTGAATATTTCAACACTTACTCCCCCAGCCCAGGAGAGATCTCTTGGTCCTCTCCCAAGCACAGTCACCAGTGAACAGTTTGGATCTGAACACACACCCAGTGATTTCATAAGCTGCTCCCATTGCCTCCACCATGGTAAATTCTTGCCTAGAAAATGGACAAACACCATTTGGAAGTCAGGTTGGAAGACAGCCCATCCATCACTAACTGTGCCAATCATTAATTTGGAAAAAGGGAAAATCTAGCCTGGTAATAGCAACTGATCCTGGTGATTTGTCTCTGAAGCAATCTTGCTGATGCCCTCTCACCTCTCTTTTTACTTACTTGCCTTCTTTGAATATTTGTTATTACTTTGATAGAGAGATGTGTGCTGATGCCTTTACAAACAATTCCATGGGTGAGGGGATGGGTGTCAATGTCTTTGAAATGGGTCTTGATGTCTCTGTTACCTTCAAGGGTGGTTACAGAACCCGGACAGTTTGACTCCTGAAACAAGTGGGTCTGTACAAGCCTGAGTTTCTGAACTTTGGGGTAAAATGCCAGGTTTGAGGGGGATATGTGGCAGGAGGTTTGGGAAGGCTGCACCTTCCTGGTACCTCAGGAAATGAGGAAAGGAAGAGGGCAAGGTGTGGCTGGGAGTTTGGGATCAAAGGCGGCTGCACCCTGCAGAACTTCAAAAGAGAAAACCCCGAGGGCATGTGCCCTGGTGGAATCTCTCCCTTTATTTGAATCAAACTGCAGGACTCCTCTGTCTCCTTTGTAGACACTGGCTTTTCACAGCATGGTTTTCCATACATTTTCAACTAAAACTTATAATATTTGCAGTAATTATATTTTCTGAACCAGAAACAGTGCAACAGAAGCAGGTGCCAGTTACAGAAATAATTAGTAAATTGCATAATATATAGGTATAATGTTCCCAAAAAACCCACTCAGAAATCCAGACTGCATAGGAACAAATTGGAACAACATAATCTGCTTAAACTCACAATATAGGTAAGAGAATTACTAGCAAGCACTTATATTCTTATTTAACAACCAGGGAAGGTTGTTTCCTTTGGAGGCTGCTTTTGCTTCTGGTGAATCCTCACTGGAAAGCAGAAATGAGCAGCAGGAATTGCAGTGGAGATATTACAGTTCTGTGGTACCCCAGATCTCACACCTCAGATCAGGACTTCTGCCCACAACATCCACGAAATAAGGACAGGCTCTGTCACAAGATAAAATCCTGTTTAGGCACTAAGCTCAGGTCCTTCTTGAATTTAATTCCCAGTATGGAAAGACTGGTTGGGAAGAGTGTAGTATAATTACCTGGGGAATGTGAAACCCCAGTAAATACCAGTATGTGTGTGCCCTCGGACAGTTTGCACATGGCTTGAAGAGATGTAAAGGTCTGAGCTGCTGTGAGACTCATGCTCTGAACCACACAGAAAAGTTGGCTGCTGCAGAGGAGTGGGTGGAATTTTTTTGTGTGTTCCCACCCTTCCAAATACATCCAAAGCTCTAGAACACCATGGGAGAAGCTGTAGTTCCAAATCCCTTCTCCTGAATCCTCTCTGTGTTGTTCCATGACTTCTCCAGCTGCATTTAAATTCCCATACTACCAAAACACTTCAGGTAAAACCCAGCTGGTGGGTGGTTTGGGGGGGAAATGTCAGTCTTCTGAAACACATTTCATTTTCTAAGTCTTCATTTCCCTATTTTCAATATAAAAATAACTTGAAACTGAGAGTTCTCCTAATTACTTTACACTACATTTAAATAAATAGATAAATGAACAAATAAATCTTCTCTCACTCTGCCAAATACTTACATGAAAAATAATGGAACAAAAGGTTTGTCACCCTGAGACAGGTAATATCCCAGATTTAAAGGACTTTACCTAGAACACTGAGACCAAGAAATGCCCAATTTCAGAGCATCTTTAGGACCAAGAAAAACCTTTGTTAAGACCTCAGAGCTTAATCTATATCTGCTATCCTTAAACTGTTGTTTCTGTGTTCCCTGGTGGGGTGCAAGGGAGTTCCAAGAGATCCTTCTGAAAATGAGTTTTCCTAAAACTGGCAAGATCTGCTCTGTGGTTGAAATAGATCCATTAAACAAACAAACAAACCAGCAAACCCAACTTTTCTCGTTTTTGAAGGATGGGGCTTTTGGAGAATAAAACCTCACAATGTTCTCTAGTCATGTGGAAATGTTCACAGAAAAACAAACTTTACTTCTCTCTAAAACATTTAAAAAGTGACACAAATACACAAACTGTGTTCAGCTGTATCACCAGACCCTAAAACATGAGTTCAGCCTTGGTTCTGCCTCTGTCCTTGATTCATTTTGGAAAGGAATTCTGCTCTCTTTGCCCTGATTGCATCCTTTCTTGGAAAAGGGATAATCATCCAGGTGAGCTTGTTTCACAAATGCATTCTGCTTCACAGTCAAACTGCCTATCTGCTGCAGAAATTCTGGGTTTTTATTAATTGTCAAGGAACAACTGAGTGTGGAGACAGATTGGAGCATGTTATCACTCCCACCAATAAAATCCAGATGTTATGGTGCTATTTTCTCTTCTGGAGCTTTAGGGGATGGGAAGGCTTTCATTAAGAGGAGAAGGGTTGAGGAGTGGTCCCATTTTAATGGAAAATAATCCTGCGTGCAACAATGACAAGTACACAAATGAGAATAATTAATCCTAGATGGATGGAGACAAGGCTGAGCTGATAGCTGAATGCAGACAGCTTTTCCTGAAGAAATTTATTTGATCCTTGCCTTAGTATGTGCTTTGCAGCAGCATTTTGTAGTTCTTGGCATTCTGCTGATCAGGCTGGAGCCAGCAGGGAAAACAGAGATGCAGAACTTAATTCATTTGCCTTAGGATGCACCCAGTGTGACTGGAGATACACCAAGGTATTTGAGATATTCACAGGGGTTTGGCAGACCTGACAAAGGTCCTATAGGATGTGCACATATTTTTGGAACTGGGAGTCACTGCCCTAGAGAACTTCAGACTTCTCCAGGTACTTTGTCAGGGATAAATATGAAACAATATGTTACAATAGCTGATTGATTTATAAATTAAATGTAACATAAATTTGCATCAATAATATAAAATATTTTTTATTGTGTTCTAGCCTGGGAGACAGGGTCAGGGAGGACCTTATCCCTCTCTACAACTCTGTGATATCCTGATATCTTGCTACTCCTTGTAGCAAGGTGGGGGTGGGTCTCTTCTTCCAGGTAACAAGTGACAGGACAAGAGGACAGGGCCTCAAGTTGTGCCACCAAGGCTCAGATTGGACATCAGGAAGGATTTCTGCAGTGAAAGGTTGGTAAAATATTGGAACAGGAGGGTGGTGGAGTCACCATGCCCAGAAATGTTCAGGAAATGACTGGGCATAGCACTTAGAGCCATGGTCTAATTGACAACCTGCAGTCCCAAAGGTTGGGCTTGATCCTCTTGGAGCTCTTTTTCAATATCAGTGATTTACTCTTCAAATAAGTTTGGTCCCAATTACCCCAGAAACCAGTGGCAGAATCAGGAGCAATGCCCAAATTCCTCCTGACTGCAGAATGGAAAATATTCTACTCCCACCTCACCCTGTGTTGGTCCAGGGATGTTCAGGGACAGGCAACACCAGTGAGGTGTTGTGAGGCTCCCTCTGTTAAAAATGAAATCAGGCAGAGGTGGCTGCTGAATTTGCTGTGATATCTCCAAGTGTTACCATGGAAATTTCCAGGGAGTTTGTTATCAAGCATGTTCAGAGGAATTCAGCCTGGGAGCTGCTGGGTGAGGCGTATAAAATATATAATTCTTCAGTGAACTCAGTATGGCCAAAGTGACAGCTTTGGATGGCTCCTTTGCTCTCCTGCTGAGCTCAGTTCTGACTGTGACAGAATTCCAGCCCTGAACAGCCCTGTGTTTCCAAAAGCCTCCGTCTAGACTTGGGTCTGGACAAAAGCTAATTGATGGTTTGAGCAGCAAAAAGCTTTAGAACAGCTTTCAGTTAAACTTCTGAGTCTTTAAATTGCAGAGCTGGGGAGGAGGGAGCATGAAGGGAAGCATGAGCTGATGCCATGTGTGTGTAGGGGGAAGGCGGGAGAAGAATCCAGCTGTGGAATTGCAGGGCTGTGTCCTCTGAGTAAGAGCTGTGTATCCTGCAGTCCTCTTGTCCAGCTGGAAAATCCTCGGGGGGGGCGGAATTCACAGTTCTTTAATTTTGGTACCACATTCATCAGGATAGTCTTAGTGTGGGGTTGGGAAATAAATAAAAAATGAAACCTTCCCCATCTGCAAAGTGCTTATTTTCAGTGTCACTTTACATCAGTTGTTCTGTAGTAGAAACTCTTCAACAATTAAATCCAGAAGTATTGCTGGCAGTGGGAACAGCAAGCTGAACACTGCCATTAAACTGGAAATGTCATGGATTTATCTAAAACTCAGTCTTTATGGACTTCTTGCATGTAGTTACCTAGCAGGTAAAAGAGTATTTTGGATATTGTCAATGCATAATGCACATCCCAAATCATTCAGTAATCAAAATATGCAGGTAATCAAATATGTAATCAAATATGTCTTTAGGCTAACCACATACCCCCCCCCCCTTTTTCTTTTTTTGGAATGCAGCAAAATTTCTCGTCCCACTAGTGAGAGAAAATTGATGCTCATTTTTTCCAACTGAAATAGCAGTAGGACTTTTTGAGCAGCAATATAATATGGAAGATAAAGCTTGTTGTTTCATTGAACAGAACTGTGTATTTATTTACGGTTCACAACAGACAGGCAACTCCATAAAAAGCCTTGGTCTAATTTTTAGGCATTATGGAGCAGAATCATAAAGAATCTTCCTGTTCTGTGGAGGGAAAGAAGACAAGCAGCAAGGAAATGAAGTTTCAATACTTCCATTTTAAGCTGCAGAGTACAGAGAGCTTTGCCCAAGGTCTGTGAATTGTCTGTGGAATGGTCAGGAGCTGCAGCCACAGCTCAGAATCCCAAATAACTTTTCTCAGATAATTTCAAGTATTGGTTCAATACTTGCTCATGGGCTTTTCTGTTCTCCTGCACACGGCATGAAAAACAAGGTGCATCCATCTAAATCCTCTGAGGAAACTTGATTTGAGGTTATTTACTTGCTGTGCTCCAAATGCCAGGTTTTTCTGCACACTGGTGTTAGTGACCACATCTCCCAGCACAGGGATTATGCCTCAGGTTTGAACTGGTGGGGATGTATCAGACTTTACCCACTGGGTGCGGCCACTTCAACGTGTCTGAATCACAGAATAGTTTGAATTGGAAAGGACATTAAAGATCATTTAATTCCATCCCCTGCCATGGGCAGGGACGCCTCCCTCTAGAACAGGCTGCTCAGAGCCACATCCAATCTGGCCTTGAAAAACTCTAGGGATAGGGCATCCACAGCTTCTCTGGGCAACCTGGTGAAATAGAGGCTAAAATACTGTCCAGAAAACAAAAATACTGTATATCTCCTCACTGGCACTCAATTAAAGACTGAGAGTAAGAAAATGTGAGTCAAAATGTCCAATATTTCACTGCTCAGTCAAGTCATTAAGGGAAGACTAAAAATGTCACACAGTAAAACAAACCCTGCCCCAGGTCACTGCTTTCCAGGAATGGGATCCCAAACCTGATACTATCAGCTTGGCAGTGGAGATGGGATACAGTTTTAACTAGTTTTCAAAATTTTCTGAAATTCTTTTAATCCAAGTTTTGTATGACAAGCCATTGGATCAATATATTGTGAGGTTTTGTGCAGAAAGATTTGTTCCAGTTCTATCTTCCGGGATAAAAAATTTAGACAAGAAATGCAAGAAAGGCAAGAAATGTCAAGTTCATTTACTGCCTTTCTTGGGATGAGCCAGTACAAATTACTGGGGTCCTCTTCCCCCTGTTTAGGTCACAGCTGAGGAAGAAAATGTTTCTTTGTCTCTCCCTGGCAAAGCAGAGTTTATTTTGGATGACATTATGCTCAGGTCGCTTCTAAGGAAATATGCACATGCACTCACCTTATTGGTCAGCAAAATGGAATGCATAGTGAAATATTACTGAAATTTTACATAACCTATTTACTCAGTGAAGAAAAGGAACAGACCCACTTTGCATAATTCTCTACACAAGAAATCTTTGAACAAAAAAACATTTGAATATAAATGATTCTGAGGCCTATCCAGTGCTGTCGTTTAGAGCAGTAATATCACCTGCTTGTGATGAGAAAGAGGGTTAATACCCACAAATACATGGCTGGTAATTTTTCTCTGTCTTTAGGATATTTTCATGTTCCCTTTCAGGCCCTGGTTTCTCAGGAAAGCAGGATAATTATGCTAATAGGTGCTCTTATTCCAGCATGGAAATTACATTGTTTTTTTCAGCTTGGTTTGTGTCATTTAGAAAAGAGTTTAGAGAGAAGTGAAAATTAAAGAGCACTGATTTCAGAGTAGGAGTATTTACACAAGTCTGTGGTTTAGAATTACTGCTTTGGATGTTTTCATGATGCCTGTCTAGTTTTGTGTGCTCGATTCAGCTGTTTTGGGTAGGAGTCTCACGTCCCTTAATATCTAATGATGAAGGTTCAGTTCCCAATTTGCCAGTTATTTAATTATGTTGACCCTGAATACCTGTAGCACTTTCAGAAACACTAGGGAAGACTTTATTCAATACTTCCATTGGAACACAACCCATGAGATGTCCACCCAAGAGCAGTAACTCAACCTTTCTTGGTCTAATTAAATGAAAATACTGGCTTTTTTCTTGGTATCATTAAAGATTACCACAGGATTAACAAGGTTCTTCTTCATGATGATTTTTTTTATTATTCCTTACCAGAGATGCAGACTGATGAGCACTCAGTAATCATGGCACATTTCTTCAAGGTTACATGTTGGTGACAGAAAACACACAAGAAACTCATCATTTTCTACTCCAAACAAAACATAATTCTATTTGTCCTCTCTCACTCAGAAAAGAACAAAAATCAGGGCAAAGCAAGCCTGCACAAAAGGAAACATTCTCCTTTCACTCCTTGCTGTAGGAAGAGGTTCAGAGAAGATACAGAGCCTGAGCCATAGTGGGGATGTGACTCCACCACCTTTGAAGAGAGGTGCAGATGTCAGATTTGTGAAACTTCAGAGCTGTAATGCGTAAGTACTGAGATTGGATGAAATATTAATCCATCCCATAGTTCCTGCCTCTGGCAGTGACCAATAATGTATATTCATGGGAAAATGATAGTACTAGGAGAATGCAAACTGTCTGAACATGCACATACTAATTGAATAATAAATACCAGTAAGAAAAAAAAGATCAAACCTCAAAAGAGTGATAAGGTCCCAACTTAGGTGCTTGCACAACCTTGGAATTTGGCATCCTGCTGACAGCTACTCAAAGAATGCCAAAAAACTCTTCCTGGGTGCAAAGCACCTACTGGATTCCCACACAGTACCCCAGTAAGGAACCTTAAAATAGTGCAGAAATTTCAGTCTGGATGGTTCAGTCATCATCCAGAGGAGAATATGAGGCAGCGGCATTACAATTCCCAGGAGATCCTGTATCACTGCTTTTATGTCAGGATGGTGATATGGGTAACATATATGCATATGAAAATTCACAATTTTAGAAGCATAGAGTGTGCTTAAAGAGGTGAAGGGGAAAACAGAAATAGATAGTTTACTTAGCAGCTTTGTAAAAGTAAAGAAACAACTTGTAGCAGAACACACAGGAGTGTAACTTGTTAGGTAGAAACAATTGACAGAACAGGTAGGAATTTAGTTGCTAGGTAAAGGCCATAAAAATAAGATGTATATTGTGAAAACTCAGTAAAGCAGGACTTAGGCATTGTGAAGACCTGATAAAGCAGAAGCAGTTGATTAAGAAACCAGCAAGAACCAGGCTCCTGGGTTTGGCCAGGATAAAGTGACCTGGGAATTAGGTAGACCTCCACTGTGCTTGCCCAGAGATGGAGGTCAAACAACGAACACCTGAGGAAGACGTCTTACTTCATCAGAAGAGCCCTGCCTGAGACCACCAGGAGGCATGGTACCACAAAAAACTAATTATAATATGAAGTGCAAGGAGGGGGGGAACGGGCAGAGAATGGGTGGGCAGGGAGGTGTGGTTTTGTGGAATCTAAGTGTGTTTAAACCTTAAACCTCTCTTGACCAGGCATGCCTGTATGGTGGAAAATCCCCCATGCATCCCACCTAGAGATAAAACATACCTGCTTTGCAATTTTTAATTGTAAAGTCCTTATTCTGCAACTCAATGGTACAACATCAGCCTTGGGGAATTTTTGTGCGTTTTCCAGACAGAGATGAAAATGTGTTCCATCTGGGGCTGTGCAGCAGATCAGACCACCGATCCATTCTTTTGCATCTAACCTCAACGGAGAGTTGCTGCCACAGGGCTTGAGCACTGCTGTGTCATCCAAAGTATTTCAGTCCGGAACACGCTCGGTGATCCTCAGGTTGTGGGGAGTCTCAGGAGGATAGAATTCATAATGAGCTCCTAACTGAGCCCACACAGTAGAAACATGGGATCTAATCTCCCAAAATGTCCATCAGTACCTCTGATGTGCCCAGGGGAATCTGAAGGGCAAATGTCAACTCATGGAAGTTGGACTAGGGACTGTTTTTAAGAAATGTCTTTGATATTCATCATCGTCATGAGCGCAGGGCTTTCTTCCAGACATGAGGATGAAGCTGGACACTTCTAGTCTAAGATCTCCTCAGCAGCTCTTTCCAAGAGCTATGCAGATAATCAGAAGTTTGCAACAGATTTTTTAGAAATAATTACATGTAGGATTCCATATGGGTGGGCCAGCTTGTTTGTTCAATGAAGGAAATGTTACCAAAGTCCTTCTGCCAATGCATTAAATATTTAGTGTCTTCTGCTTAACTCCTCTGTATCAACAATTTAACTTCCTATTCTGTATTCATAAAACAATTTAGCTGGATTAAGAGAATTTAACTGACATGTAAGGCAAATACAACTGTATCAAATAGATTTCTTGGCCACTTTAACACGTGTGCTCAAAACCCAAAGGAATACAAAGCCTGAAAGTATTTGTAAGAAACTGCTTTTATCTATACATAAAAAAAACCCCAAGTATTAATATTTCACATTACAAAATGAACATAGCAAATATAAAATTTATTACTTAACCATTTCTTCTGAATGGAGGATCATGAAAAGCTTATAAATATTCATTGATAAAGGAAGTTTCAAGGTATTTTGCAAGCAATATTATCCCAAATGACAACATGTCTTAATGCTGTTTGGTTTTCAACATACATGAAAATGTTTTGCCTAAATGCATATTCAGGCACTGCTTTCTGGGGCCAGATCTGTGGGGTCTGACTATTACCGCTGAGTTTGATGGAATTAACATAATTATGCCTCTTCATTTTTTTTTTTAATCTTTACTATGTTGAAAAATTAATTAAGCTTTGTGACGTTTTCATTTCTTTTTCGTTTTATTTCAAATATTTTTTTCTCTTGTTTTCAAGCATTTTCTGAAAATGATTGAGTATTACTGGCAAAGCAACAATGTTTGCATCCCACTTCCACTGTCTCTAGAAGTAGTTCCTCTTTTCTTTATCCCCATGGCAAAACAGTAATTTGGATCACTGAAATCCTAGCAGTGATATTTTCCCTTTCCAAAATCCTCCATCTTAAAAATGCTTTCAGGTAAGACTGAGATCAAATAGAGAGTATTTGGTGGAATGTTTTCAGAGGAAGTTTACACGGGAAATATTCTACTCCTCCTCAGAGTGCCACAGTGGTGACATTGTTTTGGAAACATTTAAAGCCACCTCAGTGTTGCCCCACGTTTGGGACACCATCTCACCAGTGTTTCATTTTTCAAGCTGAACTTTCATGATCAGCATGTTACTTTGAAAGAATCCAGCTTCCTAGGAACATGGAGAGGCTTTTAGGACTCCCTGGCACGGCTGAAGGTTTCAAAGATTCTCCTCTTCCTCCAGTGTCAGCACAGCCTTCAAGAATTGGTGAGAGGTGCCCCATTGTCACTTTGCAGCTTGACTCATTGGGAAATCTTCCTTGTCCCAACTTAGACCATTAAATTCTGATTCCCAGCTCACCAGATTTCCTCAGAAATAAAGGCTGTTCCTACTGTAGGAAGTAATTTAGACCAGCAGCAGTGGGTCTGTACCAAAGAAGAGCTGTTTTTAAAGGCCACGTATCCATACTATGGATAAGTTTTTGCCTTAATACTGGACCTAAGCCAGTGGTGTTTTCTCATTGCACTCTTAGAGCTTGATTGGTTTGAGTGAACCCCAGACTTCTTCTAATTCCTTCTAAATGGAGTCTGCCAAGCTCTGCAACAGAAAACAAAAAGTGCTACACATGAGAATTATTGTGAGATCCTTCTCAGCACTTCTGATTCAAGCTAACTGATCTTTCTCCTTCTCCTGATTCAAACTAAAACCCTCATGTAGGAACAAAAACTGATGTGACAACATCAAACCTTCCTTCTACTCTCTACATAAATGTTTTGCTAAATACCAAGCTGTGCAAGAGATTTATGGCATTTTCTCTGAGGTGCTTTATAGCCCAAATTCAATCTGGCTACCCACCTATATGTGTCACCTGGAAGTTATGACATGATGTTCAAGTCTGAAGGACCAGCCGTGGTTGTTAAGTTCAGAGTTTTGTTTATGGGCAGAGAGGAAGCACACATTACCTACAGATTAGGTAAACCCACGAATATGCTGGTGCATTTTACATCAAACTTAGAGTCTCATAATTCACAGTCTAATTCAGAATCATAAGTCCAGTTATAAAGAGGATAATAATGAGAGTGAGGTTCTTATGTACAGAGAAAGTAACAAGAATAAAATGAGCAAAAAAAAAATCTCCACTTGGCAAGCACCCACAAGGATCACGGAGTTCAACTCCCTGCACCTCACAGGACTTGCCAAAACTAAACCCTGCGACTGAGAGCATCATCCAGGAGCTCCTTAGTGCCATGAGCACCTTCCTGGGGCCTGGGGAGTCTGTTCCTGTGACTGACCACCCTCTCAGTGAAGAACCTTTCCTTAATGGCCAGTTTGAACTTTCCCAATGCTGCTTCAGGTCAATTCTGTGTGTCCTTTTGGTCACTGATGTGTTTCTGTGTGGGCCAGACTGTTTTTAGCCCCACAAAGGTGCATCACACTCTGAGGGTTGCCCCCAGACTCAGAAATTATTATAAAAATAGCGAGACAGCATGATCAGAGGTGCTTGAAAAGCAGAAGGTTTTAATAAAGATATAAATAACGAACTATACAAAACAAAAGAGTAAAAGCCATTCACGGTGCAGAGAGGATCCTAACACTTGCTATCACAGCCTGAAAGTGCACCCAGAGACTCCATGATCTCCTTTAAGTATTTCATGGTCTAGGAGGGGCTGTTGACATCTTGCCCAATAGAAATAGCTGCAAGTCTTGACTTACATTTCAAGGATCCAACAGTTGCCTTTGTTTTGGAACTGGGCCAATTATGGTGGGAAGAGCGTCAACGCTTCTGGTTCTTTTGCCTTACAAGAAGAAGGGTGAAACTTAAACTCTTTCTTTTTATGGAAACGCCTGTTAAGGCGGGGGGTGCACTGCTACAGATCACCAGTGAGAGCAGATCAGCACCTTCCCCTCCACTGCCCCACTTGAGGAAGGTGCAGACTGTGATGAGGTTCTCCAAGCTGAACCAGTTAGTTAAACCATATAATTAAAATTGTTAATCCACACACTTCTTAATATCCACCTTCTTTCCTGGCACTACACTGACCCTTCCACAGCTCCTGTGCAGCAGCGTCAATAACTCTGCAGGCAATAACTCTCAACCTGGAGCAGCAGACATCTCTATTTCAAGAGTTAATCTCAAAAGAGAAGAGACAACCCTTACTAGAGAAATTGGCAAGACAAGGTAATTACATTTCCAAGGAAGCAGTGACCAGCACAGCTACTCACTCTCTCCTGTGATCTGGAGGACAGGTTTACAGAAGTAGACTAATGGTAAAAAAATGAGATCTGTCACTCAATAGGTTGAAGGAAGTTTTATCTCCAGCATCTCCTTCTGAAACAGAGTACTGCACACAGGTAAACCAAAAATAAACCCATAATAAAGTAAAAAGCTGACATGGCTTGTGGTTTTCTTGAGGAGACCTTCAGGAAGAGACCAACCATCACATGACAAATGTGAACAGTAGCAAGTAACGCATGGCTGGGTGACTAAATGTCTCTTTGAGAGAGGTATAAATTATTCAGGCACAGGATTGTCTGGGTGTATGTTCATGCATGAGAGAAGCATGATAAGCAGTCCTATTTCATGCTTAATAAAGTGTCTCACTGTCACCTTATAGCAAAAAATACATTCACACTGGCAAGTGCCCTGTGTGTCAGATTATGAGGAGGCATTTATTGAATAGTGTAAAAGTTTCTGTGTGCTTCTGTTTTATTTATTTTCTACTTCACTTTGTGAGGAAGAGATAGAAGAGCAAACAGCACTATTTTGCTGACTAGTGGGTATACAGAAGGTGAACACACAGTTTTCATCAGGACAGATGCACCATTCAAGGAATTCAAAAGGTTAAGAAGGAAAAGCAAAGAGCAGATGCAGGAGTTTACAGTCCCCAGTGCAGCAACAAAAGTAAGAGCCATACAGCAGTCAGACAGTGTTAGAAGGTCTTTCTTCCATCATTAGAATGAGCTCACAGGATATTTTTCATGTTTTGTTTTAGATTTTAATTTTCATCTGACGCAGGGAAGGACCACTTTACGAAATTTTGAACAGATAGAAAAAAAAGGAAACAGGCTGAGATCTCTGTCTGAAAAACAAAAAAAAAATCCAAAATAAAGGGTCTTGAGAGAAAAGTAAAAGAAAAGCTACTATAAAAAAACACAGGTTATCTCTTTGAGAAAAAATGAAATGAGTAGTTTTCACCTAAGAATATATATTTGCATAGGCTCGTAAGAAACCATTAACATTTCAAGATCTGGCAACTATTCATGTTCTCATATGCAAGCAGTAGCTTAACTGCTTAGCAAGATCAAAACCAGAGAATGTGTAATGGATTAACCATTCAAAACTACTCAGATGAGAGGAATATACCAGGGACAGGCACAAATTATTTTGGCTATATTAAAAAAAAGTCATGCATTAGAAATAGCAATATAAATAGAAAAGGAAACAGAGATAGGAATCTGGAACAGAGAAAATGCCACCTAAATATTGAGAATTGTTCCTGATAGGGATCTGAAGACTATAAATCTTCACTGGGCAATCAGTGCCAGTGTAACCACTTGGGAAACTGAAATGGGGGGGACCAGCTCCAAGGAGCACAGGGAGGGAGCCTGACCTAAAGGGTCTTTTCCCTCTAGTGCAAACAGAACTCTACATAATAGACTTGCCAGCTTCTCAAAAGCAAAGCATGAGCTGAATCAACCTCAAGATGTACCAATAATAGGCATGAAAAATGCTGAAACCCCATTTCAAGGTGATATGAGTAGGATTTGGCAAAACAGGATGAATGCTGGCAGCCAGGTCCTTGGACTGAAATACAGCCCATAAAATGAGTGGCTGGTCTGCACAGCAGTGCCATTCGTCTCTCATCTTGATTTGGACATCAAGAATAGACATAGTTGATCATGTTCACTACAAAAAGAAATGCACTGTTCAGTCTTTTCCAAAACTTACCATTTAAATTCGTTCAGATACGGAGATGACCTAAAGAGGAGAAAACCCACCCATACTTCACTTTCTGTCACAAAACTTCTGCTGCCTTTGCTGACAGAGAGAGAAATACAGTTTCTGTTCATCCTGTAATTCCAGTTTTATCTGAATAGAAACCAAAGACTAAGAGAACAATTCTGGTCCTGCTAAATGTACCTGTCTGCTTTACTATCAATTGAACTTGTCTCTCCAAATATTTTACAAGGCATAACTTTTCCTCTTTAATTTCTCTTCATTTTTCTCTTCACTTCATTATTTTTCTACTGGGAAAAAATGCCAGATTTGTTAGAAGTTATTACTTTCCCTGTGGGTCACCTCTAAGCTTTTTTTATCATGTACTTTTTCCTTATTCTGACAGAATATAAGACATTATCAGATATGCCCTCTGCTTATTGAGTTCTGCCTGGAACTGTAATTGTAATATACATGAGCTAGTACTTCATGCTTACATTGTGCCTCACATTCAAAGATCTCATAGTAATTCAGAACGAGGTATAAAGTATTAATGAGCTGTATAAAAGGAGGGGAGATATAAAATGAAGAGTGGGAAAGGAAGTAAATTTGCAGCCATATTTTATTTTGGTTCTTCAGAAAGGAGACAGTATTTCAGTTCAGTGGAAATGAAAATAAAAAGTATGATTTTTGTTTTGAATGAAAAAAAATAATTTTAAACTTGAAGGACGTAAAAAAATTTAATTCTGAGACACTACCTGTTTGAAAGCCTGAAACGATCTGTATTTACACATATCATCCAATTCATTCACAAAAGAACATTGTCAGACAGTGTTATTCTTCAGTTTCCAGAGATTTTGAAAGCTGGATGTGTCCAAGAATGCATTAAGCCACACATAAAATTTGAGGAAAAAGTCAAAGAAAGAATGTAGGACTCCTGAATGCAAAAATCAGTCTTCATTCACACTACCTGCAGGCTGACACACACATTGTTTGCTGCAGCCACAAGAGAGAATACTTCTCCAGAGCAAAACTTGGAAACTGGCTTTTGGAATTTGCTACTTACAGACCATTACCTGGTATCTCCTTTGGAAAAAAGGCACTTGAACATCTACTTTAAATGAAAAATAAACCAAAAAATTTTGACCTATTAATGTCAACTCCTAAAATCTCTTTGGAATCCTTGAGTGAAAAGAATACTACATTTACAAAGTATTGTAATGGTTTCAATACAGTCTACATACAATATTCTTGATATTTGTAACAGTCCATCAATATTTTTGCCACCATGTAGGAGTTTCCCTTGATTTGGACTTGAAATCTAAGATGGACATTGCAAATATTTTTTCAATGCAAAAGCATGTTGATTTCTAGAGCCATCAATTGTTAAACTGTGGCTTTTTTTACAAACTGTTACCACAGAGATTAAAATGTTTAGTACCACACAGGTATTATTGAAGTGATTTTGACAGCATTTCACACCTCATTTCCTGCCAAAGTTATTAGATTTTAGTCAATGATCAAAGAGCCAACTGACTCTAAAGGGCTCCTTTAAAGCACTGAGGCATGAAATTACAACAATTTAGAAATTATCTTGATCTTTACTTCATCTTGTGTTCAAAGTAGAGATGCCCATCTCTTCTAGCTACCTCCCTACTTATTTTAAAGGAAATACTTAGGGTTAATATCAGTCTTGAAATGGTGCCTTATGTGACTTCTGGCAGTGGAATTATTTGGAGGGGTAACTTTGACAAAGCAACTCTTTGAGTGTAGATTGGCTGTTATAACTTCCAATGACAAAAACCACAGCCAATCTGGAGTGAAGGCTGATTGGCAAAAAGTGCCTTTCCTAAGGGTGATATTGTCAAAACTCATAGAACTTGCAAAAACAGCGAAAACAAGAGTTCAAGGAGACACATCCTGTTGATTATCCTGTTAACTCCATGCTCTGATGTACATGTCCTCTCACCTCTTTTATACCTGTGTAAAAATACGATTGTGTTTTCATAGCTCATAATGCTACAGTTATTTAAAATTCCCCTTCTAGACAAAGTGCTTTAAAGATATTTACATCAGCTGGGTCACCACTAAGCTCTGTCCCTAAGCACCACATCTTCATGGTATTTGAAGCCTTCCAGAGAGGGCAATTCCACCACTTCCCTGGGCAGCCTTTTCCAATCCTTGACTACCCTTTCCGTGAAAATCTTTTCCTGACATCCAACCCAAACCTCCTCTGGTGCAATGGGAGGGCGTTTCCTCTCATCCTGTAATTTGATAACTGGGAAAAGAGAATGAGACACCTGGCTGCACCCTTTTGGCAGGGAGTTGTGTAGAATGAGAAGGTCCCCCCTGAACTTCCTTTTCTCCAGACTGAGCTCCCCCCCGCCAGTTCCCTCAGCTGCTGCTCATCAGACTTAGGCTCCAGCCCCTTCCCCAGCTCTGTTGCTGTTCTCTGGACACCTCAAAGTCTTTCTGGTGGTGAGGGACCCAAAACTGAACCCAGGATTTGGGGTGTGGCCTCACCAGTGACAAGGCAGGGGGTCAATCACTGCCCCGACCCCACTAACCACACTTCTGCTGACACAGGATGGAGGTGAAAGTGTCACAGCTCTTTGCTGCCTGATCCTTTTCTGGAAGATTCACTGTTTTATTCGTGGTGAGGATCTACAGCTGCATCAGCCTGGCTCCCACAAATCAAACAAGACATGTTTGTTTAAGACCTGCACAATTAGGCCTCCAGTTTTCTTGCCTGTCTCCCTGTAGGTATTTTATATTTCCTGGAGGAATTCCTACAACTCAGACCGCTTTTTGTCAGCAGTGACAAACTCCCCACTCAAGTCACTTAGCCTCTGGGAAGTTGTCTCAACACCTGACCTGGTTCCATGAATTTGTGTTACCTAAAAAAAAGATATTTAAAGTGTCTTAAAACAGTCAGGGTACCCCATTTATCTTCTTTGTAACACTGATTTGGCATTTGAGGACATTCTTGTTCACATTCCAAGCCACTTTCTAGGAAACGGATTTCCATGCCTGATGGTTTACTGATGGCAAAATATCTTTGATTTATTCCATAAAAACTTCCCAGCTGAACTATTAATCCTCTTCCTTGGAACCAAGAAACCAAAAAGCATGAAAAGCATGGGTTTCATTGTAAAAAAAAAAAAAAAAAATCCCTTTTTTCACTCTTACAGAGTTGCAGGAAGCTCTTTAGTTAAATCAATTGCCGGTAATTAGAGTACTACTTCTAAGTGTGCCTAAATCATATTTGATTGGGGCTATTGTGTTAGCTCTTCTCTTGCCATGAACTGTATTTCATTGCATCTGAATTATTCTGAGCAATCCTCTAATCCCTTCACTTTCCTTTGATTCAAAGATGAATCTTTGCTTTCCACTACTGTATTATCAAAACCTCCTCTCCAGACTAATGCGCTAGCAAGAGTCATTTTTCATTGAATGTTAGCCCTGACAAAGAATTATTATTCTAATGTATTGGGGAGATTAGCTCATTTTCACTCTCCTTCTGCCTTCCCATTCATCACTCTCCTGCTGTTGGGACTTCCAAAATGATTTATTTAGGCAGAAAACTTGAGTGTTGTGGAGGAGAGCTGAAAATACACAAATGGCACAGGAAATGCTGATCCTTTCCACTCCACTCCACTAAACGTGACTCATGACTGTGTCTTTTCCTTTTAATTTCTGTAAACTGGGAATCTTAGGGAAGTCTCTCTTCTTATTCCTTTTCATCTTTACTGGTAGCATTCATATAATACATATAAAATAGGTCCTCTCTTCTCTATCAGGTCAATCAAACCCATCTTTTTATTGCCATTTGTCATTAACATCAGCCTGAATTGCTGATAACTCACTCTCTTCTACTTACATTTCAGTTTTTTAATGCTGTCACAGGGCTCAAAATATGGGCAAATATGTTTATCCCATGAATCATCTGGACAATGCCATGAAGACATTAAAATTATGAATTTATGAATACATCATAATGTATTTATGATGACTTAAAATGGCTCACAGAGTTCCCTGTGTTGTATTTAGTTGTCCTGGTCAGTGGTATTACGGGATTCGCAGCTGATGAGGAGCTCAGGATTAGAAGTTTTTTCTTCAGATCAGATGGAAATTAAGTCATTCAGGATGACCCAGAGGGACCAGGATGCCATCCATGGAGATCTGAACAAGCTGGAGAAATGGGCTCATGGGAATCTCATGAGCCTGAGCAAGGCCAAGTGCTGGTTCTGTGCCTGGGTCAGGGCAACCCCTGGTGTCAATCCAGGATGAGGGGATTCCTCCTTGATAGCAAGGGAAGAAGTCTTCCTATGGTGTTAAAACAGTAAAATAAAAAGCAGACCTTTATTTGGAAGCTTCTGGGTGTCCCGGTGGTCATGGGCACATCCAGTTTTGCTTTCCTACAGTTTTATAAGTTAAAAAAAATTAGCATATTTAACAGATATTATCTAATTTGAAGAGCAGTTGGTTAGATAATTTTTACCTGGGTACTGCCCCATTGGAGATAGTCCAGGGCTTACTTGCCCCATGTTCTTGTTACTTCTTCTCAGATTCTGATTGGAAGACAAAATGTGTTCCTTTTAGGTTGTCTTTTTGAAAATAAGACTAAACAGTATTTCAGGAGTGTATTAGAAGGTTAACTTATTGTTCTAAAATCTAAGACAAAGGGTAGGAAAGCTATTAGGAGCTACATAACTATGTAATAACATTCTGTGAGTTATGAATATATGCAAAATATATAAAAAACAAAAATCTTTAGGCATCAGGATGAGCAGCTCAAGAGCAGCTTTGGGAGGAAGGACTTGGTGGTGCTGGAGGATGAGAGGCTGGACATGAGCTGTCAATGTGCACTCAGAAACCCTCTGTGTCCTGGGCTGCATCCAAAGCAGGGTGGGCAGCAGGAAAAGGGAGGGGATCCTGCCCCTCTGCTCAGGTGAGACCCACCTGAAGAGGTGCATCCAGACAAGGGGCCCTGCACAGGAAGGACATGGAGCTGCTGGAGCCAGTCCAGAGGAGGCCTCCAAGATGATCAGAGGGATGGAGCACCTCTCTTTTGAGGAAACACTGAGAGAATTGGAATTCTTCATCCTGAAGAAGATTTGTGATGTCCTGATTGTGTCCTTCCCATACCTGAAGGGAGCCTACAAGAAGGATGGAGAGAGATTCTTTACAAGGGCCTGGAGTGGCAGCACAAGGCACAACAGCTTCAAACTGGGAGAGAGTAGGTTTAGATTAGATACTAGGAAGAAATTATTTTCTCTGAGGTTTGTGAGACCCTGACTAATGTTTCCAGAGAACCTGTGGCTGCCCCATCCCTGGAGATGTTCAAGGCCAGTCTGGAAGAAGTTCTGAGCAATTTGTTCTAGTAGAAGGTGTGCCTGACCATGGCAAGGGGTTGGAACTGGAGGATCTTTAAGGTCCCTTCCAACACAAACTATTCTATGGGTGTATGATGAAGAAATGTAAGGAAGAAAAAAAAAGGGAAAGGTTGATGTAAGATGACCTAAACACACAAAACAGACAATGGGAAGAGGACAGGATTCAAAGCTGAACAGCAAGGATTTTGGAAGGTTGCAATTAAATCAGTAAAGGAACCCAAAATATCTTAAGATTCAGTGCATTTTGATCAACAAACAAAATGGAAATTGTCAGCAATTGTTCCAAAAGGGCTTATTTAAGGAAAGAAGATGGGCAAAAACCTAGAAAATCTTTCATAAAATATGTGGATCTTAAAATTTTGTCATGTTCAGAACACTGTTCATGTACAGATCAAGAAATTTCTTGTTATTGCATCTACTGATAGTCTAAATTAAGTATTATTCCTCTAATTAATATATTTTATTAATTTACAACATAAATGTCTCTCTCTGCGGTGTCAGGTTTTCCAGTCCTGGTCTTGGGGGACTTAGGCTTCAACTGACCAAGTGTGAATGCTTGGGTGCATAAGGTGACCCAAATCATATCCTAAACTGCATTTACTCTATTGATTAGACTCTTGTTGACTGCAAAGGCAGTTCAGGTCTGTGCTATCAATGCCTTCATTGAACCAGGCAAATCCCAATCCTGAAGTAAGAGCTGAATCCCACTTGGTCTTGTACTATAGTTGTTTCATCATCATCTTGAGAATTTCTGATATTTTTTTACCTCACACAGTAGCTGAGCCACCCTTACCGGCACAAATTTCCTCACATCCTCATGTTTTGGAATAGGCTGTAAAGCTCACCTTTCTGCTACTCAAGTGCTTCTTATTTTCTTCCATAAGTGCCATCTGCCCTACCTCCTGCTCCACTGGTTTAGGTGCAGTGTTGTCATCTTTCATTAAGATGTTTGTGTAGGAGAGGAAAGGGTATTCATAAATTAATTGTGTATTTTTCAGTTTTGCTCTCCATGACTAACTCTGGTGACCTCCTCATCATAACCTGCACTAGGTGGAAGATCCTGACACAAGAATCCATAATCAGGATGTTATTAACTGTATATTTTAATTCTTGAGGTACAGACTGGCTTGGAGGTATTTTTAAAAGACTGACTAGATAAATCCAGATCAATGTAGTGTAAAGCCAAAGTTGCTCATATTTTCAGAAGGTGTTAGCCTAGTTCACTTTCAGAGGTTGTTTTCAACTTAAGTAGAATAAGGAATGAAATTCTATATCTCTAAGGTAAGGAGGGCAAAAGGAGAAAACCCTATAGATTAGAGCTAGGCCTTACAGAATCTGGTCATCTAAGAGTTACAGAGAAATTCTTCATGAGCATAAAGGTACCTTGATACCTCAGCAAGAACCATTTTGGGATTCATACATTGGCTTTTACATTCAGTATTAGTCTGCCATCAGTTTTCTTCCAAAGGTCTCTCCATCACCACCATCAGTGTAGACAACCTTCCCAAATATTTTCTATAGAGCAAGAAGAGAGGATTTAAGACATTCCAGAAGAATCATTAAGAGGAAAATCTCTTCGTCTTGAGTATTTACAGCTTGCAAGAAGTTGGCATAAGCTGGGCACTCAGCACATAACAAGGGTGAATGGGCTGTTGCTTACACACTTTTCTCTTCTGCTGAGACACCAACACAGAATAAAGGTGAGCTCCTGTGTTCACTAGATGGTGCTCCAGCATTCAGATCAGAGCTTCTGGGTCTTCCTAGGACGTTGCATTCTCTTGTTCACCAGACTGTCTCTGTGCCTGTCATTGTTTGTAATCACAAAGTTCCCATGGGCTGGACATGCTCATTCTTTACCAGCAGTACCCATGGCATGCCAGAGGAGTCTTCTGCATAGATGAATTATCAATTTCTCTCAGTTCATCCTGCTTAATTGAGCTTATTCATGGTAAAATGTGGTCTTTTAATGCAAGGTTTTGGTTCATCTTCTAAAAGAATAAGATGCATACCTCTGGTACTCAAGTAAAGTGATGTTTTTGTGTGTGTATGGCTTTCTTGTTTGAAGTGCCTGTGAGGGTGTAAAATATGTCACAAGCCACCAGAGACACACTATTATAGTATTTTTATGATATAAAAAGTACATGGTGCTTGCCTTAGAACTGGGCACAAAGGGATCTGGTGAGTATTTGGAAGGCCTGCAAAATTTTGGATTAGTTTTGGAGGATTGTACAGGTTTCTAGGGGTTACAACTGGTGCAATCTTTACTATAGTGCCTGTAAGAAAGGGTCCCTAGAGCTGCCTATTCCCACAACCAGTGTAGGCTCTTCTTTTGGGGGACAATAATTTGTCTTCTGCAAAAATAACCAGGGAGTGAATTCACATACAGGCTGTATCTGGTGAGGGGACCAAGATCTGAGTGGGAACAAAGAAAGTATGAATTTATTTGCAGACTTTTGAAGCAAGTTAATCAAAATATTGGGGTGTCCCCCCACATGCAAAAAAATATGTTAATGATGGGGTACCAAAGGTACCCCCAGATGGAGCCTGAGGTATGAAAGGATGTTAAAGTACATGAGCTGACAAAATCAGTGCCTGCCTGGTGGAAAAGGATTATGTCTGAGCCTTCATCTCTTTACCCATGGACCTCATGAAAATAAATGGTTATATGCTGTAAATTACGTTCAACCCAGCATAGCTTTATTTTAGTTGTGACTAAACTAAGATAGGAAATATCAGGTCAGGAGTTCATCATGGTCTCCTCAGACAGATAGTGCAACCTCAGTTCTGCTGGATATAGAATCATGGAATTATTTAAGTTAGAAAAGACCTCAAAAATCACTAAGTCAAACTGTTCACCCTGCACTGACACATTCAACACTTCCACATGTTCTTTGAACACTTTCAAGGATGGTGACTCCATCACTTCCCTGGTCTGCTTACTTCAATGCCTGACCACCTTTTCAGTGAGTAACATTCTTCTAGTATCTAATCTAAACCTTCCTTGTTGGGGAGTCTCCGTATGGAAAATATGGTTCAAAATCCCCATGAGCTGAGCCAAGAAACAATATGAATCTAGACTCTATCCAATGGCTAGACATGAGTGTCTCTGAGAACTCTGCCTTACAAGGTGAAAATAGCAGCAAGATGCATTTCACCATGACCTGAGCAGAAATCTCAATATCTTCTGACTTCCAGAAAGTAAGATTGCAGTCAAGCACTGAGGGCTCCTAGTCTGCATCATATTTCCATTCATTATGCTCCATTTTTTTTCCCCCCCCATAAAAATGGGACAAAAGAAAACTAAATCCTTGCAATGACAAAATACTTCCTGGCATCTGGAAAAGTCCTGATCCATTCAGAGAGCATCCCTGTTGGCTGAGGGAAAATGGAGGAGTTTGCAGACTGAGTGTTTGTGGCAGGGATGTGTTCCTTCCCCTTGCCTAGATTCAGCTGATTAGATCAGAGCAGAAACAGAAGAAAGGGAGCACATATAAACTGACCTTGTCATCCTAAGTGGTTGTGGCATTTCCAGGAATGCTCACCCCGCTCCAGCTCTTCATTTCTAGCTGCTTTCACTTTGTCTCACAAAAGGTTTCTGCAACAGTGAACAAAGAAACAAATAAATCCTGTGGGAAAACCTCCTTCAATAACCACGCTGCTCTCCAACATTTCTATTCCCATCACTGCCTTCTTTTAACCAACAAATAAATATTTCACTGCCTGGTGGAACTCTTCCTACTTGATGTAAAAAAAAAGCCATGATCATGAAGTGGTTACAGCTTATGACCCTGAATCCAAACCCACAGCAAGTCCAAGAGTAGAGCTGAGGTCACAGATCACAAGGTGGATGCCAGGCTCTGCAGGCAGACTCTGCATCAGGTTATCTTTAATGAAATTAAATATTGGATATTTAATTGTGTCAGGATGGGAAAACTTGGTTATGTGGACAAAATAAACCCAGGGCAACTAGTTCTGGTCAACCTTACAGTTGTCACCTGTTTTCAGGGAATTAAGCCATTCCCTAGCATCTCACTTTTTCTACTTTTCAAATGAGCACCTCAAATAACAAAGCTGTAGCATTCATTAAATATATCTTCCCTGTGACTCCTACAGAGCACACTGACACAGAAATAATTCCCATGTTTTACTGGAAACACTAATTTCATTTTTATTTTTCCTTAAGCAGCCAGAAATTTATATCCTGTGTCTCTGCTCCGTCAAGGAAGCAATTTGAGTGCCACAACTTTAATTTTTGGTGCCATTTAAAATGTCTGCGTGTATCCTGCCTGACATCCATTTGCAAACTCAAACTCAACACAGCACTGCAGTTTCCATGCACTTGTCTACTCACTGATACCAAGGGTTTTTAAATTGCCTCTAGACATTTCTGTGTAGGCTCCTGAATTCTGCCCCAGACATGGATGAAGTTTCTTGGAACCCTCAGCTAACTCTGAGGAATTCTCTTCAGTTAACATAGAACAAAACCAACCCAAAACACCCCAAAGCAAACAAACAGACAACACTTAAATTTGCTGGGATATGACAGTAAGACATGGATAGTCTGGAGAGAGAGCAACCATCTTTGCAGCCATTCAGAAAATATAATGTTTAGTTAAATTAGAATGTGAAGAGTGTGTGAAACAGTCAGCAAGCCCATTCACAACCCCATTCACATGTTTGGGTTACCCTCTATGCCCTCATCTACACTTAAGAGAAACTAAAATTAAGATTTGATACAAACTGCCCAGAGAAAGAATGCAAATACATTCAGCATCTCAGTCCAGAGACAAATTCTGCTAGAAATTAAACAGAAAGATTACTTATGGAGATCACAGAAACACAGAATATGCTGAGTTGGAAGGGATCTTCAAGGATCATCAAGTCCAACCCCTGGTCCTGAGATGAGCCGGAAAAGAAAGGTCAAATCCAAAACAGGACTTGTGCACCTCAGAATTCCTCAGAACACAGCCAAGACATAGCAAGGTCCTCATTGAATTCAGTGATGAGCTTTATTTTTAAAACACATTCAAATGCAAAATCCATACTGTTAGACCACCTCTGTGCTGGAGCTCTCCCCCAGGCTCCTGCCTGTATTCTCCTGTTAGTTCATGGACTTAAAACCCACCCACTCCAGGACAGCTTACAGCCAAGCTGGGAAATGCTTTGCTTTGCTCCCTTGGAATTCCTGCCTCTTGGAGGAGATCACAGAGGACTCAGTAGTTCATGTACTGTAGACTCAGTGTTCAGACCACTCCCCAGGCCTTGCAAAGTAGTCTCCACTCTCACAGTATCACCCATTTGTTCTTGAAGGCCAGTCTTGGTTGTTTAAATGCTCCCTCACTGAGCAGACAAGACATGAATTCATAATTCAGATCTTAATCAAGCTCAAGGACGTCAGTGGAAATAATTGGACTGACTTAAGTATCCTGTTCCTGTGATTGATGTACTGAGTGAAGGGCTGGGAGACCTGGGCTACACATTTGTAATGAACTCCCTGCTCTCCACTGATGCTAAAAAGAGAATTTTCTGTTTCTCAGGGAGTCCCCAGAAGATCTCCCTTCAGGATTGTCACCCAAGCACAGCCCTGGAAGTGTTGCTGCCCTCTCTGATGTAGCTGACCTCTCCCATCTGTGCAACAAGTGGGCCTACTCTAAACAGATCAAGAAGTCCCTGTTCAAATGTTTTATTTGAAGCTTGGATTTTCTCTTCTCATCACAAATGGTGAGTTAATTGTCTCAGAGGTATTCTACATTTGGAACAATGTTTTTTAGTAAGATTTGAAATATGTGCACTTGGCTCACTGGGGAGTAATACTGCCACGGCTTCATGTTTAACATGGAGATGTCTGAATTCCTGATGAGACAAGGGTCACTTGTGGCATTCCTGTGCTCTAATTATGTGTGCAAATTGCAGATGCACACCCGGCCAGACTAATGCAAGTCCCACTCAAAATTCCTTGTTCTTGTATTTTTTATTTTTTTTAACCAGTTATGCTTTAGTGGGAGCTGAAAGTGGCATCAGCTCACAGCAAATGGGTCCAGCACTTGGAGATAATACTTATACAACATTTACCACGTTATTTTCCCTGAGGCACTCTCAAATGATCCATGACTTGATAATGTATGTAAAGTGGCTGGAACACATACACAGAGCAAACTACGATTGCTGCCTTCTTATTAAATTTGGGATATTATTACCCTAAGTGCTTGTATTAGTATTATTAGTGGTAGATGATAGGGCTTATTATGAAGAATGGTTACAAGTTTCAGTAATTGTTAGAACTGCTCCCATAAGGTAGTTTGTTCATCTGTCCATTCAACCTAGGTCACATAATATTTCAAATATTACCCAGCATGTATGGGTTATGTTTTCTGCCAAGAAAAAAGAAAAAAGGAAAGAAAAAGGAAGATACCACTTATTCACACTTTGATGAATGATTAAGATGCTGAGGTGCTATAGAACACTTAAGTTAAACACAGATACAAATTTTTCTCCTGCACACATCTACCTTTGCATTTTTATGCTCCCATAGAAGTAGAAAATAGCATTCTCAAAAATTTTCAAAGGGAGAGGGATGCCAAATAAGATGAAAGAAGTGGTTTATGTCCCAACACCTCTTTCAGTGAATAAACCTGTATTTACAGTTTCATTTAAATTGTGTCAGTTTCCATTTCTCACCACCATTTAACTTCTAATGCTGTTCAATTTGCCACCACTGTGCTCCCAATATTTATCATTTTTTTTCATCATAGTGTTTTTATACCAAGCATGGAAATATAAGTTTTGTTCAGAGATTGCTTGTCACTTGTCTTATAGAGAACAATCTCTCCATTGCTGTGCTTGATTACTTCTGATGAGACTTGGGCTGGTGTGAAACAATACCACTAACATCCACTGCAGGAAATTAGATTTACATTTGTCCAGGATTAAATTAAGAGTGATTTTGTAACCAGTATCAACCTGCCAAAGCTTGGCCTAGACAGAGTAGCCTGGGTCCTTCAAAGAGGTCAGGTGGGAGTTGGATCAGTTTACACAGTGAAGTCATAATTATGTCTTAGTAAGGAGAATTAAAATATTGTATTAATTAAGTATTCCATTTCAAGAAAAAAGAAAACGATCCTGTTCTTTCTTATGGCATTCACTCACTTTATTCCCAATTAAACATTTGCCTGATTCTGCTGGCTTTAAAGAATGTGCTTAAACATAGGCTGGAAAAATGATCTCTTGAATCACTTATATCTCCCCTGTTCAAAGAAATAGGAATTGGTTCTACTTCTCCAGGGCCAAGAATGCAAGGGTCAGAAACATGCTCAGACCCACACGTTTCATGGAATGTGTTACTAAGCCCAGTAAAGCCATAACACCTGGGAAAAGAAAAGCTACCATCTCCTTTATCCATTGTTTGATATCTGAATTTCCAAACTCCCACTAGGTAAGGCCTTTTTGTAACTCTGCATTTTGCAGAACAGATATTCATGAATGCTTTGTCACAGCAGACCTGTGGTCCCTACATAGTCCCAGTGGAAATTCTCTGGTAACCCTGTGGAGTGGCACTCTGGGGACTTCTTAGTCACAAGTGACTCTCAAAGAGTGTTGCAGTAAAGATTTACAAAGAGTCATTGACTCATAGAATCTCCTGAGCTGGAAGGGATCCACAAGGATAGTCAAAGTCTCACTCCTGGCCCTGCACAGGAAACCCCCAACAATCCCACCCTGTGCCTGAGAGTGTTGTCCAAATGCTTTTTGAGCTGTCAGGCTGGTGTTGTGACCCCTGCCATGGGAGCCTGTTTAGTGTTCAGCCACCCTCTGGGTGAAGAAACTTTTCCTGATATCCAACCTAAACCTCCCCTGACACTTCCCAGGCCATTCCCTTGGGTCCTGTCACTGTCACCACAGAGCAGAGATCAGTGTCTGCCCCTCCTCTTTCCCTCATGAGGAAGCTGCAGACCTCTGTGAGTTTCCCCTCAGTCTCCTCTTCTCCAGGCTGTGCAAACCAAGAACCCTCAGCCATTCTGCCTGTGGCTTCTCCTCAGTGCCCTTCACCATCTCCATACAGAAGCAAGTTCCATCTAGAAGTGCCATTTATCTCTTCTTGTGTGGTTTTAGGGAGTTTAGCTCTGTGAACACACAAAACCTGATTTCCAGAATTAAACCCCACTTCAGTGGTCTCCGTGCTGCTATTGTGTCGAGTAGAAATGGTGAAAAGAGATACAGGAAAACACAGGCCTGGAATGGGAAGAACTGAGCCTCTCTGCTTTTCTCCCTGTGAATTTACCAACCCTGTTATTTGGTTTTGTATGTGAGTTTGTAAATTATCTTCCACATAACAGCACAGAGCATTTTACTGTTGCATATTAGTTTGGCTGCAAAGTTCTGTGTTGATCTTACAAATTTGTAGCAATTAAGAGAAAGAGCAAAGGAAAGAGATAAAGTGAAAGAGAAATCAAGAGGAAGAATAAAAGGAAGGGGAGGAGGAGAATGAAGAGGAGACAGGAAGGTAGGAAGGAAATAACTTTCATAATGAAGTTCTTCAGTAATTTACTTCTGAAATTATTTTTCCTTCCGAAATTAACTTAGAAACTTACCAACTCCAAAACAACGCTAAACCCAGATGCTTCTATTGGAGTCAAACAAAAATGTTTTGTGAAACCAGGAAGCTCATTTTGTGGGACTATTTAATAGCAAGGCCTTTTCATTTCTATGGCCTATTTCAATATATTTCCCCTTTTTCCAGTATTTTCAGCTTGACTGGAGGATTAAAAACATTTGTGCTCACTGAATTATCTGAAATTTTAAGGTGCCCAGACAGAATAACAAGAGTCTATAAGTCAGCCTCCTCCTTATGTGTTACCTGTCAATATAGGTAAAAATGTCAGAGGTATCTGGTAATATTCATGGCTAGAGCCTGGGAAAGTTTTCGTTTTTACTCCAGGTGCAAGATGACTCCATCAATTAATTCATTAATTAATTCATTACTTCAACTGCACTGTGTATCACTGTCCAGGTGCTTCACCTTGTTTCAGAAAACCTCCACCGTCCAGAAGAAACTCTTCATGGTGAGAACTCCAGGGCAAATCACTACATGATAAAATGTAGGATGAATTTAAGCTTCCATGGGGTTATTTTTGCAGAGAGTGAAACAATGTTCTCCAGCCTGTTTTAATTTCCCTTCCCCACTCGTGTGCCTGATCTGTGCCTACCATGTCACTTTGGAAAGCTCTGTATTTTCTGCCCCAGTGCCATTTCAGCATCCTTAATCCCAGCAAAATCAGTGACTGTCCAACCGGCGCTGCATCAGGGAGAACTTGAAACCTCTATTTGTTTGTTATAAACCAATAGTCTGGAAATCATTGGAGCTACAAATAAGGATTGATGTGCTGTACAGTCTGGCACAGAAAGAAAAATGGCCTTTTATCAGGAAGGGGAAAACATGGAATGATGTAGAACAGTAGCAGAGACACTTTTCAGAGAACTGGGACTGGAAACAAAATGCTGTATCTCAGTTTCTTTTGCTGGCTTGGAGCTCAGACCACTCCAAATTTTACTAATGAGGTTTTATTTTAAAAAATTAAATCATTATAGTTATCATCAAATATGAAAGAGAAAGGGGAGAGCAGGGGGAAGGGGGTTTTAGTAAAATAGGTTTACTTAAAAAAATGTTTACTTAAAAAAAAATAGTAATTCTTGCAGGAACAGAAGAGCTACATAGCTTTAGACTTTCTCTTTTTCTTATCTGATTGATCATAGAAAAACAAATTTTCTTGTGAGAGATTTCACAGAATCATTGAAAACTTTGATTCAGAAGGGACCTTAAAGATCATCCAGTCCCACCCCCCTGCCATGGGCAGAGACACGTTCCACTATCCCAGGTTGCCTCAAGCCCCATCCAGCCTGGCCTTGGACACTTCCCGAGGTGGGGCAGCCACAGCTTCTCTGAGCAAGCTGGTTGAGTATTTTCATTTGCAGGAAAGTGGAAATAGTTGTAATAATAATGAACAAAATACTGCCTGTTATCCTGATTCACCTGAAGATGGAGAAAGAATTCTTAATATTGGAAAAAAAAGGAATTCATCCCAATGAACCCTCTCAGACTGAAACATAGAATCGTCACATCATTAAGGTTAGAAAAGACCTTTACATTCATTAAGTCCAGCCATTAACCCAGATCCACTGCCATGTTCATCATCAAACCATGTCCTCCAGTGCTGTATCCATAAGTTTTTGAGCAGTCTCAGAGATGGTGATTCCACCACTTCACTGAGCAGTCTGTTCCAATGCCTAGAAACATTTTCAATTATTTTTTTTTCCCTATTATTCAATCTAAACCTCCCCTAGCAGAACTTGAGCAATCAGGGTTCAGGAAGTGTGGTAGCTCTCAAGCATAGAAGTGTGAATGGCCCTGGCAGGACTCGGGTGCTCAAGCACTCAGCTGTGAAGGCTGCAGAGGTGAACAGAGCTGCTCATGGGGATCACATTTCTGTGCTGGAGGAGAAGGGAAGGATATTCAGTAATTTACTAATTCATGTTGTAGTATTAAGGGGAAGCAAACAGAAAAAAGCCAAGGCTTTGTGGGAGAAATTCAAGTCTTTGCATCTTCTACCATGACAGCTAAAAGAAAGAAAAATTTACCTCTATTGCATAAAACCTTAACAGTAGAATTATACATACAATTTATTTTCACAGATTTACTCTCCTTTACTAGTAGAGTTCGGTGTCTTCAGGAGCTCACAGAGAATTGTAGAATCATTTATGTTGGTAAAGATCTCTGAGATCATCAAGTCCAACCCAACAGCACCAAGTCCATCACTAAGCCATGTCCACAAGAGTCACACCCACACACCTTCTGAAAACTTCTACAGACAGTGACTGTGCCACTTCCCTGGTCCAGTGCTTGGCAATGCTTTCAGTGAACAAATTTTTTCTAATATTCAATCTAAACCTCCCCTGGTGCAACTTGATACCTTTTCCTCTCATTCTGCCATTTGTTTTCTGGGAGAGAAGACCAATTTCCACCTCACTACAACCTCCTGTCACAGAGTTGTAGACAGAGAGAAGATCCCCTGTTGTTTTTGGACATGAAATAAAGAAGCTTGACTCCAGTTCAAGACAGAAGAGAATCAGAAGGCTTTATTTACAATTTATCCAGCCTTTTTATGACATGCTGTGCTGAAAAGGCATATCATTGGTCCATAGGATTGACACCTCTCTCCATTGGTTATGTAACAGAAACAACACCTGGGAGAGAGGTTGTTATGAGAACTTAGAAATGTTAGGAAAAGAAAATTGTTATTTACAGGAAC
Organism: Hylia prasina; assembly: GCA_013397195.1. Classification (NCBI taxonomy): domain Eukaryota; kingdom Metazoa; phylum Chordata; class Aves; order Passeriformes; family Sylviidae; genus Hylia; species Hylia prasina. The sequence goes on along the minus strand of VYXD01012403.1, from coordinate 282,429 downwards.
TGTCCTTGAAAGAAAATTCTCCCAAGAAATCGCCCCTTGGGAAGAAAATCAGCCACCAACAGTCTGAAAACCTTCCAGACTCAGAAATATCAGGCCCACAATCCCCCCTGAGCCTCCTTTCCTCCAGGCTGAGCCCCCCCAGCTCCCTCAGCTGCTCCTTATCAGTCTTGTGCTCCAGACCCTTCCCCAGCTCTGTTCCCTTCTCTGGATGTGCTCCAGCACCTCAATGTCCTTTTTGTGGTGATGGCCCCAAAACTGACCCCATGTCCAAGACGTGGCCTCACCAGTGCCCAGCACAGGGGGCAATCCCTCCATGCAGCAAACACAAAACACAGTGAGGCGTTCCCAACCAAGTGGAAAACGTTCTGTAAGGACAGTGCCTAACCTCCACAGCCTTGTTTTGTAAGAATAGAGCAAGCAAGTGGAAATAAAGCCATGCCAGTTCTGACTTTTAAACACATCCTTATGTTTACAACACAGACTCGTACACACATAGCACCGAGCACGAGGCCATGAATCTTGTTTAGTGGGTGGTTATAGTTGTATGTAAAGAGTGGAGATTAAATTAAGCATTGCAGGAAGGTAGTGCATCTTTTCTGGGCAATTACACATACCTTGTATAATCTAATGAGCTGTTACTGGACCCTAATGGAACATTTAAAGAGAGTTATTGTATTTTTTCACAGTTTGCTGGATTGAAGAAGTTAATTGATTTACCAGGGAAAATGCCTCTCCCTTTCCCTAGACCCCCACCTTCTTTTTGAACACATCCAGAAATAGAAACACAGGAAGAAGAAAGACAAGGGTAGGTAGTAACTGAGTACAACATCATTAAAAAGAGATCAGTTCCATGATATCTTCCCTGATAACAATCCACAGTGATAATAGCAATACTCAGCTCTGCAATAACTCTGTAAATCCATAGATTCCAAAGTGTGTTGCACTGAGGGAAATACAGAGCATTTCCTTGTTTCAGCTTGTCATTAAAAAATGTAAAAACCTGCAATATTCAAATGCAGTCGTCCCAATGTTTTGTTGGTTTTTTTTTTCTATTCCACTTCTACTGGAAAACTTATTAAACCCCAGAGTGTTTTCAACCACGATTTGAAGTAAGATGTTGTGGAAGTACATTCTCCCAGTTATTTTGTGCATCGTGTGTACAATATATGGAGCCTCGGGGGTTTTTGGGGAGCAAGATTTGGGTTCAGATTAATAAATATTGGTGATAACCACAAGTTAATAACTTACTTTTTATCTGACTATAAGCAGTACCTTCCCCTGAGTTTAGTGGAGGAAACCAGAGCTGACCCTCACACGAAAGCAGGCAAATGTCATTTCCCCAGATTGTGCTCAATCTCTGCTGCAGTCAGAAGTGCGTTTTCTAGAAAAATTAATCAGGTTGATAATTTCAGTCTAATTGCTGTGGTGGCTTCTGAACTCATTATCCAGCTGGGATTCCAGGTCTCCCAGGGGTCTGATGAGCCTGAAGGAACTTGGACAGTACAGACAGTGCAAACCCGTGTGGTGTCACTTTGGTTCTGCTCCTGCTTTGTCAGCAAAGAAGGGAATTCACATTCAAAGCTATCACAAATTACTTCAGCCTTGTCTTTCCTTTCCTTTTCCTGATGTGATTTTGTTAACTCAGTTGGACAAAGGCTGACAGCAGAGGTGTGACAGCTTTCACAGGGGCTCCTGCAAAGGTGATCTGTATCTTCTGGGATGCCAGGAACAGTCGGGATCACTCCAGACTCTGACAGTGGCTCTCCAGAGAAACACCTCCCCAAGGGGCTGCAAGCACCTCAAAGCAAGTCCAGACAATAGAAAGAGGATGCCAAAGATAAATATATTCTTTAGAAAAATGTTGTCCCAGAGAAACCCCTGAATGTCAGGGCTGGAAAACAGCAGGTGAAGTGACTCATTTCTCTCCAGTTCCTTTTCACTGTACAGGTTACAGCAAAGAGGAATTTCCAGTGAGACACTTTAGAGATTGAAATGTTGAGTTTGGAGTAATTTTGCTCCTTGCAGGAGTCAGAATGACAACTGGTGTGGGGAAGGGCAGGAGAACATCCTTCTACCTGTCCTTTTGGCATGCCTGGTTTTGCTACTTCATTGCATGAAAAACTGTCATTTCCCAAGAAATGATAATTCCCAAGAAATTGGGAAGATTTCTAAAGTTCAGGAAATTATTATTTCCCATAAAAAATTATAATTCTATCTATAATAAGAGTGCCTGTCTTGTTCCAGTCTAAGTTACACTTTTCAGTTGCTGGTGACTTTGTCTAAATTTCTCATTTGCCAAACATTTTTCTTACAACTTATCTGCCTTTAATACTCCAAGAAAATTTGTAAGTAATGGTTCATGTATTTCTGAGAGTTTTTCAATTCAGGAAAAAGGGACATGTCAACAGACATCAATGCCAATGCTTCACATGCTCTCCTGACATCCATCCTTGTACACTTCCAAGAAATATCAGGGAATAGACACAGAAAGGACAAAACCATGATGCAAGGGTAAAAAAACAAACAAACAAACAAAACAAACAAACAAAAAATCCAAACAAGCAAACAAAAAAATCAAGAAAGAGAAATATTGTGAAGAATAAAACCGAACACACACAAGAGTTGGTTAAAACAGAATTTGATGATATACAGAGGACTGAAGAATTCCAGACTGGGGTTGATGGGGGTGGTTAACTGGGTGGATACATTAAGCTGGGACAGACTGGAAGTGAAACCAGTTTTGGGAAGGATAAGTTGTAAACAGCAGGCTCAACAGGGATTACAGTGTGAGGTGAAATAACATCTGGTAGGACAGAGAGGTGTAAGACAGGTAGACAACAGGTGAGGGATGCTGGTGAAAGAGGGAAGTGAAAAACTGAGAAAATTCAGTGGGAAGGAAAAAACAGGTTATAGAAAAGTGGGATTGAATTTAGCAGGACAATGTGACAGAGACAAGGAGCTGAGCCAGGAAGTAGGGATCAGGACTAATTAAGAAAAAAAAGACAAAATGACAACTGACAAATTTGACAAAAATAGCAGCATCACCAAGACCAGGGAGATGCATGAAAGATGTTCAATACATGTTTGTTCTGTCTTTCTGTATTGATTCAAAAACAAACAAGGAAATTATATTTTAAAAACACATGAATTGACTATAAATAAGGTACCCTAAAGCCATTCCACAGATATCTTAAAGAGACAGATCTTGTCAAGTGGTGCTGTTAAGGATATCTATGAGATCAAAACATTTTCTTTCAATATATCTTCACTTCTGTCCTGTGCAGAAGCTTTGTCATAGTACCACATCATCATGGAATCATGGAATGGTTTGGATTGGAAAGGACATTAAAGATCATCTAGTTCCAGCCCCCAGCCATGGGCAGGGGCACCTTCCACTATCCCAGTTTGCTCCAAGCCCCATCCAACCTGGCCTTGGACACTTCCAAAGATAGGGAGACCACAACTTCTCTGACAACCTGTACCAGTGTCTTGCTTCCCTTATGGTAAATAATTTATTCCTAATATCAAATCTAAATCTACCCTCCTTCAGTTTAAAGCTGTTCCCCCTTGTCCTATCACTGCATGCCCTTGTCAAGTCTCCCTCCATCCTTTTTGTAAGTCTCTTTTAGATGCTGAAATGTTCTTCATGTGTAACTCAGTGACCATCCACACACCTTTCTCAGACACAAATGCTGTACCTCACCCCGTTCCCCAGTACACAAGACCACTGAAGCCTGGAATTTCATCAAGGATATTCTTTATCCTGTACAGTTGTCTTATCCTCAAATCAACTCTGTTCTTTGCATTAACTAAGGCAGCAGTCCTCTGGAAATGGAAAATATGAGCATATGAGTGAAGACAATATCACACTGCATAAAGCCTGCAAGGGTAAGATAAAATATAATGAGCAACATTAATTCAGGAACTTTCAAACTTCAGGGTAATAATCTTACATTTTAAAAATGTTATTTTGCTGTTGTTGGTGGTTTTTTCTTTTTCTTTTTTCTTTTTTTTTAAATTTTGCTGGGGGCGTGGTTTTACTGTGGGTTTTTTTGTGGGTTTTTTTGTGGTTTTTTGGTTTGGTTTTTTTTTCAGTTTGTTTGGTTTTGTTTAGATTTCTCCCTGTGTAGAATATAAGGAGATGCAGCTGCATTTCTGGGGGTGTGAACCGATAGTTCATAGAAACAGTGCCATCTACTGACGTCAAAACAAGTAATTTTTTCCCTCAAATATTTAGGATCACTGCTGATGGGTCCCTCGGAGGAATTTTTGACAATCTGGTTCCCAGGAACAGAGTGCATATTGCAGAGAGTGGGAGACAAGACAAGTTTAACTTGAATCTTCTCCTAGCTGTGGAGATCCCTGACTCAGCTTCCCAAACATGTCCTGCTTCAGGGTAAACTTTCATTCTCTCTCCCTTCTGCCTCTGTGCCTCTTTTGAGACATTTCAAAAGGCTTTGGAGACATAAATCAGCCTCCACTGGCTACTGAATTTAAAAAAGGGGATTAGATGTGGCACTTTGCAATCTGGTTTAGTGGCCATGGAGGTGCTCAGTAGAAGACTGGACTTGTTCATCTTGTGGGCTTTTCCAACTTTAATGATTCTATGAAACTGGTTCTAGGTAGAATTTGTTGTTTGGGTTATGTCCTCTCCAGTGATGTTTCTATTTTCAAGAAAGCAGGGAAAAGGAGAGAGAAATAAACTCCAAAATCATGGTGCCAGTTCCTCCATCTCTGAGGCCAGAATGTACAGTTCCCATGGAGTTTCCGCCTCTGCCTGGCCAATAATTTTCACAGAATCACAGAAAGGTGTGGGTTGGAAGGGACCTTAAAGGTCTTCCTGCTGCACCCTCTTCCAGCACCCTTCCATTATCCCAGGTTGCTCCAAGCCCCATCCAGCTTGGCCTTGGACAGCTCCAGGGATGGAAAGTCGATATCTACCAGCAAGAGTGAGGAAAATTCATAAACAGGAGCAGGTAGCTCCAGGTGATGCCAGATATCCTTTAGGGCTTCTGCCTGCAAAGAGAACAATTTTTGGAGTGATAATTCAATAAAAGCTTGGATCACCATCCACCAGTCAGGATATCTGCACATGAGGAATCCTGACAGACTCCTGACATGAACTCTCCTCCAAGGAGTTGGAGATGGGGCCAATTCTCCCACATTTAGGATAAACTGAACAGGAGGAAGCTGCAATGCTGTTGAGTGAAGGCCCTGAATGGAACGTGACAAAACTGTCCTGGTTACTGACCCCTGGATTGCCATACAAATGAGCATGCATTTGCATAAGCAATAAAAATGTAATTAAAAATCAGCAACATATTAAACTCACGTTGAAATCCTCAGGAATATTGCTGCCATTGGGCAAAGAAGAAAATACTATAAAAAGACACCGGTAGTTAAAAGCCAATTAAGCATGCCTATCAGTTTTCCATTATCAACACTGAGTTCTGTAAATAAAAAATATTAATTGTCATAGGTCATGTTGTTAACTGCCAAATGAATCCATACATATTTTTTACAACATTCAATGATAGTTAAGCATGCAATTCATGCATTTGCTTTGTTAAGGGAATTAAAAGGAAAAAAAAAAAAAAAAAGAGAAGCTTTTGATTACCTAAACTTTGAAAATCATTCTAGAAAAACAACTTCCATTGTGTCATTATCATTCACTTTGGGTCTGATTTCAAATGACTATATTTCCTGGACCTGAACTAGTATTTGTCTGTTGCTGAAGTTTAGTTTCATTTCCCCCACCCTTCATCTCTTTTTCTTTTTTTGACTCAACTCCTATGGAATGATTCATTCTCTGCTAATTAAAGCTGTAGAATTCTGAATGCAATAATTGCCTGCGGGTATCTCTGGAAATTTTTAAATGTGACCTTTCATTTTGCATGTCTAGCTTGGAACACCTTAAAAGAGATCTGATTTTCTTAGGACTGCCATGTGATACCTTTCACAATTCAATACCCTTGGTCATGTCTGTGTCTGAATACCCCACCTCACAAATCCAGGCACACAAAATCACTCATGTCTTCCAGAAAGCCTGGGTTCATTGGTACTCCAAAGCCGAAGTAATTCCTGACAAACAAGTGATCTCATTTCCCATGGCAGTGAGGATTCTGCAGTTCATTTAAGCAGCAGTGGTGAATGCCCAGTCCTTTCAGAACCAGGACACGTATTTTAGGTGACTGCTTAGAGATTTCAGAACAATTGAAGGAAATTTGGGCAAAATACTCTCCTCATTGAAAAAGCAGCCTTTAGGACTCATAGCACAGTGCTATTGAACTAGATCTGAAAAAGCTTTAATTATCTCTATCAGAATTTAGGGCTTTAAAAACCCAAATCATTTTAAAAAGCAGCAATGACAGACACAGCAAAGCCCCATTTTACAACCCTTTTAACCCAGACATTTGCAAAATCTGCCAGATATTCTCCCTTTCCATTAAGCAGGGAAAATGTATGACATAAAGTCTAAAGGATCTGTGCAAGATGACCCAAGGAATTCTGCAAATGGTGTTATTTGCTGCCTTTATCCTTCAGGGTACCTGACAAATCTGAGCAAACCACCTGTGATCAGCTGACAGTGCCAAGCACTCCTCAAAGTGGGGAACTCACATCCGTCCCTGGAAATGTTCAAAGCCAGGCTGGACAGGGCTTGGAGCAACCTGATCTGGTTGTCCCTGCCTTGGGCAAAGGGTTTCCCACCGGGGGTTGGAACTGGATGAGCTTTAAGATCCCATTCAACCCAGAGCAGTCTGTGATTCTGTGATCCAAGGCAAGTGTCCAGCGTAGACAGAATGAAATGTTTGTCATTGCCTCAGTTACACCTCAGCCAAGGGCTTTTCACAGCCTGGCCTCCAGCTGATATCCACTCACATAACCTTACCATATGCACCCTATCAAACTCTCCAAGCCTTCAACATGATGGCCACTTTCAAGCTCCCAGTTAGTCCCTGCACTGGGCTAATTCTGGAGCTCTGCCTTACTTTTATTTAGGAGACAGTAAGGTACATGAGGCCCAAAGGTTGCCAAGGACTATTGAGATCAACAGTGTCAGTGGTGCACTTCACCTCTTGGGTGTGTGTCCAAACACTGTTAAATTTACACAGCCTTTGTGTCCTGGCCAGTGTTGTCCTTAAGACTTTATAGATCCTAAATCTTTTTAGACTACAGTGACAATAGAAAGCTAAGAAATGTGTTACTGTTTATAAATTTCTATGTCCTGGCTGCTCCAAATATTAGGTTTTTGAGCACTGTGTAGGCAACAGTGCCGCCTTTAGCTAAAACAGAATCAAGAAAAGTTCTCAGGTTCAGCTATATTTTGTAAGGATTGGAATGATATCCAGAGCTTCCACAGCTATTTAACTATGGTTTCTTTACACAACAGAGGGCCTTGGATTCCTCAAAGCCATGACAGGTTCATAAATACGTCTGTGGTATTTGCTTTGAGGTCCTTCAGCCTCTCCCCTCAGCAGAGAGCAAATCCCATGAGGAGCAGGGGAAGCTCAGACCAGAGAAAAGGAAATTCAAGGGAGCCTTGTCACTATCTACAACCACCTGAAGGGAGGTTGTAGCCAGGTGGGGGTTGGTCTCTTCTCCCAAGTAATAAGTAACTGGACAAAAGGAAGCAACCTCAAGTTGCATCAGGTTTTGATTTGATATAAAGAAAAAATCTTCACTGGAAGGGTTCTCAAACACCGGGACAGGCTGCCCAGGGCAGCAGTGGAGTCACCATCCCTGGAGGGATTTGAAAGGGGTGTAGATGTGGCACTTGGGACATGGTTTGCTCATGGCCTTGGTGGTGCTGGGTTAATGTTTGGACTTGATGCTCTTTGAGGGTTTTCCCAACATCAGTGATTCCCTGGCTCTGTGGTGCTGTGATTTAGCACAAATAATTTTGAAGCAGACTGTCAATCCAATGCTGCAGTGTGATGAAATCACGGGAACTAATGGGACATGCTCAGAGTTGATGATTCGAGATTCTTTCATTTTGGAGAGATGTCTCCATTAAAGTTGGTATTACTTTCTTTGCATAATTTATAAGGAAGAAAACATATTTAATGTCCCGGGTATATCAGCAATTTCCTAAAACCAGGTTAAACTAATCCAAAGCATACACAAACAGTTCCCTTTATGCTGTAGTTTATTTATCTCTAAATGTTTCTGACAGCTTTGGTTCAGACACCCATTTCTACATTATTCAGAGCAGAGAACAAATGACAGGTTTGAAGGGCTTTGCAGAGCACTTGGATAAGAGGGCAACAAGACAAGGCAGAGGCGTTGTCACTCCTGACAAATGACTCAGAGCAGTCACTGTATGACTGGCCCACCATTGCCTGGCTGCAGCTCTTCAGGGCCCAAGGGTGAGTTAGGAGACTCTGCAGCTGATACCTGGTGATTTAGGAGCCGTCTTTATCAAAGGTGTGTTAGGTGCCCACCAGAGTCGTTCATTTCTTTAGTACTGAGCATGAGCAGTGAGTTATGGATTTGCCTGTGGTCTTTCCCAGTGTATTTATGCTGTACTCACTGGCATTTATCATCCCATTGACTTTTCCTTCCCTTTAAGAAGATCATTTAACAGCAATTCATGTGCATATTTTGCTCATAAAATTAGGATGGTGGACTACCAGTATGTTTTAAATTTGACTTTGAACTCCCTGAAATTGGAATTTTCTTCACTGGAGGGGCTGTGCACCAAGTGCCACATTGCTCCAGTAAAATCCTCTAGAGAAATTAGGTTATGCCTAACTGGAAATGATCCTGCTAAAAGTCAGAGGTGCTGCATTCACTGGATTTTTTTGAGATTTAGACTTTTTTTTCTTCCTCCTATAACTGAATTCTTTCCATTTATGACATACACTAGAGATTCCCAAGAAATGTAAATAAGCCTGCTGATAACATCTCATGATGTATATGTTTTCTGTCAGGATAATAGTAAAAAAATTACTGTGTTAGTTAATTTCTCTTCAAATATCCTATCTCACCTTTAATTGAAAATGAAGATGTGTTCACACATATCTTGAGTAATTAAAACCCTATCGCTTTTTCCTTATCTAATTAATGAAGAAAGGGAAAATCAGAAATTGCAAATTGGGCATGAAAACAAACAAAATTTAATTAGGGTTCTGTATGTGTATGAAGATCATATAAAAGAATATGGTTAAAGGGAAATTTTAATAACTGCTTGCAGGTGTTTGAGCTATAATTAAATTTGCGAATTAAAATGTTACTTGCAAAGAAAATTTAACGTTTGTATTACAGAAAGGAAAGTCAGTTGAAGAAACAGCAATAGAAAAAAACTCAAATACCAATTCTTGGCAGCATTTGACCTTTGAGAGGAGTCCAATCAACTACAGCCATCCTTTCACATTTCCTAATTTAGAGAGATGCATTATTTTACCATGATGATATTTAGTTAACTTTAGCATGGTTCTCAGTCCTCCTGAAGGCAGCAACACTCAAATATATGCATTAAAAAATCCCTCCATTCAATACTTTCCTGAAAAAGTATTTAAACTTGTACTGAAGATTTTTTTCCCTAATTTTAAAAAACATTTCTCAGGTAAGCAGCAGAAAGAGGCACATATTTACGTGTTAAGGAATTCATGTTTCTCTTTTGTTTCTGCTGCTTAAGATGCATAAATTTTTTGTGCTCCCTTCAGCACTGCAATGCCAGACCAGTTTGTGTGTTGTAGTATCACTTTATTTTTATAATTAGTAACTATATCATGTATCTATAAATATTTATATATAAGGACATATAAGTATAAAATTGTGCCTTCATGCCACATAGAATTTGTAGATATTTTGGGCTTCATATAAAGCAAGAGAAATTACAGTGCTGAAGGGGAAATCTGTGCCCCAGTGCACATCAGCCAAACTTCACAAATGTAGGGAAGTGCTTGTGTTCATCCAGAACCAGCTGGAACTTGTTATTCAGGTTATTTAGGAACATGGTGTGATTCCTAGGATTGTTCTGTGCAGTGCCAGGATCTAGACCTTGAAGATCCTTGTGGATCCCTTCCAGCTGGGGCTGTTCCATGACTGATTCCATGGTTCCGTTGATTGTTAAGGAATTCCAGCCATGGTCTGTTGTCCCACCCATCAGACACCCTTGGCAGTATGAATTATTCTTCTTGGTGCTTCCAGTTTCTCCCTATCGACTGCAAAAGAGCCAGGATGACTATGTCAGACTAAAAGTTTGCATTTTAGCTGCTAAATTTGGGTAAAGAATCCCCAAATAATGAGCATTTCTCTTGAGTATCCAACCAGAGAAGACACGCTGGGGTAAAAAGAAGCTTCATTACCTTTTCTTGTTGAGGAGTCCTGAGGTGCAAAGAGGCAATCAGCTGCTCAAGTGCAAACACTAAGCTTCTCTTTAAGGTTTAATACTTTCCCCAATCAAAGAACTTTCCTGTCTATTAATTACCCCACTGTCTCCCATTGAAGAAAATAGATCCTTTCAAAAGTAAGAGTATTCATTATAAATAGTCTCTATGTGTGAAATATAGCAGCAAAGGTATAATTATATAATTATGCTGCCTTTTTTAGATCAATTACATTATTATATCATCCCTGAGGTGTTCAGATACTGCGGTGTGATGAGTGTGGGACTGACAATTCCAGTGTATTCTGAGATAGATAATAATATATTTGTATTGCAATTCTCATACTGAAATAGTCCCTCACGTAAGCTTCACCTAATCAAATATCCCATCTCCTGCCTGGATACTGGTGTTTCTGGTGCAGATGGAAGAATGGAAATTAATCAATCCTTTAGCACTGCTTTTTTTTTAACTGCTGGGCTTTCTCAAGCAGTCACTCATCAGAAGAAGGCTTTTTTTCAAGATCTTGGGATGAAAGAATGTTCACAAAGATTCATATCAGCTAAAGATGTGAAGCCATTTGGAAAGTGAGATTGTATTAATTAAGAGTGAGACCAGCTAATGCATAACATCATCCATGGGATCCTGGAACAGCAGAAAGGGCTAAATCTGTCTGTAAGAAGTGCACAGGGGAGCAAGTATAATTTTCAGTTCACAACACTTGATCCTGGAAAAAGGAAAGCTGAAGAGGATTCAGGGAGAGAAACAAATCTGGGCATCATGCTTGGTACTGCCTGGAGAAAGAGTTTAGAGAAGTGTTGCTTGTCCAAGTGGTAGGAACAAAAAACTTTCTGTTGTGGATTAAAAAAATAGCAAAGCTGTGGCGATCTTCATTGCAACATGTTTTAAAAGTCATAAGGAAAAAAAAAACCCCTTAATTTTCTCAGAGAAAATCCTTAGAAATTACCATTTTGGAAACACTTAAGCTATTCTCGGTATGTAGCTTGAATACACTTATTTTATATTTTATATTTAACATTTTATATTTTANATTTCATTTTATTTCATTTTATTGTATAGCAGAAGAGTCAGGGTACCTAATACCAGTCGATTGCAGTGAGTAAGATTATCTCATAGAATCACAGAATTTATCCAGAAAGGGACAGGAGTGCAACAAATAAGAGAGAGAGAAAGAGAGAAGCCTGTTGGAGAGCTTTGCAGGGAAGCTGAGAGTTGATCAGGCTGAGTCAAGACTGTCTAAATGCCTCTGACAAGAATTTTGGGAACGACTTAACTGTTAAGTCAACTTTGGGATAGAGAAAGCAAAACCTTTCAGGTTTGGAGCATGAGGCACTGGGTTTTTAATTCTGGATTCAAAATCAGGACAGTTTTTAAGGAAAGAATTGAATAAGCCTCTTTTGGAAGTGGAAATGAGGACTGGATTCAAACCCACAGAGCAGCCTGTGGTGGATAATAGGGGGGAATTTAAGCAGAAACTGGTAAAATACAGGAAATCCAGTAATCCAGCAATTGTGTCACATTTGTACAACAAGGTGCTCTCCAGGGCTGCACCATCCTGTGTCATTAATGCCAACCTCTGGCCACTGCTGTTCTAAACAATCAAGAATTATTTCTTTTGACTTAAACAAAATTGCAACAAAGGTCACATCCATCAGGGAAGAAATTTCCAAAGTAGATGTAGCCACCTCTTCTCAGTGGCAGCTTTAGCTGATGGCAGTATTTGACCAAATAAATATCTCATGCACTACAATTTTCTTCTCAAGAATGAGAGTTAGAAACTTCTGGGTTTTTAATTCATTTTTCTAAATTGAGTCAATTAAAAAGAGAGAAGAAAGACAGTAACTTTAAATATCAATAAGCTTTTGAAAGACTAATATTGACAGAAGCAGAATATTGGATTTTAATGAAAACACAAGGCAAATTTTGCACTCCAGAAAAGAATTAAAAATATAACAGACATGCACAAAACTTCGTAAGTGCATATGGAAATTAAATTAACAGGAAAGAGTTTCAATTCATGCAAATTGATTGCTCTCTACTGACTTAAGTGTAACTTTGCAGATTCACACCATTCCTGTTAGAACTTTTTCAGTGCATTGCAAGATTAAACCCAACAAAAACAACAATTCAAAAGTCCTGTATAAATAAACAAGTCCTACTCAAACCCTGTAAATTATGAGACCAGATCTGGGTGCTCAGGGCTTTGAGAAGTGAAAATCTGCAACAGAGACTGCAAAACCACTTTGGGCATCTTGTTCCTCTGCTTGATTGTCCTCATTGGGAAAAAAAAAAAAGTTTTCTTATACCCACACAATTTTATTTTGTTAAATTCTGGAGCATTTGGAATTGAATAGTAATAATATTTCAAATAAGCAAGCACAGCTGAACAAGTTTCTGAATGTTAGCTGAGCCTGGATAACTGATTAAGGACACTCTTTGCTCCTTGTAAAATGTGTCACAACTCACTGTATTTGATTCTCTCTCCCTGAGATTCAAACTAATGTGCTTTATTTCTTACTGGCTGGGTGCTAAAAGAATGTGCATGTGGTCAGTGACTGCAGCTAAGCTGACAAGTGCTGACTGTTCCAACCCTCCTAGCTCAGCTCTATTTGGGTCAGACAAAATTATACAAGAATGGTTTGTACATTGAGGGTTTATGTAGACAAGAAAGTTTCCTGGATCATATTTGCAAAGGAACATCTTCCTTCTTTCACATTGTTTCCTGCCAGGACTTGCTCTCCTTGTGAATGGATACCACAGGTAAAGGGACGTGGTTTGGGTTTTTTTCTTGACTTGTTGATAAAAAACTTTTGAAAGAGAGAGGAGGATTATGACAAATGAACACTATAACATCTTTATCTCATATAAGTTCATTAATTTTCTTTTTAAGCCTACTTACATTTATAACATGTAATCAGTATCCCAACTTACTTGACAAAGCATTCAAATGCTTTCTTGCTGCTCAAGCCCCACAGCTTGTAAGTAAATATTCATATCCTTCAAAGATAGTGACTAGAAGAGCAAAGTCCCTGTGTTACTTCTTTGAAAAGAAATATACTTTATCCAGGATATTCCATTCTGTCTTTAAAACTGGGAAATACAGCTTTAGATCTTGTGACATCATAGACACCTATACACATACACATATTTATATTTTACTTTGTATTTTTATATATTTGTTGCATTTTAAAACATTTATAGACCAGCATCCAACATAGAAACTACTCGAAGAAATAAGAGGCTTCTGAAACAATGTGAGAATTACCTAACACACACACATACATATATATACATATATGAGTATAATAAACTTTCAATTTTGCACTCAAGTATAAAATTTTTACTGAAGTATATTGGTAATAATGAAAATTTAAAAACAGTCATGAGCAAAATATCACTAGATATTTTCCACTTTCAGAGCATTAAAAAAGAGTTAAAAACTTTTATTTTTTAATTCATTTTCCTAAATTGTTAATAATGAAATTGAAGGAGATAGGTAATAATGAAATTCAAAAGCAGTGGCAAGCAAAATATCATTGTATATTTTCCACTTCCAAAGCCCAGAGGCAAGTCCATGTTGTTTTCAGGCAAGAAGGAAATTTAGCATTTAGATTTTGTGCCTGGTTACTGCCTCCTCTGAATTATGAGATAACAGCCATGCCATCAGGCAGGCTATGGACTGCTGTGACTTCATGGCCTGATCCAGTATGGAAAATCCTGTGTTCCAGACATTTGAACATTACATTTGGTGCTACAATACATATTCCTGTAAGCTCAGGAATTAGGAAGTGCGTCAGAAGAAGAAAGGTATTAAAAGGAAGTTAAGCCAGTGGGATATTTTAAGTGATTTAATCAGTACCTTTAAAAGTGAATTTTTCTCAGCACAATTCTGATAGGGCAGAAGAGCTGGCAGAGGCTCTCTGTCCCCTCTGTTCTTATCTACAGATAAGCTTTTTCTTGGAGGGGAAGAAGGCAGCACTTCCACCTTCTTCTCCCTCTGTAAAGGTCTGTTTGTAAGTGAGGGACAGAGGCTTGGAATTAAACTGGCCTTTCCCTTTCTCTGAAATCCCAGCCCATGAGGCCCCAAGCTGCCTGTTAGACATGGGGCTCTGCCTCTGCTCCCCCACCTAATTCCGATTTTTCTGCTCCTGCAGGATATCCTGTCTCCAAATATCAAAGCAGGTCCAGTGGGTGCCCAATCACACGTTAATACACCCAAACATTTGCAGTTTTTGCAGAAAGAAAGAGAAGGTTATTTCAGCTTTGCACCACTGGATTAAAGGTTGGATCTGATGATTTTAGAGGTAGTTTTCAACCTTAAAGATTCTGTTTTTTTCTTAGGGAAGGCTAAAGCTATGTTCTCACTCCTCAACATCTTGCTATCTTGATTTCACTGAAATTTTGCAGATTTTAGTCGGCTTAAAAACTACTCCCTTGGAAATAATTTTTCCATACATACCCTGCTCCTGGTACTGGTACTTTGGTCATGGAGCTTTACATTCATTGAAACACCACCCCTGGGGCTCAGTAAATAGGGTTATCTTCCTCTGCCCAGACTTCTGTTTCACCACACCACCACAAAAGTCTTTTCAGCCTAAATTTTCATTTCTACTTTGTCCCTATTTTGTGTATGTTTGGGGCTTCTGAGAATTGCAAGGGGTAGTTCCCACTGGTTCTCCACATATTAAAAAAAAACCCCACCTTCTATTTCCTTGTGTCTTAGGTTGCAATGCAAGATGTAGCCAAAAGTATGTATTCTGTTACCATCTGTTAAAGCCAGATGGGGCAGTGTTCTTTATCCCTCCCAGAATCCATCCTCCCTCCAGGGGATATCTGCTGTTAATGGGCCACTAAGGCTCACTGCGCGACTGATACAATTACATCATCCCATTGGGAGATGCTCCACTCAGGGGGAGGAGCCAAGCATTCCTACCTGGATAAAATCTGAGATTCAGAACACCAGGGCAGCCTCCTTGCACTGGATTCCCAGAGGAAGACTAGACCCATCTCACCACCTCTGGACCTTCAGAGGAAAAACTATACCCTTCTACAGGATCATCTCTGCTCCAACAGAACCACATCTGTCACTCCAGGAGGATTTAATTGGACTGCTACCAACACCCTGACCAACAGGGTGTCAGGTTGTATTCTGACTCTGTTTTTTGGGTTTGGGGGTTATTTTTTGTTGGTTTTGGTTGGTTAGTTGGTTGGTTTTGTTTTGTTTAGGGGTTTTTGTTGGGGTTTTTTGTTGTTTTGGTTTGGGTTTTTTTGTTTGGTTGGGTTTTTTTTTGTTTGTTTGTTTGTTTTGTACTGCTCCATTTTTATTTTAATTTTCCTAGTAAAGAATGGTCATTCCTATTCCCATATCTTTGCCTGAAAGCCTCTTAATTTCAAAATTATAACAGTTCGGAGGGAAGGGGTTTCCATTCTCCATTTCAAGGGAGCCTTCTGCTTTCCTTAGCAGACACATCTTTCCACACCAAGACATATTGCCAGGATCTAAAAAAACTTTTTTGTGACCATGTTCTGACTCTTTCATTCTTCCACATGCTCATGATCCTATGTTCCCCAAACTGGCTTTAATCACTGCAGCAATCCAGGAAATGCTCTGTGAGGTAATAAGTTTTAAAGGTTAAAAAATGTTAGAAGGACTGAAACAAGAAGAAATCCTGCCTCAATGCCAGCCTGAGATTTAGGCCAGAAAACTAAGCAGAATGGGAAATCTCACATAGATTTTGTTCTAATTTTTTAGAAAACAAGCATTCGGGAGACATCATAAAATTGTAGAATCATAGAATGGTTTGGGCTGGAAGGGGTTGTAATTTATTGAATCATAGAATAACTCCACCATTGCCCTGGGCAGCCTGTTTTAGTGCTTAATTTAACTAATTAAAGTGCCTTCCAACGAAAAAAATATTCTTAAATCCAATCTAAACCTCCCCTGGTGTAATTTAGGGCCATATCCACTTGTCCTGTTCATCATTACTTGGCAGAAGAGCCTGACCCCCACCTGGCTACAACTTCTTTTCAGGTATTTGTAGAGAGTAAGAAGGTGTCCCCTGAGCCTCCTTTTTTCCAGGATAAACACCCCTAGTTCCCTCAGCCTCTCCTCATAATCCTTTTTCTCTCAATGCTTTACCAACTTCATTACTCTTCTTTGGACATGAAGATCATCCAATCCAACCCCACTGCCATGAGCAGGGACAATTTCTGCTACATCAAGTTGCTCCAATCCCCGTCCAATCTGGCCTTAAACATTTCCAGGGATGGCTATCCACAACATCTCTGGGCAACCTGTGCCAGTGTCTTACCAGCACTCATTAAACTTTAAAAAAAATCTTCCTTATGTCAAATTTAAACCTACCTCTCTTCTTAAAATCATTTCCTCTTGGTTTTCCTTACAGAATTTGGGCCTCCAAGTGGAGATCAAATTTACTGTATCTTTAGCACTTAACTAAGATAACTCATTATTACTTGTTTTTGTTGTGGCAACACAGAAGACTCTCACTGGTCCTTCCCAGAGAAACTAAGGTGTGAGTTTTTTATCTTCTTTTCTTCTGTTAGAGGTGGGATTAAAGCATGGGACACACAGTTTTTCGTGTTTGGGCTCAGATGTTTATTTATTCTTATCTAAAGTACAGTCCCTTGAGTTGTGAGTTCTAGTTAACAAGGTAGAAAATGGCTCTGTCTCTAATTCTTTCCAAGGTCTTTTAAGCATAATTTGTCCAAAAAGGAGATGACACCTATATTATTTTTACTTTTAACCCAATAACCAAATATCTGAGGTCCGCAATGTGATTTTCACCCAATCACAAAACTACCACACAAACCCATGAAGAAGAAGGTGAAAGAAGAACTTAGCCTATGCCCTAAATCTTCCATATTGCCCTATATACATCACTATATACCAAAATCTTAAAATCTAAGTTTTCAGGGTTTCGACACTACAGCCCAGTTGTGCTGCATGCCAATGAATGTTTAGTAACTAAAGACACTCAAACAAACATGGCCAAGGTGAAATGAAAGATTTTACTGTTATTATCTCAACTTCATCTTCAGGAAATTAAGTCCCACTAGAGACAAGGACAATTCTCTGAAGCAATTTGTACAAACCTTGAATGAGCTGGAGACTGCCCCTCATTTAAGGACAAGTCTGATACCTTAGACCTACTTTCTCATCAGCTGAGAGCTCCATGTTGAACACTTCCTATTTCTCTAATTTTCGTAACATCCTCATTTTCCCTGCCCAGCAGGTCTGCACAGATCCATCGCACACTCCTGTCTTTTGTTCAGCTTGACACACTGTGTTGTATGAACATATAGATATTTTTCCCTGCAGAGAAATATTCTCTGTGAAAGCAGAGAATTGCAGCAAAGTTCTGTAAACAATTCTCTCCAGTGTCTGTCCTATCTCTGTCTCCCAGGGGATAGGGATTTGCTTCTCTTTCCTAACCAATGGGTGAAGTTTTATTATCTCCCTAGTATGAGAAGGATTGGGAGAGAAGGGATTCAGCAGAGGAGCAAGGAAGAAGCAGCAGCTTGCTCTTCAGCTGGGCAGAAATAGTCAAGCCCAGAAAGAATGGAGTCAACTTTAATAAATCTTGTTAAGCCTTCTAATACGGAGTCCGTGCGTCTTGTTTCACCGCGACCATAAATGGTGACCCCGAGACCACAACACTGATTATCTGAGAACACCTGTAAGGAAGATATATCTGGGGTTTTCGTGTTTCTGCCAAGAACCAGCCTGAGGGATTGGACAGTAAGGGAAAACAGTCAAGGAGAAAATCACAAAAGTAGCCATCACAAACAGGAAAAAGTCGCTGCTTAAATCAGAATTTTGGACTGGGAGATGTAATCTGTTTAAACCCTTATTTTCTGATGGCTAAAAGAATGCAAAGTAAATCCCTTTGATCAAAGTTTTGTGTCCTTGTCATTTTCAATCCAACTTCATATTGCTTCCTAAAAAGATCATAAATGACAAAAAGGTTTGGAATGGGCCTTGGATTTGAAATTGTCTGTAATGTTATGTCTATAAAGCATGGAATGAAATTCTGTGCACACTAAGACCGTAGAAAAATGCCATCATATTCTACACAACAATTTTTGGACAAATATCCTAAATTAGCTTACAAGGCTAATGAATGCAATCTCACAGTTTAAAAAGAAATAAAAGAAAGAATGAGATTGAAAGGAAAAAAGGACAGGTGATGAAGGAAAACATTGGAAAGGAATTACAGAAAAGGAGATCCAGCACCCCCTAATTCTGTAGCTACACAATTTGTTTTAAGGTTGTTTAGAGATTCAGAGAGGAAAATGAGGCAACTTTCAGTGTTTTCTAAAAGTTATTGGTTAATATTTTTCTTTCCTGGAACTGTGTACAGTTTTCAAGGCTGTGGAGGGAGCTGATATTACAGACAGAGAGATAAGAAAAATATTAGTAATAACACCCCATAAACTCTATGTAAAATATTTCCAAAAACAAGGGAGGTATCTAAAGAGCAACAATAGGCAGAAACTTGGTATATGTGACTTTATGCCATCTCTCCACCCTCCACTGAGGTTTGAGGAGGGCATTCACCTCAAAGGTAGATGGCAAAATCTGGGGAGGTTTTCAGTTTCCCTCCTCCTACACACGATATTCTGAGTAGAATATTTTACATGTTAGAAGAGAAATTCAATGTACAGGTTAAAATGGAGCTGTAGCAGTGACGTTCCAGGCCCCCCACTCTTAAATAAATGGGGAAATCTCTCAAAGTATTGCCTCAGACTTGCTCTTGGTCTCAACAGCTCTGAACGCTTTTCATATGCATGTATGAGAAAAGACTGAAGAGCAATTCCATTTTCCTTTGGGCATGACAGTTTGGAGAATGTGTTCTCTGCTCAAACTCCTGTCCCTGTTCCTAAGATAGTCAAGGGGCACAAATTGTCCTTAGAGTAATACCAGAAATTCTGAAGAAGACTGAGGATGCACTCAATCTAATCTCCAGGTAGAGTCACCTGCTGATTTTTAGAAAGTGAATATAAGCAGAGGGCATATGTGGAGAGAATCTTCTCTAGCAAAATTCCCCAGTTCTTCACAACATTTTTAACAATTTTCAGAGTCTACTTTTAATCCAAGCTGTTATCTAAGTAAATAATTACTTATTTTGTTGCTTTTTTTCTGTCACAGAGCTACAAGTATCACTCTAACTGAGGGGCCAGAGAATCTGGTTTTATGAAAATATTTACAGGAAAGGAGAAGTTTGATGTGTGGAATATGGTCTGGCACAGAGTGGTCATCCTTTCACTTGTCATCACAATGAGCCATTAAGGATGTCCTTGCTCCTAAAAAGTGGAGAAATCACATAGGGGCAACATAATCCAGATATTTTCTTGGTGTATTAGGGAAGGTTAAATATCGCTCCTTATTTTTTTAAATACTATTCCATGTAGCTTTATCTATGCATTCATATTTCAATTAATTATGTTAACAGAGCCAAAGGTTAATGCTCATAAAAGTTAACAGGTTTTACTTAAATTAAGCTGAATTAGGATAGTACCAAGGGCTCCCAGATTAGTCTCTCTTTAACATCAGAATTTAAGCTAGAACAATCCTCAGGTGTTAGGTGCTTCTGGATGAGAGGCAAATTAACTGTGTTTTTTGCAGGCTGGGTGGGTGTAAGAATTTATATAATCATTTATGTTCCCTGACCTATTTAATGAGTTCAAGTTGTAATGAAATATATTTCTGTCCTACAATAAAAAACTGGAATTAGATCTAGAGGGGAGCCTTGGAAGAAAGGAGAGCAATGGATAGATGATGGGAAGAAAGAAATAGGACAAAAATGGAAAACATGGGGTTTAACTTGCTTTTGCACAATCTGATATTTCTTCTTTTCCTTGTTGATCATGACTAATTCCTCTATCAATTTGCATGGTATGTGCATTTTGTTGCCCACTGCTTGCCTGCATTTAAGTCTGATTTTCCCTCAGCATGATTATTTTGAAGCATTAATCATTACCCCATCCAAGTGCTCAGAACATGGAATGCTGTGCTGGTTTGGCATTGGAATGAAAGAAATTGATGAAAATTCAAACAGTTTTGATTTTCATTATATTTTTGTGCGTTTCTGTGATATTTTTCACTGTGTTTGAGATAGACTCACGGAAATTTGTAATTCCCTTTTATACCATGTATGGGCCACCAAGATGACCAGAGGGATGGAGCACCTCTCCTACAAGGAAACACTGAGAAAACTGAGTTTGTTCAGCCTGGAAAAGAGAAGATTTTGGAATAAGCAGATATTTAATCCATCATGGCCCTTTATGAGCTGCAGGGGGACAATGTGGATCAGGGTGGTCCTCACTGGGCCTACAGAGGAATCTCCAATCTTGTGCCTTGTGCCTCCCTCCCTCCTCTGAGCCTCTGATTCTTGTCTGAGCATCTCAGTGAGGCTGAGGAAAGCACAAGAGTACAGGAGATGAAATGATAAAGGAATGAAGCCTTACAGAGACTGATGTCCTAAAAAGAGGGGCTGTAAAGCCCAGGATCCTTCTCTTTAGAACAGGCAAGGCAGATAAGGGAAAAAATTCAGCTTTACAAAACCATAAAAATGGTGGATAAGCTGAATGTAACAGATCCCATAATGTTAGAGTGGAGGACGCTCAATAAAACAAGGGAAATTGGGTAAAAGAAAATACTTTTTTATATAAGGGGTAGTGAAATTCTGTACTCTGTTGCCACAGAACAGAGGCAGACAGGATCAAAAGTTCAAATTGAAATTAAATAAATTGATGGACAGAAGGTCCATAAATAGATACTAAACAGATTATGCAGAGACAGGCCCTCTGGCATCACTAACAGATCATGCTCAGAGAATTCAAGGGGAATGAATGACAAAAAGTACCCAGACATGTGCTTTTCCTAGATATCATTACCTATTTCCCCTTTCACAGACAATATAGAGTTAGACAGAATATTGATGGGAGCCACAAGATGCTCGTGGGTGCATCTGCATTGTCTTTGCCTCACTCAAGCACCTGTGGCTGTATGTCTCAGCCCAAAAAGAGGGGCTGAAGTTCATCCTTTTTGCAACCCCTGAGTGCTAAAGGGCCAGAAAATAGTAAAAAAAAAAAAATGGAATTCAGCCTGAGTCATGAAGGTATAATCACAGGGAGAGACCATGAATATTTTAAATTGCTATAGGAAAATGGAAAAACTCAGACCCTGATGTACATCTCTTTGAGTATAAATAAGAAAATCTAGCCAGAAAAATAGAGAAAAGGAAACTGATCTAGCCAGAAAAAGTGTTTATTTCTAGATGAAGAATCAATGCTTTTTCTCCATGAGACCATATAGGGGAGCTTTGATCCCCAAGCCAGTTCCAGTTTTCAATGTCCATACCACAGGGAAGTATAAACAGACACCCACATGGCTGCAGGAGCATAAAGAAATACTTATTTTTCCCTAAATAAGGCAATATATGCCTGCCAGAATTCTTTTTGTCGTGGGCTTTGAAAGTCCAATTCCTGAATGATTTTTTAATAAAAAATTTTATAGAAGTGTTTTAAGCAATATTGTTCCCTTAAATTTCACTTGAAAGAAAGCTTGGAAGAAGGGGTTTGGAATATAATTTTGATGAAGTCTGAAATATAATTAAAGTAATTGTTTACAAAGAGAGTCTTCATACAACTAAAACTACAAACCAGCCTGTGAAGACATTACATGCTGATGGAAATTCAAGGAACAGAGAGGAAACCCAGAAGAATCCAATGTGTTATATGATGTGATTCTGCTTTATTAGTTGTTACCTCGGGGAAGTTGTCCACTGACTGAAGTCTCCTTTGGGCTTGTGTGAAGCGTAATGGAGAAACATTTCCTTGAAGGGTCATTTCCTCTCCAAGTCTTCATGAGATTTGTTACCTCTGGCTGATCGAGAAGTTCATTCTGCCCTACAGTCACAGCTTTTAAGTAAAGGTATTAATTTCTCCTAATATGCAGAATTCTGAAATAATTGCAGTTGTCTTGACCTCTGGACACCACTGGACCAATCTTCTACTGAAATAGTGGTTAAGTTCATGCATCAGATCACTCAGGGCCTCATGAACTCAGTTTTGAAAATCTCCAAGGAAAATGACACCCCAGCCTTCTGGGCACCTGTTCTAATATTTGACTATGTATTTTGTGGAGATTTTTTCCCTTATACCAAACAGAAATTTCTCCTCTGACCACTCTCATCCATTACCTGCAGTCCTTCACAATACACCCCTGAGGGGTCTGAGTCCATCCCCTCTGTCATAGAATTTTAAAATGGGTTGAGTTGGAAGAGATTTTAAAGATCATTTCATTCCAATCCCTTGCTTTGGACAGGGACACCTTCCACCAAACCAGATTTCTCCAAGCCCTGTCCAACCTGGCCCTGAACATTTCTGGGGATGAAGCAGCCACAATTTATTCAGGAAAGCTGTTTCCTAGTATTTCCTAGTACTACATGATAAATTCCTGATTTCCTGTATTACAAATATGTCCAAGGAGATGGCTGGACAGAAAACCAAAACTCTGGAGGCCTCATTTTCAGTCTGGTGTTGTAACTTCTCAGTTCAGGGCCCTTTCATTTACCAGTTCACTGATATCACTTCACTTGAGAGCAAATCCATCTCTGTTCTCCTTCCCAGAGCACAGCTCAGCTCATCCTCTGAGGCCAAGCAGAACACATGTTTCCAAGTAAATGTGATTGAATAGAAACTGTTCCATGTCTGTAGCATGAATTGCCTGAACTTCAGCCTCAAAGGGAGGTGAGGAAAAGAGTGTCAAAGTGAGAATGAGCCTGGACATACACTGCATACTCTGGAACCCTTTTTTCCCCCTTTTTCTTTTTTTTTTT